>JAJGRW010000050.1:1196145-1643036 GCA_025461045.1 Carex parvula | reverse complement strand
TCTAGCATAGCGGGCACAGACCCATGCGTATTTTTGCAAGCTTTCCGAAAAGTGGTCATTTGCTGAAATCGGACACTCGAGCGCCGTTTTATGACCGTTTGAAGTTTCGTCGTCGTTTTTCGCCTTTTCAGTGAAGATATTGTCCCCTATGCATATGTAATTTAGCGTAATTTACCGTATTTCTTTTGTAATGTAATGTAATTTAGTGTATTTAAATTAATATAGTGCTTTTCAACATAATTTCAAGTAATCTAGCGTATTTTTTAGTATAAATATGCTAATTATATATCAAAAGAAGTAATCTAACAAATAATTTAAACAAAAAAATTCAAATTTTTAATGTTAGAGTTAATTATTTTGCTCTTCATAGTATCCCTCAAAAAAAAAAAAAAAAAAGGAGTAAGCCAGCCACAAAATGGCCGGTTTACTCCCCGAGTAAACCGGGCATTTTTTGGCCTGCTTGGACACTTTTGGCGAAAACCCAAAAATCTGGACATAAATGATAATTTCTATTAAACTTGGATATTAATAAAAATGTCGGGTCAGAGAATATGCTTATTTATCTATTAATTAAGTGCTACGTAGAATGAAATATCAAAAAGAATAAATGAATACTACTCCTTATAGATTGCTTATATATTATTTATCTGCTAAAACAATAAATTTAATGAGTTCCAGAATGTCAAATTAAAATGTCAAATCCTCTCCCCCTATATATAGTATATAAACTATATATACCGATATTTTTATTAATACCCAAAAAAATAAAAATTATCAATCTGTCCTCGATTCAAAATTTGTACTAAAAATATCCTGACTGTCCCACTGGGGGGCGGTCCACTATTCATAGCAGACCGCTCCCCCCCCTCCCGTGGGGCAGTTTACTATTTTTTTTTAGAGACAATATGAATATCAATATGCTGAATTCTAACGCTAAAATTTCAGATTTTTTTTTTTAAAATATTTGTTAGGATTACTTCTTTTAAGCATATTTATACTAAAATACGCTAAATTACTTGAAATTATGTTAAATTATGTTGAATTACACTAAATTACTTTAAATTATGCTAAATTCTAAACCGTAAACTCTTATTTTGAACAATTTCTAAAACCCTAAACCCTAAATCCTAAAAATTACTGTACATTAAATGATTTACAATTTTCACATAACATATTTATAAAAATTAGTGATATTTAAAAGAAACCCTAGTTTTCGACATTTTATTAATAAATATACCCACGTTAGCTGGATTTTTTGTTAGATTACTTCTTTTGATGTATAATTATCATATTATACTAAAATACGCTAAATTACTTGAAATTATGTTAAATTACGCTGAATAACACTAAATTACGTTAAATTACGCTAAATTACATTAAATTACGCTAAAATACGGTAAATTACGCTAAATTACATATGAATAGGGACGATATCTTCACTGAAAAGGCGAAAAACGACGACGAAACTTCAAACGGCCATAAAACGGCGCTCGAGTGTCCGATTTCAGCAAATGACCACTTTTTGGAAAGCTTGCGAAAAGACGCATGCGTCCGTGCCTGCTATGCCAGATTTTAAAATTCAGCATTGTAAAAAAACAAAGGGAAGAGCTTCAAAACTTGAGTTGAAGTTTCCGATTAAAATTTTCATTTCTATTATTCAATCTAAGTAGCTCAGTAAATTAGTTACATAATGAACTTGTAGAATACCAATTTTTACTATTTTCGGTATTTTTTTACTATATTTTATGATTCATGAAAGATGGCAAAGAATCGGTCTACTTCAGCATAATTTTGCGTAGTTTAGCATAATTTACATATTTCAGCATAATTAGCGAAGTTATTATTATTTAGCATAAGCTAATGTAATTTAGTGTAATTCAACATAATTTAACATAATTTCAAGTAATTTAGCGTATTTTAGTATAAATATGCTTAACAGAAGTAATCTAACAAATATTTAAAAATAAATCTGAATTTTTAGTGTTAGTATTCAGCATCTTGATATTCATATTGTCTCTTAAAAAAAATAAAAAAAATAGTTGACCGCCCCACGGGGGGGCGGTTTGCTATAAATAGTGGGGCGGTTAGGGTATTTTTAGTAAAAATTTTAATCGAGTGCAGATTTGATAATTTTTATTTTTTTGGGTATTAATAAAAATATCGGTTATGTCACACCCCGCGGCCCAACGAGGCGCGACAGGTGATTCCTGCCGTAAACATACGGTTTCCCGTATGCCTACAAGGCAATTACGATATAATAGTAAATGAAAACATAAACAAACAACCAACAACAAATAACATAAATCCCAGCTGGTCAGGTAATATCATACAAACCCGTATCTCGATGGATACGCATCACAAAAATGACACAGAGACTATATATGTACACAACCAAAACATAACTATATACATAATCTCTAATGTCACCATACCAGACAGTCTAAGCAGCGGAATAACCAGGCCTACCGACCTCGTGTCTCTCTCGGATCTGCTGACCCGGAACCTGAAAAGATAACCCAAAGAGGGGGTGAGAAATAAATTCTCAGTGCGATAAATTTGCCACGTTTCGCTCCTGGACTTGCAATCACAGATTATATTCAAAAATAAAGCACAAATAAAGCTCAGATCAGTTTATAATAATATATAAACATGAACGCATAAACCGACATCAATAAGCCAAATGAAATCAACTCAGGATTTGCCAAACCGAAATTCAATCACACAATATTTGGTTTAACTCGAACTCAGAATATCTGGTAGTTATAGGCTTAACCGTTTAATTACAAGTCTGGTTCCATTTCATATCCGGAAAAATTCATTTAAAACCCACTGATCATTCAAACGCATTCACCCCCTGGGCAATGCCTCCGATACATTTAAAACCAATCGACCATTCAAACGCATTCACCCCCTGGGTAATGCCACCGATACACAAGTCACCAAAAGCCAAATTCATAATACAGAGTCACTTACCCCTCGTCCCAACCGGTACTGGGAACTGCTGAGGGCCAGACGATCTAAAGCTTTAGAATACTGGGTCGTCAAAGTCCTTGCAAAGACTTTGACAAATCCGAACTCACCCCCTGGGTGTCGTCGCCACGATGGGGGACGGTAATACCATATCCACCAACCGATGGTGATATAAATCACGGTGACTTTCAATTCCAAATTAGATCATTCAGATCATTACACAAATAACAACCATACCAGCATGCAGATCAATCAGATATGCAATTCGGGTTCCAATTAATTAGGGCAATGCAATGCATATGCAACACAATCCGATAATGCAATTCAACCAATAATCAACATGTCAATCGAAACACAGTTTATTTCTGAATATAAAATATCAAACAAGTCCAGAAACCCCGCACCTGAGTATATCGCGTACTCGTCTAAGGCTCAGGCGTCTCGAATGATCCCGAGATCCGATGCCTCGTAGGTTTACCACCTATTTAACCGTTTAGATTCGATTAAAACATTCGATTGATATCCCGTAGGTTAAACCGAGTTAAATTAGGTTAAACACGGTCTAGTGTTCGTATTCGGGTCCTAATGGTATAGGTTTAAGTCAAGGTTCAACCAATTAGGTTTATCCAACATAAAATACACATTTCAGAATTTCTGGGTAGGTATTGCGGCCCGGAATGGCCTTATTGCGGCCCGCAGACAAACCTTCCAGAGAGTTGGTTTTCTGCCCCATCTTATTGCGGCCCGTAATAGGTCTTTTGCGGCCCGCAACCACAACACAGCACAGCCCAAAATTTTGGTTAAGTTCCTGCTCTCTTGCGGCCCGCAATGGCTGGTGTTTCGGCCCGCAATAAAGCACACAGAATCTGGATTTTCAGGTTAAGTTCAGCTCGTTTCGATCGGGTTTCGATACGGTTAACCTTTGTTACTTGTTCTCGGTTCAGAAGGTATATTACCATCTAGTTATCGAGAACCAACACAATTAACTATGAATTCAATTGGTATAAAATTGGTACAAACCCTAATTCCAAAATTCAGCTCAAATGAACGATTTAATCAAACAACACGAATCGAGATGTTCAAACGAATATAACTCGATCAATTTCAGATCCAAATGGTGTATAACACCTGAAACCTTAGAAATTTCCCCAAATCCCACCATTTTTACCAAACCCTAATTCCATTTCCAATTTCAAAAGAAAAACCATTCGATTCAATACAAATCAAACCGTTATCGAGTTATCTCAAATCAATCGAACTTTAATTCGAATTCTCAAAGAAATACAACAAATCCAACAATTTAGGGTTTTCAAAAGATTGTAAAGAAGAAAGAAATATACCAAATCGAAGCTTTAGAATAGATCACGATCGTCTAATTAGCTCGAATCTCCGATTTCCGACGATTCCGATCAGATTTCGTGCTCGATTTCTCTCTCTCTCTCTTTCTTTCTTTGGTTCGGCCAAGACCTAGGTCATTCCCGAAATATTCATGTGTTTATGAAATTATCAAGTTAAGAAGAAAGGTTCTTATATTAATCATTGGAACTTTTGCACATAGGTCCCCCAAGTCTTTAGATATTGCATAACTTAAAAATCTTCAGATTTAGGCCCTTTTTGTAAATTTTTATTTATTCAAAGTTCATAATGTAACAGGTTATATATAGATGGTGATCTATATTTAAAGTGGGAATGTTTTCACCGATTTGTCGTTTGGCTATAAATTGATTGATTGTATATTTCATTATGGATATTTCTCAAACCCTATAAATTACTTGTACCATGTATTGTTAGCCAACACTCGATCGGCAAGAAGTGATAACATATATATTGTGAAATTGGAAAAAAAAAGAAGAAGAAGCATGTGCGGTGGACCATATATACAAAGGATTGAATGCAAAAATGAATCACAAAAATTGTCGAAATTTAATTTCACCCTTTGATCTTGGACAAAAATATATTATTGATCAAGCATTATTTACAAATACGACAAGATCAATGATTCACTTTCATTATCTTAAATTTGAAATTAGAATACTAATAAATAAAATTTTGGGGATCAAGCATTATTTTACAAATACGACAAGATCAATGAATCACTTTCATAATTTAAAATTTGAAATTATAGCACTAATAAATAAAGTTTGTAATCAAGCATTATTTAACTAATACGACAAGATCAATGATTCACTTTTATTATTTTAAAATTTGAAATTAGATTACTAATAAATAAAGTTTTGTCATGAAGCAATATTTTACAAATAATACAAGATCAATAATTCAGTTTATTGAATACCAGCTGCTTGGTACCTTCTCTGTTCAATGATTACATGAATGACATCAGTGGTATACCCATTATTATTAAAAAATAACTTTTATTATTTTAAATTTGAAGTTAGAATACTAATAAATAAAGTTCTTGTGATCACGATAGGACACTAAAATTGTAATCATTGTTTTTAAAAAAAATAAAAAATGGGCAAATGGGTCATACTTGGTTATGGCAGTCATTAGCCAATAGCCATTGCTGACTGAACAACAATTGAAATGTAAGAAAAAAGAACCCTTCCTAGTTACAAGCTTCACCCGCCTATAAGATAAACAACTCTAACCCTTCCGACATTTTTGGAAAGAGATCATTTTTCTCACTTGTCGTCTCTAACCGACTATATTATAAACAGCTCAGCCCATACTTTCACATGCGTTTTTCTCGCGTGTGTAATTGTGTATATATCTTCCGCTTCCATACGTTAGAGACTATAGTGTAGAGATATACGGACGCATGCATGGTACACATAGAATTAAGCGTGAGTCATAAAAGTTGGGCTCTAAAATATAGAGGTTTATTATATGATTTACATTGAATGATCCAAATTTGATAGGTTAGATACCTGACCAGCTGACCTAATCTGAATTCAGTTTAGCCAGCGTTCTTTATTAGCTGGTCTGAACTGGCTAAGTGGTTTATTAAGAAATAATGATATATATAATGATATTAACAAATAATCAAATTCAATTTCTTCGTACTTTTTATTTTTGGAAGTATATTAAATATTTTTGTCGAGAAGGAGAAAGATGACTGGATTATTTTGATGCATTAGAAGGAACTAAATCATTAATTCGATTTTTAGAAAAATTTTAGTAACCAAATCAATAATTTGATTCCTTAACTCTAATAAACTACACTGCTTCTCTACCACAATAAATTATTTCCTATACCTCTTTTTATTTGGAACCGAATCTCCTGCTTACACTGTCCATTCGTCCATTAATTTTATGTCTATTTCAATCTGGATGGTCAATATTGAAGTATGGAGAATGTTTTCTAATACTCAAATACTTTTCATAATACTCAATTTGGATGGTCAATATTGAAGCAAGTATGAAATAGATGGACAGATTGACTCGTGGACAGGATTTTCCTACCTACAGGTGAGCATCAGATTTTATTCTTTTTATTTTATGTTCTTTTTTCTAAAATGTGTAAATGAACCAAAGTAATGTTTTGGTCCCTTTACTTTTTGGATTTCTGTGATCAACATTATACACCTGAATGCATATACTTAAAAAGAACCAAAAAATCTATACAGTTTTTTTAGAAAATGTCTAAAATAAGTGATTCCTTTTGTGACTTCAAAAAAGTTGTAATTTATCTCCTCCCAACAAAATGTTTGTTATATTTCTAACAATAATATCATATATTGCAATTTATGCATTATATGCCCGTGGTTTGGACCCCCAACACCAACACAATCAAGAATTTGGATATAAAATTGCCATTGTGTAAGTAGTGTCATGGCAATAGCCGCCTGTGTGGACTTTATTCAACACCAACCATCTTAGAAATGGAGAAGAAAGAACTAAAATTTCTATTGAAAAAAAGAAACAATATATGGGCTTGAGCAACTTTTGTGGACCCTAAAGCCCACACAGGTATTTGAGGCCCAAACAGTCAAAGACAGGGATATATGAAACAGATTTCTTAAGAAAATATTTCTTTAGAAAAGATTCAATCCGGATTTCCATAGTTAAATAAAGAGGATTTTGTTATGAATAAATTACATGAAAGTGGATGTCACAACTCTTTTATTTTTATTTTGTAACTCTCAACATTAATAATCTCAATTTATTTTCAAAAATTCATTTCTTCATTTATTATTAGAATTCATTTAGAAAGTTTTTCATTTACAATTTGCTGTTTATGAATAAATGTTTTACAAGATTGCATACAACAAAAATATATTAATAAAGAAATTGTCATCTTTTACATTCTCAATTTCTTATATAGTTTATTTATCTTTATTTTATAACAGATTCAATATTTCATTATTAAAATAAAATATTATTGGAGAAACTTTAAATCATTAGCTTCATCATCTCCTAATTTCGAGTCTGACAGTCCCTGTTTTCAAGAATACAAATAGTAAGATGTGTGTGACAAGTAGGACAAGTATCCACTGTTGTATTGGACGGTGGGGTCCACTATTATTTGGTGCTTTGAGATTCGTGCAGAGCTAAAAGATCGGTCCACATCCACTAGTAGTAAAGATTCTCTTTTCACATAATGCACTGGATGCATGTGAATTGTTATTTCTATTAATTAAAAGAATAATGTATCACAAACTCTCTCGTGTCACATGAGACTAGCTACGGGAAGCAACTTGTCTTATTTATAATTAAAAAAGTATGAAATTATAAACCACTAGTCTTCATGGGATCCATGTCAGTCAAAGCAACTTGTCTTATTTATAATTAAAAAAGTATGAAATTATAAACCACTAGTTTTTGAGAATATTTGATTTACAACAAGGGCACTAATATTATTGTTAACAGTTATGGGCAATTAAGCGACCACATTGATATTGATTTTGAATTTCTTCAGAACTTTTTATAGGATTATTTTGATACTCTAGAAAAAACCGAATTATTAATTTGGTTTTTTGGATATTTTCTAATAAACTAAATTAATGATTTGAATCCTTATTAACTCTAAAAAACTACATTGCTTCTGTACCATAATAAATTCTTTCCTATCCACTATTTTATTTTACTTCTTTTTTTCTGAAATGTCTAAATGAACAAAAGCAATATTTAGGTCCCTTTACTTTTCGAATTTCTGTGATCGATACACCTGAATGCATACTTAAAAGAAACCAAAACATTTATACGACAAGATCAATGATTCTGTTTTATTATTTTAAAAATTGAAATTAGAATAATAATAAATAAAGTTTTGTGATCAAGCATTATTTTACAAATACGACAAGGTCAATGATTCACTTTAATTATTTAAAAAAATGAAATTAGAATACTAATAAATAATTCACGGGTTCCATCCAACCTACCTTAGGTAGCCTTACCAAACTATCACTTCCATATCTTAGCCAAAATAGCATTAGTGGTTACATCCCACCTACCTTAGGTAACCTTACCAAACTATCACTTCTCTATCTTCACCAAAATAGCATTAGTGGTCATATCCCGCCTGGCTTGGGCAACCTAACTAACTTACTGGAACTTATTCTTTACGGAAATAAATTCTATGGTTCCATCCCACATACCTTGGGTAATCTTCAAAGTTTAACAAATTTGATCTTTCCAAAAATATGTTATGTGGGGATTCATCCCGGATGAACTCGGGAAGCTTCAAAACCTAAATATGTTATGTGGGGATTTACCAAACTTAAATTATTTTGAATAAAAGATACAACATATGATGTTTGGCAAATTGGGTTTTTGCAAGCGAGTTATTGTTCTATGATTGTTTTGGAGCAGTGGAGTAAAACAAAGACAATGAAGATTAAACAAACACATTTTTTTCACAAGTTCTATTTACTTTTAATTATAGAGCAACTATATCAGCTAACAATTTGGAGGAGAGGACATTTGTTTTCTATTTTTTAAAACAAAAATGACTAAATTTTCCATTTTTTTTTCCTAGTATAGAGATGATGAGGTTCTTTCCATGGAATCCGGGACGTTCCGATGGGCATCGTGATCAAATTCGGTCCGATAACCGGTCGGAGCTATCTGATTCGCATCAAGATTCACACAGACAACTTTAATTCATGTGGATCAAGTGCGTATAAATCTTGACACTGATCAAACGAATCCGACCGGACATCAGACTGAATTTGATCTGATGCCAATCAGACTAGTAAGATAAAGCTAAATCTTATTAAAGTAAGATAAATCTCATTATATAGTGTGTCGTACTGATATTGGTTTTGGTCGTTGGTTCTAGGAATTTTCTTAGTGCGTTCAAAAGCCTCCAATAGTGCTTTCAAAATGATTCACAATTCGGTCCCATGTCCCAACTTTCATAGTCAGTCATCTCCAGTCCGGTCTTCACGGGTTAGTAATCAAAGTGGAAAAGCACAAACAAACACAGTACAGAGATTGAAAAAGGGGGGACCATATAGGTTGCAGACATTTTAGAATAATAATTAGTGGGACTATATAATTAGTGGGACCATATAATTAGTGGAGACCATATAATATCTTTTTAGAATAATAATTAGTGGAAAACATAGTACATAATTTCTCTAAATGGGTGCGGGATTTTGGGATACTGGAGTGAGGGTATTTAAATAATTATTCTATATTTTATTGATAAATTAGTAATACGATACAATCAAACTGTATGAAAGTGAACAATGAGTATTGAGCATAAAAAATAGAATAAATGTTACATTTCTGATAACATTTCTGATAGTATTGAGCATCAAACAATGAGATATACGGATGCATGGTACACATAGAATTAAGGGTGAGTCATAAAAGTTGGGCTCTAAAATATAGAGGTTTATTTTATGATTTACATTGAATGATCCAAATTTGATAGGTTAGATACCTGACCAGCAGACCTAATCTGAATTCAGTTTAGCCAGCGTTCTTTAGCTGGTCTGAAACACTGGCTTAGTGGTTTGTTAAGAAATAATTATATATATAATGATATTAACAAATAATCAAATTCAATTTCTTCATACTTTTTATTTTTGGAATTAAGTATATTAAACATTTTTGTCGAGAAGGAGAAAGATGACTGGATTATTTTGATACATTAGAAGGACCTGAATCATTAATTCAATTTTTTAGATAAATTTTAGTAAACCGAATCAATAATTTGATTCCTTAACTGTAATAAACTACACTGCTTTTGTGACTTCAAAAAAGTTGTAATTTCTGTCCTTCCCAACAAAATGTTTGTTATATTTCTAACAATAATATAATATATATATTGCAATTTATGCATTATATGCCCGTGGATTGGACCCCCAACACCAACACAATCAAGAATTTGGATATAAAATTACCATGTCAGTAGTGTCATGGCAATAGCCGCCTGTGTAGACTTTATTCAACACCAATAATTCAAAAGAATAATGTACCACAAACTCTCTCGTGTCACATGAGACTACCGGAAGCAACTTGTCTTATTTATAATTAAAAAAGTATGAAATTATAAACCACTAGTCTTGCATGGGATCCATGTCAGTCAAACAAAAGCATAAATACAATTTATGTAGACTGGACTAGGACTTTAATTATTTGAATTGACAACCTTTTGGTCTATTGTTTTGTCCTTGAGGCATCAAAACAATTAGGTTGCCGACCTCTATCATGACTTGGCATTTTAAAAATAAAATATATCTATAACTATTTTTGAGAATATTTGATTTACAATAAGGGAACTAATATTACTGTTAACAGTTATGGGATAAAATTTGATTTTCAATTTCTTCAGAATTTTTTATAGGATAATTTTGATACTCTAGAAAAAACTGAATTGTTAATTCGGTTATTTAAATATTTTCTAAAAAACCAAATTAATGATATCCATACTAAATTGTCGATCTGAACCGTTCAACATGATATCCATACTAAAATATACTTGAGGATAAAATTTGATATTTTTTTGAAAACTTATTACTTTTTTTTTAAGATGGGTACAAAGCTACTGTTTTTTTACCGTTCAAAAAACAATGATTTTCTATCCATCTTAAAAATAGTAAAAAATTTTAAAAATTAAAAGATTTCATCCCAAACCGTGGAATCCCATTCGGATATTTGTGGAACTGAATAGTCGTTGAGTCCCTAGCTATACTTTTTATAAATTGCTCACAATCATGAATATTCGGTCCCCATAAATACTGTCAAACCCAACCACCACCACCCCTCTAAATTCGCAAAAATTAAAGAGGCTATGGGGATCGGAGCAATGGAACAGTCTCTTTAATTTTTCAAATTGTTGCAGTTGTTAGCGAACAAATTATGGAAATTAAAGGTACCAAAACATTGGTTCGGTCACCTCTCTCCAAAAAAAATCGATCCATTCTATATATAAAAAAAAAGTAGTCCATCCCTTTTTGGATAATTTATTTTGTATATTTCTAAGAGTAAAATTTTTGTACAATGTCTCTCATGGAAATTAGAATAATTTTTTAGTATCCTCACTCCTGTACTCTCAAAATCTCTGCACCTCATTTAGAAAAATTATGTATGTTGTTCTCCACTAATTATATGATCTCACTAATTATTATTCTAAAAAGATATTATATGGTCCCCAGTAATTATGATTCTAAAATTCCTACAACACTCTTCCTCTATGATCTCCACTAATTATATGGTCACCCTTTCTCAGTCCCCGCCCTCATCCCCGTGTCAACTTTCATATATATAAATACTTTGAAGATAAGATATTAACATTTGAAAAATAATATATTAATACTTTGGTGCGTAACTTGTTATGATCATCCGTTTTCCAGTCCCCAATCGTTCCCGCGTCAACATTCCTCTAATTAAGTAGTGGGACCCCGTATCACCGCATCAACCTTACCCAATTGTCCCCGCGTCAACCTTCCTCTAACAAAAATAGTTGACCACATAGGTATAAATAATTCAGCGTAGAGATATAAATACTTGTAGTACTTGATATTAGTACTTTTAAACGTCATCTAGTGTCATATGTAAAAAATATTTGCAAGTATAGGAATAAATACTTGCACGTCGAGATATAAATACTTGTGTAGCGATGAGTCCGAAAGTACGTCATCAAGGATCTCATTTGAAAGAGAAAATTGCGTAAAACATGTTCGTGGTATTAGATTCGCAAAATTTCTCACAGATTGTTAGAAATATGGATGAGAATGAACTGAGAAAAAATCCACCTCTAAAAACGTATATGTTCCGCCATTATGGTGCAGGTACGTTTGAAAAATTTGATTGGGAAGACAATTATTTACGTAAAAATTATTCACCTCATAAGAATAAATACATATGTACATATGTATAAATACTTTATTGCATATGTATTAATACTTTGCATATGTATATATAGTTGTGGTAGTCATGGTGCAGGTACAGTACGGATACTGTAGCACGAATACTGTTATCAGTTTCTTAGAAATTATAGATCTCTTTAATTTATATTAGCCCAGAAATCGTTTATTAATATATTTACATGACCCAATAGGAAGCACAGGAATATGGTGCCACGGTCAAAAGTTTGAACGTTAGTTGTAGGAGGAGACTGAAGAATTTGTGATTGATGTGGACAAAAAAATAATTTAAAAATGATGATGGTTCAAATCTTCTATTTTTTTTCTCCGTTCTATCTATAGTTTTAACCCAGAGACTTCCATCCATTGATGGATTCGATGTATTCCACCCAGAGACTTCCACCCATTCATATATAGTACTCTTTTTTGTTTTTTGTTCTTCGTTTTCAATGCATAGTACAGTGGGTTAGTGGAATTAATGACAAGCCCAACCATGAAGCATGTCAAATTTCAATTTCCCCCATGTAAGCGTGTATCACGGGGTTTGAATTGATGTGGTGTTGGCCATGAGGGAATAACAGTCACAAGTCCAATCCAGTCAGTTTCTAATATTAGTCCATACAAGACGGAATAACAGTCAGCACTAGAACTGCACTCTGTGAGAAGAGAAACTTTTTCTAACCATACATCTCCCTTTAACTATAAGAAGAGCTGCACTCTGTGAGAGAGAAACCCATTGCCTTCATTACACAAATCATGGAACTTTGTTATAGCGTGCTCACTATTCACCTCCTCTCAAGTCTCTTAATCTTATCCTCCTTTTTTCTCCTTCAAGTCCCAAATACTTGACGACCCATTTGGAGTCCTCTCCTCATGGAACGAGTCACTGCACCACTGTCAATGGCAAGGGATATTGTGTGGCCGGCACCATCCCGATAGAGTGACTGCTCTCGTTCTTGACTCCAAACAATTGTCAGGTAATATATCTCCATCTCTAGCAAACCTCACGTTCCTCCAAAGGATGAGTCTCTCTGATAACCAGCTGATAGGAGGTATCCCAGTAGAGATTGGAAACTTGGGTAGGCTACGTTTTCTCAACTTGAGTGTTAATATTCTTGATGGTAGCATTCCATCTACTCTAAGTAACTGTTCAAATCTGGGAGTTATTTCTTTGAGAAATAATAATCTCCAGGGAACCATCCCATCTAATTTAGCGCAATGCAATGAATTGAAAGAAATCCGTCTGAGGAATAACATTCTCACAGGAGGCATACCATTGGAATTCGGCCTCTTCCCACAGCTCCAAATATTAGCACTGGCTGGCAATAATCTCACAGGATCCATCCCACCTTCCTTAGGTAACCTTACCAAACTATCATTTCTCCATCTTGACCAAAATAGCTTTAGTGGTCATATCCCACCTGGCTTGGGCAACCTAACTAACTTACTGGAACTTTCTCTTTACGAAAATAAATTATATGGTTCTATCCCGCATTCCTTGGGTAATCTTCAAAGTTTAACAACAATTGATCTTCAAGAAAATATGTTAAGTGGATCCATCCCTGATGAACTCGGGAAGGTTACAAACCTCCAGTATATTAACATTTATCATAATAACATTTCGGGCAAAATACCACACTCCCTTTACAACCTCTCAGCATTGTCTACTATGGCACTTGGTAATAACCAGCTTGATGGAACTCTCCCTTTCGATATGTGCAATGCTTTACCAAACTTGAAATATCTACTCCTATTTTACAATCAACTCAAAGGACAGATCCCACCATCCATATCCAATTGTTCTGCTCTTATTGATGTTGAATTAGATTATAATTACTTCACTGGCGTGATACCATCTGGCTTTGGAGCCTTACAAGATCTTCAGAAAGTCCTTTTGGGAGATAATCAACTAGAAGTCAAGAGACCACGTGACTGGAGTTTCATGGATGCTTTGACCAATTGTACTTTGTTACAATGGTTAATACTTCAGAACAACCAACTACAAGGAGTTTTACCTAGTTCTATAACAAATCTTTCTACTAGTCTTCTTCAACTCTCACTGTCTAATAACCCAATTTCAGGAAGCATACCAGCAGACCTAGGAAAACTCAATAACTTAGACGCGCTTGGCTTAAACGGAATGTTTTTGAGTGGCACCATTCCGATAGAAATTGGTAATCTTTTCAAATTGGGAATATTAGATATGAGTAGTAACATGATTTCAGGACAAATCCCGGCAACTTTTGCCAACCTTACCCAAATGACCCAGCTATATCTAGATAATAATGCATTAGAAGGGGGTATACCACCAGAATTAAGGAGCATGAAATTATTACAAGTCCTGAGTTTTTCAAATAATAAGTTCGTAGGTAAAATTCCCAAAGAAATCATGGGTCTTCCTTCTCTTTCGATCAGTTTGAACTTGTCATACAATTATCTAACTGGCATCTTGCCACCAGAAATTGGTAACTTGAAAAACCTGCAATCAATTGATATCTCGAATAACAATTTGAGTGGAGAGATTCCTAGCACAATTGAAGGATGCCAGGTACTTCAAGCCCTTTATCTTGATAGCAATCTGTTCCAAGGAACAATTCCAACCAGATTGAGCAATCTAAAAGGGCTGCAAATCCTTGATGTTTCTAACAACTTGCTCTCTGGTCAAGTCCCTGAATTCCTGGTAACAATGAACTTGCAATATTTGAATATTTCTTTCAATAATTTCGAGGGGGAATTACCAAAAGAAGGCATTTTCAAGAATGCCAGTGGCCTAGATGTAAGAGGAAATCCAAAGCTTTGTGGTGGAGTACCTCAAATGAATTTGTCATATTGCATCTCACTGCCTTCCACACAGAGACATCACTCTCGACGAAACATGGTGCTCATAAGTTCAATTGTTGGTTCTTTTATTTGCATAATTGCAATCATTTGCTTGTTAGTGAGTTATTATACTAGAAACAACCCTCGAAACAAACCACAATCTGATAAAGCTTTGAAATATGGGTTAGAGCCTGTTTCATACACTGACCTTCTTAGAGCTACTGAAAATTTCTCCCCGAATAATCTAATTGGAAGAGGTTCATTTGGAGAAGTTTACAAAGCTGTTATGAGCTTCGAGAATGTGACAACCGTTGCGGTGAAGGTGCTAAACCTTGAGAAACACAGTGCTTCTAGAAGTTTCTTCTCTGAATGTGAGGCATTAAAAAATGTGAGACACAGGAACCTTATAAAAGTGCTGAGTTTGTGCTCTAGCATAGACTACCAAGGTAATGATTTCAAGGCTTTGGTTTTTGAGTTCATGCCAAATGGTAGCTTGGCCATATGGTTGCATCCAAATGCATGTACAGATGGGCCATTCAGAAGCCTCAGCTTCACCCAGAGGTTGAACATTGCATTTGATGTCGCGGCAGCCGTAGATTATCTCCATTACCATTTACCTGCACCAATCGTGCATTGTGATCTCAAACCTAGTAATGTACTTTTG
Source organism: Carex parvula (assembly GCA_025461045.1). NCBI lineage: Eukaryota > Viridiplantae > Streptophyta > Magnoliopsida > Poales > Cyperaceae > Carex > Carex parvula. Next base: position 1,627,304 of record JAJGRW010000050.1, on the reverse strand, counting down.
GATGATGATATGACTGCACATGTGAGTGATTTTGGATTAGCAAGGTTTTTGATTGGACCTGATACCATGCCTTCTCAATCAATGTCGAGCACCGGTGGAATCAAAGGTTCTATTGGCTACATTCCTCCAGGTATATATAGCAGAGATTCTTATTTAATAAGTACTTTTTTTAGTATGTCCCTGCAACGAAAATTATTCATAGACTTTGTTAAGGTTCAAGGAAAAGTTGGGCCAAGTTTGTTCCTCATTTATACTTAATTTTATTATCTATGTATACTTCTTTAATTTACAGTGTTGGGCTATACAATTTGAAAAAAATACACAAATATATGCACGATCATGTGAGCCCAAGTTTGAAAAACTAGGTGAATTATACAGATGTTAATAGGTAGAGTCACAGTTCAGTATGCTTATGTACTAAATTTAGGGCTGTAACTATAACTTTTCATTGTGTAGAGTATGGGATGGGTGGTCGGCCATCGATAGAAGGAGATGTCTATAGCTACGGCATTCTTTTGCTTGAGTTGTTCACTGGAGTAAGTCCAACCGACGAAGGAATCAGAGATGGTTTTAGCCTTCAGAAGCAAGTTGAGATGGCTTTCCCCGACCAAGTCATGGATATAGTCGACCCCAAATTATTCTCTGAAACTGATGGAGAACACAATCTGTATGCACCTGAAAATGTCTATAGTTGTTTGGTTTCAGTGATTCAATGCGGGCTTATGTGCTCCAAAGAGTCTCCAAAAGAACGCATTTCTATCAAAGATGTTACCAAGGAGTTGAATTCAGCACGAACAAAGGTGCTTAGGCCATAGAGACAGAAAAAAAAGGATCAAAATAGAAGAAGGGCTCTAATAAATATGTACTATCAGTAAAATTTGGATAGCAGTTGTGGTAACTTATGGTGTTGTACTATATATGTTGTAATAACGAATGTTATTTCTTTCAATTAACAAATTAGGGGGGGGGGGGGGGGGGGGGGGTCTAAGTATTTCAATTGGAAGACGTTTAATGCTGCATATTTATATATTGGAGTATTCTCTTGTTCTTCTGAAGGAACACAGAGTAACACCTAATGTTAATGATCTCATCTAGAGTTTCCACACAAATTATGTTAATTTTAATTAAATATATGCAGAATAATGACAACACATTTAAAAAAAAGAGTAGGAATTAAACAGGGTAATGCAAGCCTAACAAAAAAAAGAAAACATCGATATTTCCTATTAAACCTCTGTGTAGTACAAAAAGATCAAAGAACAAGAACCTGAAAATTAATAAGCCTCCATTCCTAGACAACAACATAAACCGATGAAAAAGAAAAACATAAGAGGAATAACAAAAAAGAATCAAAATTTATATGTAAACAAATATGGCACTTGATCTAAAGGCCTTCATTGCAGTTGCTAGCATCACTGCCTCATCAAAATGGATATCTCTAGTTAAACGGTACCCATGCTCGCTATCAGATCCTTGTAACATTAATAAAGAAATGAGTAAAAATTGCAGCAAAACATTATATTGGCTCCATAATTCAAAACATTAACAAAAACTTACTAAAAATATCATAATTCAACTTTTGCAAATTAAATTGAAAATATATATCAATTCAAACTCCACTAAAGATAAAACTTATGGATTTTCATTTACAATTTCAATTTTCCAATTTTATATTAGTTTTATTTTTTTCTCTTTTATATTTTGTAATTTTGACATCTCTGATGTCTGTATTAATGGAATCTGGAGCCTCCATCAACCTGGAATCCGGATCTGTGTGGGGATGCACCTATTCTCTTCGAGTCTGGATCCTCTGCATTACCTCACCGTTTGTGTTTTAATACAAATAGTCTTATCATAATTCGGATCAATCCGGTCCAAACTTTTAGTGCGCATGGATCATTTAAGATTCTTGCTAATATGTAATGAACAGATCAGATTCAAACCCAATAAAATAATGTATTTTTGGTGATATGAATTCGTTTCTCATCTATGAGAGTGGGCCGATGGACTGACTGAGAATCAAGGCCCAATAAAGATTCTCAAATCTTAAAACACAACGCTAACGAAGAAACCTAAAAACTAAAATACAAGCTGGTTGTTGTCACGTGATTGTCACGTGGAGATTGTAATAACAATCAAAAGGATGTCTTATTGTAGTCAATCAAAAGGCACCACGGTTCAACAACAAAGATACTCTTTGTTGTTAAATTGATTGATAAAACTACATATACATAATAACAGTCAAAATTTTAATGCATCTGTTTCAAGACTCTTTAATTTTTTTAGATATTATTTATATGTTATTTTTTACTCTAATGTAAATTAGTAATTTATTTTTAATTATCCAAATTTTATTTACATCCGTATTTGTATCCGTCTGACATTTAAAAAGAAATAAATATTGGAATTTAAATTGGAAGACGTTTAATATACAGAAGTTTTTATTATGAGAAGGTATAATTAGAAAGCTCATAGTAATAAATATTTTAATAATTACATGCTAATTGAGTAACAAATCCTAGGTGTTTAATAATTACATGCTAATTGAGTGAGTCACGAACTACCTCTAACATACATCATAGAAACACAAGTTTATTAAAATTATATAATCACTATGAATGGCTCCAAAAAAATTATGCTAAACTGAAGTTTTGTTGTTGGTAGGCCTTCTTATGAAAGCAATAATAAGTATTTTTTTGGCCCAATTCATTGTTTATTGGAACAATTGCATGCATAATTGACCATACAAAAATATTTAAGTACCGTGCATTCATGCGTACTTTATGTAAAAGGAGAAATATTTCATAGCCATGTGCCTCCACATGAAACAAACGGAATTAATTGATCTTCGTTTATTTTAAAACTATTATGGGTACTATAATATTGACTCTCATTGCAGCAAGAAAATTTTATGTGATTGACTCCATTCACGTTTGACCTTCTAACTTGAAAATCTGATTTCGCCACTGCTTATAGCCTTTTACTTATGGAAATTTCACCATTATCAACAAATATGTAAGAGCTTATGGACAAGGGATAGCTATTGGTATTTGTTTGGAGTACACACAACACGTTGTCAAAATATGACACTTAACATGTCTAAATATGATTAATATGATAAAATAACACATCTTTTGAATGAATGAGCTTACTTTTTTTGTGATTAAGTTTTTTTTTGTGATTAAGGTGTCATGACATTTATAAATTTGGCATGCTTATTTTCTATATACTTGACAACATTTTCAATCATATGATACCTAAATGTGATAAGAAACAAAATTTATTATCTCCCAATTCTAATCTTTAGTTCTCACTAAACCAAAAAGTGGAGAAAACTAAATATTACTTATTCTTTAATTACATTTTCCAATAATATCAAAATGCATAAATTAGTTATTGTAAGTTAATTTTGAACAAATTTATCAATGTACAACAAATTCATCATTACCAAAAAAAATAAAAAATAAATAGTTCACATGACGAAATTGATAACGTCATCGGAGATCGTTTGTCCAGAAGCCCACAATATTTAACAGTACGTGATCATCATTGATGTTCATGAGAACCAAATCGAAGGTCGTGTTGTCAAACAACATCGAGTGCAAAGTCTACAACATTTTTTTGTCATGTAAATAAGTTTATTGAATGACTTATGATTAATTAGCATTATGATAGATGATCAATCAGTTCATCCATAAAATAGAAAAATGAAAAAAAAATTGAACGAAACTGATTTTATATTTTTGCTAAATATTTTTTCAGTCTTTTTATGAATGTAAAAACACTATTTACTTCAGATTAGAAATGCAGGGTACTTAGGAGGTAAAAAATGTAAAAAATTGCAAAAAGGACCTTTATTTCATTTTATTTACAAAATCTGCTTATTATGAAAGATAAATGCTTTATACTTTTTGGCAATTTGAGATGCAAAAATCAGATAAAATATATTCAATAGAACTGATAAAGCAAGAAAGAAAAATTGAAAATTCCAATAGAAAATAAGAAATTTCCAATTGAGCTTTCTTTATTTCATGAACTCGAGTATATTTGGGGTTACAACACTATTCGGGTTTATTTCTACTGATTTTAACTGCACAACCTCACAATTAAGGAATCAATTGTGTATTAAACTAATTGGGAGAGAAGTAGATCCCAACTACAAAAGTAATTTCAAATTACTGATTTTCAATACCCAATTTAAAATTTATTATGATAAACCATCATGTAAAATTTAACACTAAGATACTTCTGATATTTTAATGTTAAATTTTTTTGGGCACTTTCGGTTGTGTTAGATTCGATCTGCTAATTGTTTATGTCTTGTGTTATTATTATTTAATTACCAATAGTTAAAAATCAGATGCAAGGATATTACAAACTCAGCACAAATCTGGGTAAATATCTTAACAGAGCAGTTTTCGCTTCATGCAGCGCACAAAGCATATGCAATGCTGTTTTGATTCTATAGCCTGTGCGCTGTACAAAGTCAAAACTGCAATGTTAGAAAGCGCAAATTGACACAACTTTGAAATAACACTATGCAATTTGTTAAATCATAAAAAGGATCACGGAGTTTTGTCCAAGGAAAAATAATTTAGATGTAAATTTTTAAATTCACCGTTGTCAACTAAAAAATGAGGGTCATAGGCCGAAGAACTTCTGTTGAATGTAATCATAAGGGAGCTTTTCTATTAAAGAATACATGTAATTTTACAGTTATGGGTACGCTACGAGCTATATATTCGCACAAGCAAGCACATGTGACAAATAGACTCTTAAAATATAAAAAAAAAAAGGTCGAAAGTGCAAAATGCACAAAAACACTAACCAAAGATTGTGCCAAGGCTCCTGTAGGAAATATCTGGTATGGCGGTTGTGAAGTCGGCATCGGGTTATTAGATCTGTTAGGGTGTGGATTCAAATCGGGTATATTTTGACCCGATTCCATTTCTGACTTTAAGCATTCGCCCTGAATTGGGCTAGCAGGCCTAATTGGGCTTATTTGCAAAGACTCGTCAGCTTTTGGGTCTATAGTTTCAGATTCTGGATTTGCTCTTACCGGATCTATAGTTTTCTCAGCATCACTACTATGATCAATAGATTCAATACCATTATTGGTATTAAAATTATCTCAGGCGCAGGAACAGCAAAGTTGGTTTTTCATACGGGATTTTGAGTTTTTGGCAGTACTATTGATTCCAATTTCGGTTGCAAAATCACCTCCTTTTTTGCTAATATGAACTCATTTTTATGCAAAATCACCTCCAATTTCGGGATTTTGAGTTTTTGGCAGTACTTTGCTCTTTTATTCCGCGAGTCCTTTGGGAAAAGTACGCAGTGGCGGGCCCACGCCTTTCTAATTTGTGCCGGTTTTCCATAAAGGTCTACAAACTATACACAAAAATAAGATTATCTCAATTATGAGTGTGAGGATATGGTACTTTAAAAAGCGTGCATTGATCCGTACTATGTATTCATATTTTCGTTTTCAAAGTCCAAACAGTCGATCTGAACCGTTCAGCATGACTTTCATAATGAAAATGTACTTGGAGAACAAATTTTACATTTTTTTAGAATTTTTTTACTATTTTTTAAAATAAGTAGAAAATCCTCTAATTTAAAAATTACGGACCATACAAAAGTAGTGATTTTCAACCTACCTAATAAAATAGTAAGAAAATTCTAAATAAAGTAAAATTTGTTCAACTACATTTTCATATGGAGATCATGTTGAGTGGTTCAAATCGACTATTTGAACTTTAAAAACAGATATATGAATCCATAGTACAGGCCAATCTGCACTTTGTAAAGTACCATAGCCTCACTCCTCAATTATTGTTTAAACAAAAGAATAATCAGCTAATTGGATATTTAAAAAAAAAAAAAGGGCACTCACATAAAAAAACAACATAAAGGTGTAGATTCATCAGTTCGAGGTTCTATCACATTAGATATTATCGAATCTAAAATCTGTATGACTGGTCCCACCATGAATCATCTCAAATTGAATCAACCCCTACAAGTTTCAAATTACTCAGAAAAATTTACAGATGCAAATGTAGTAATAATTTATTTATAGTTATACCGAACTTTGATCAGAGAATTGCATGGCATTTGTTTAATCCCCCTAAGAAAGACTTCTCTAGCTGCATCCCTGCTACCAGTTGCCTATAAAAACAAAAAACAAAAATTTGCAAGAAATATAATTCAGAACAGATAGTAAAAGAGAAGACTTCAAATGAACTGATTATTAAGGGGATTAATTAAAATATTATAATTTCTATCATACCTCTGATTTATTTTATGATTTGAATTTTAAAATTTGAATTATAATTATTTTCCAATGTGGAGGCATGATCAGGGCATACAGTTTGCAAAGCAGCTGAATCCTCACAATTAAATATATTTTTTGTATCATACCGCAAATGTGAATTGTGCAAAGTTAATTGTAAAGACTTGAAGCAACTTTAACATTCTTTTTCTCTACAGCATATTCAATTTCATTCTCATATAACTCGAAAGCACCCTTGATATTTCCCTGATATAAATAAAAAATAATGAAAATAAGTAAAAGAAAATTAAAAAATAAAATAAAAAGCAATGAAGAGAAGTTCTTGGCACAGTAACACAAGGCATGAAAACATCTTTACTTCTTGGTCAAATAAAAAAAAAATAGAGGGAATAGAGGGAATTAAGAGAGCAGATATGGAAGAATATATAGGAGAATAGTGTAATATTTTCAAACCGGACAGAGTTACATTAAAAATAGTAAAAAGAAAAGAAAATATTTAAAGATAATTGAAAAATTGAAAAAACATAATTGGAAAATTGTTGACTCAGCCAGACTTGGCCAGACTCGGCCAGTATTGGGTTGACTCGGGTTGACTCGGCCGTGTCAAACACTTTTCATCCTAATTTTGCTCAAAAAATCGCACAGGCGCGAGACTCGGGTGAAACTCAGACCGGACACTGCCGATACTGAGTTGACTCGGCCGAGTTTCCAAACCATGGGTTTACTAATACTAAATAAGGTTATAAAAGTTTTGGACTTAATAGCATATTTAGCCATTATAAAAGTAAAAAGTTGGATCAAGATAAATCAATAAATTTAATCTGGTACTACCTGGCGAAGAATGCTCGACTTCTCTGATCAGTGAAACTAATGCATCAATATCCGTGCTTGCATTATCCAGCAATTCTCTCAGCTTTTCTACAGTATAAACTGAAAAGAAGAAATTTAAGAAGTATACTAAATATTTTATCATGTATGCTAATTTATCATCTTTTCGAATACTTGTACGTCTTCTATAATTCATATAATGAACAGCTTTCATATATATGTCATGTATATAAAAGATCATGAGATTGGATCCATGTTTTACTGAAAAATTAAAATTTGTAACAGTGTATATTAAACTATGATAAATAATCAAATAGTACTAATTTGCTTCAAATTTCATAGGCAAGCTTAATATATGCCAAACAAAGTGTCCGTGATTTTTTAATTTTTTAAAAACCATTATCTGCTTGTCAGGTGAAGGGCATTTATAAGGGATTCTAATAGGTTAATACATATCATGTCAGGTCAAGTGAAGTATCACATTTGATCTATTAGACATGGTTCTGTAACAAAAATAATTCCCAATTAATTGCTTGAAAGTCTAAATATTTCAAGTAAAGTCTAAATATATCATGTCAGGTCAAGTCAAGTCTAAATATTTTGAATATGAAAATGGGTTTTGCATCTTTTCTCAAATAAACTGATAAACCAATAAATTTCAACATTTCAGTCCTAAAAAAATATTTCACATAGTTACTTAAGTATGTTATTTAATTCTTCTTCCAATCGCATAAAGTATCAGATTTTGACAAAAATTAGCCCAAATTTTAATTTAGGAATAAAATCTGATCATTTCAACACTTCAATTCTTTAACACCTACACTTCACACACTCAGAGAGAGAGAGAGAGAGAGAGCGAACTGGAGTTGTCCATTGGGTGGTCAGAAGCACCGTTTTCAGCAGCTGTAGATTCCTCCATGCATTATTAGGCGAAATAGTAGAACAGGTGTAACACCTCTACAAAGACCAGGTCCAGCTTACAATTTCTCCTTTGTTAGGATTAAAGTTGTACAGGACATAGTAACAAAACTCGCGTTTTATTCGTGTATTAAATGATTTTTTGACGTTACCGAACTGAACTCCGAATAAAATGCAAAAAAACATATAATACGTTTTATTCACGAATAAAACGCAAAAAAAAACACAATTTTTTTTTTAAGGGTTTTTTTGGGTTTTTTTTTTTTTTGCTTTACTGTTGAACCGAATCATTTCCGAATTATATCTGAATTATACCCGAATCACAAACTTTTTACCTCGCCGAACCGAACCCGAACTATTAGTTTGTCACGATGGTACGAGAGGAGCATCTCTTTCTTTGTCGAAAACTCAGAAGGGGAAGAGGAGCGTCTCTTCTTTGTCCTACACTTGGTCCATGTGGAATTATATATGAAAGCACATGCACCCTTCATTTTGGTGAAAATAAGAAAGCAAACCCTTCATATTTGCTGGAATTTTTAAAGCACGCCCTTAATTTTGGTGCAATTATGAAAGCACTTCCTTGACCATTACATCAAACAGTACTATTGTATGACTGTGAAACTGAAACATTTTTCATTTAGATGAAGAATTATATTTTAAAAATTGATCGTTCAGGCTAACTCATTTATTGAAATGTTGCCAAAGATTTCTAAACTATACTATACTATATTTGCTGTACCTATCAATCAATCCATACAATGCATGTATATTCCACACATTTTAAACATGCCTAGTAATTTTAGCCTTGATTCTTCTAACCAGGTTAAATTTCGGCTATAAATTAATATCCAATAGAGCACCAAGTGCTTTGCAAATTAATCAGTTTCTTTGAAAGTCTAATTTTAAATTTTGAAATTAATTTTGTATAGAGTCAAGTGGTAAAAAATGTTCAAAAAATGAATGCATTAAAATTAATTTATAAACCTTATAATCTTTTGACTACTGGACTCTATACAAAATTTATTCATCAGAAAAAATTATATGTAGACGCATCACTCGTAAAATAAATGCATTTCAACGATTTAGATTCGTCGTTTAAAGCTAATTCGATAGATTTTAGAGTTGAGTTAAAAAAAAGCTTGATAAACTTAAAAACACCTAGTTCTACTCGATTCACTTTGCCAAAGCTTTAACCGTGAACCAATTCCCTTTAATTGGCCGCACATAAACATTTCAATAATTGACTTGACTCGACCCAATCCGACAGAATAATGGGAAGAGTATGTGTGCTTGCTTTTTTTATCGATACAAGTCGGGTCGAGTCGGGACAAATTGAATTAGAGCAAATTTTAAGAGAGGTACCAAATTGAATTAGATAAATTGTTTCATTAATGAGAGGGACAAATTTTAGTGCTTTTATTGAAAATAGCAGAAATTACATATGAAATTTACATTGTAGTAGAAAACTTTGATCTTGTAATAATATTATATGCTGAAACAATTATAATTCAGGTTATAAAATTGAATTAGAGCAAATTGACCAACAAATATTCGCCTTTGTTTTACCAACCTTCTAAGCTTATATAATGGAGTTCGGCTACTATAACACTAGTGTTATTTAATTTGAAATAACACTAGTGTTATAGTAGCCGGACTCTATATAATGTTGAAAACAACTAGCTATAAATTGTTACATAATGAAGTTTGAAAATTACACATTTAGTCATTACAATAAGTCCAGTTCTTCTTTGCCCTTGCCTGAATCTAGTAAGCCCTTGATGAACAAAAGAGGAATTAATTTCTCAAAAATTACTATATGATTTGTCATGTGGCATAAGTGATATGTGTTATGTTATCTTTATGTATTCATTATAGAATTATTGTGGTATAGAATTTTACAGTTACTCTAAATTTATGTTATCATAATATTAATTCCTCCTTTTCATTGAACAATTCCAGATTATAGTACTAGAAATCAAGTTAAATGATTATAAGAAAGTAAAGATGAAAAGAGTTGACAACAACAAAGATACTCTCCCAAATCCTTGGCCAAAATTGGAAAAAAAAAAATGAGTGCGTTACAAATGGAAAAATGTAAATTGTAAAAAAAATAATAATAATAAAACAGATAATACAATTTTTGACATGCATATTTCGAAAATTAATTACATAATAAATGCATCGTAAAGTTCATTGAAGGACAACTCACTTGATATTTGTTTTTGCTGGGTAAAAAAAGAATATGCAAACAAAATGACTGAAACTGAGGTCATGCAATTGTATAATGTACAATCCATATAACATTACCAAGCCACCTTTGATGGAGTCGGTTCTGATAAAAACAAGTAATGCTATAAAATTCAATACTTCAAACTGTATCTATCAGAGAAGAATATTAAGCCATTGACAAGAACTATTGGTTTACTGTTATTAAGAAACGATACAGTTCTTACTTCAAACGGTACTTGGTAATGTTATATGGATACAGTTATATGGCTTGGTAATGTTTTTTAAAAATTCAATTACTTAAAGGCACTATTGGTTTACTGTTATTAAGCCAATTATAGAGAAGCTGCGTCGTTAAATAACTGGTTACTCGGCTTTGTAGCTGACTCCGTACTGTTTTTATTTCTTTCTGTTGCGACATAGGTTGACAGGACTGCGGATGGATGCGAGGATGTCGTTCTGTCGCGTCGCGTGCCCGGCCCGGCCCGGCCGCCGGGGCGTGACAATTTTTTTTTTGACAACTAATAATTTTTTCTTGAAAATTTTGTTATATATTCATATTTGTAAAATTATTTTGTTGTCATAAACTTTTATATCTGGTCTAGTTTTGTATTTGCTTGATGCAGTCGTTACATTGAGACCTAATATGCTCATCGCCATTTAATTGGATATAGTTGAAACTCAGTTTATTGTATTAAGTTAATAAATTGCTACAATAAATTTTAATTAATTAATGATCCTTTTTTGTGAAATTTTTTATTTATTGCAGCCACTATTAATACTATATAGTTTGTTTATTTTTTTTTGTAGTCCTTAAACTTTATACAAGGCGATATCGATATGATTCATATTACATTTTGTACTTTTTTTTTTAAATCTTCACAGAGAATGTGAAGTCGTGAGAGGGGCTCGAACTATCGACCTTTGAATAAACATAGTCTTAAGAATTTTACTCCTAACCAATTGTGCAACTGCTTATCTCAAAAACAAAGAGTCTGATTCATTTTGATTCATATATATGAAAGTTATTTAACCATCCTACAAAAACAATAAAACAGTGTGTCAAAGTGATCTAAAAGTACTTTTACATATATTAGTTCATGTTTCAAATATAGTTTTCAGTTTTAATCAATTAATTAATCACTTCAAATGGGTCCAAAATGAATATAAAAACCATCTAATATACATACAACAAGCTGGAAATGCAATACTATATGATATGTTTCTTAAAAATATAATTGAAAATTTCAAATTAATTAAATATATATGTGTACATATATTATTAAATTATAAGCTTAATTGTGTCCATTTTAATAATTTTTAAATAGTTAAATGACTCCAAAATAAGTAAAAAAAAAAAAATTCTTGGAGTAACCAAGCCTCAAGTAGATGCTGTATAAAATTATGAATTAACTATTAATCAAAGTAATTCTTGGAGTAACCATCTCACGTATTAGGTTTTACAAAATACAGCTTGCATTAGAATGACATGTTTGGCCATATAAAATTATGAATTAACTATAGATATAACCATATAAAACCATGATTGAAAAATTAATGTTTTTAATCATCCCTATTTTTAATCTTAATCTCAATAATAATAAAAATAAAATTAAAAATAACAACAATCTTCCTTTGTAGGGGTGTCAATGACACCCTTTTATCCGTTTACCCAAACCTTACCGTACCTGTTAAGACGAGTATGGGTAAGATTTTTTTTTCGTAAACTTATTGGGTATGGGTAAAGATTCTTTTTCATTATCTAAACGGGTAAGGGTATGTGTAAAGCCTATTTCGTACCCGTTACCTGATCAAGTAATTATATAAAAAATTATATGTTTTATATATATTAATAAGCATTGAAAAGAGTAATTTAATTAGTTTACTTGCGCTTAGCATGATCAGAATTTGTTTTTCAATAAAGTACTATACATGTGTGAAATGAATGTATATGTTTTAATGTTTTATTTAATAAATAATAAAATAATATTATATTAGTATTACCTGTTATTTATCTGCTACTGTTTCGTCATCTGACAATCATAACGGGTAAATTTAGGATACGAATAAGATAATTTGTAGCGAGTAAAGGTAGAATATAGATAAGAACAATTTGTATTGGGTACGGGTATAAAAATGCTTCCATCCGACCCTTACCGTACCCGTTGACACTCCTATCCTTTGTCTTATATTTGAATCACGGCATGTTCACTTAAGAACTACCGTTTATATGTTTGTGAAGGGTAATAATAAGGAGAATTGAGCAATACCTTTTAACTAGTAAAAAAAAATTTATCAATGCTGTAACTTCTGAATTTTTCTTTTAAAGAAACAGAGAGTATATAATGTTACAATCAAAGATTCACAACCAGAAAAAAAAATATATATATATAATGTTACAAAAAATGAAACCGCAACAACCCAACCCGATCGAAATCCGTGCAAAATTTAAGAGTACAATTACAATTGATAAAATTGAAAAATGTACAGACAATAGAAAATTAAATCTAGGAACCATGGCAAGTATGTAAAGTAGAGCAATCCATCAACAACAAAATAAAAAAGGGAACATACAATAAAAAACGGAACATAAAATTTATATTTTAACTATTTAATAATGTTTTTCTTGAAAATTTTGTTATAGATTTATATTTATAAAATTATTTTGTTGTCATGAACTTTAATATTTGATCTAGTTTTGCATTTGCTGATGCAATCGTCTACATTCAAACTTAATATGCTCATTGCCACTTAATATGCGAAGTCGTGAGAGGTACTCGAACTCTTGACTTTTGGATAAATAAAATCTTAAAGACTTTTCCTCTTAGTCAACTGTGCTACTTCTCCATCTCAACAACAAAGAGGGTCTGATTCATTTTGATTCATATCAAAGTTATTTAATCATCCTACCAAAAAAAAATAAAACAGTGTGTTGGTAAATCTAAAAGTACTTTTACATATATTAGTTCATGTTTCAAATATAGCTGTCAGTTTTAATCCATTAATTAATCACTTCAAATTAGTCCAAAATGAATATAAAAAACATCTAATGTACATACAACAAGCTGGAAAGGCAATACTATGATATGTTTCTTAAAAGAGTGAGGCTACGGTGCTATGCATAACACGGATGGGGTCCGTGCTACGGCTCAAAATTGACTTTTTAAAATTCTAACGGTCGATCCGAACCGTTCAACATGATTAGAAAATGAATATGTACTTGCAAATCAAATTTTTTACATTTTTTTGAATTGTTTTACTATTGTTTCGAAAATCACTTGATCTGAACATTATGGACCATCCAAAAACAGCCTATCTAAAAAAATAGTATAAAAGTTCGAAAAAATGTAAAATTTGGTTTGCAAGTACATATTCATTTATGATCATGTTGAACGGTTCGGATCGACCGTTAGAATTTAAAAAAATCAAATTTTAAGCCGTAGCACGGACCCCATCCGTGCTATGCATAGCACCGTAGCCTCACTCTTCTTAAAAATATAATTGAAAATTTCAAATTATTTAAATAAATATTTGTACATATATTATTAAATTATAAGCTTAACTGTCCATTTTAATAATTTTTAAAGAGTTAAATGACTCCAAAATAAGTAAAATATATATATATAGAGAGAGAGAGAGTGGCTAAGGTCAAAGTGGTATGACCAAGGCCTTGGTGCTACCAATTAGTTTTTGCAAGTTTAAAGTTTAAATAGTCAATTCAAACCGTTAGATGTTCAATCTATATTAAAATCTGCTTGGAGATCAAATTTTACATTTTTTGGAATTTTTTTACTATTTTTTAAGCCACTTTGAAAATGGCAGATCCGGGTGAACAGTAAAAACAGTGCAACCAAATTCTGGACCATGTGATCAGCAATTTTCAAAGTGGCTTAAAAAATAGTAAAAAAATTCCAAAAAATGTAAAATTTGGTCTCCAAGCAGATTTTAATATAGAGATCACATCTAACGGTTTAGATCGACCGTTTGGACTTTGAAAATCCAAAAACGACTTGGTAGCACCAAAGGCCTTGGTCATACCACTTTGATCTTAGCCACTCTCTCTCTCTCTCTCTCTCTCTCTCTCTCTCTCTCTCTATATATATCTTTGAGTAACCAAGCCTCATGTACATGCTACACCATCTCACGTATCAGGTTTTACAAAATACAGCTTCCATTAGAATGACATGTTTGGCCATATAAAATTATGAATTAACTATTGATTTAACCCATATAAAACCATGATTAAAAAATTAATGTTTTTGTAGGGGTGTCAATGACACCCTTTTATCCGTTTACCCAAACCTTACCGTACCTGTTAAGACGAGTATGGGTAAGATTTTTTTTTCGTAAACTTATTGGGTATGGGTAAAGATTCTTTTTCATTATCTAAACGGGTAAGGGTATGTGTAAAGCCTATTTAATATCCGTTACCCGATCGAGTAATTATAAAAAAAATTATATGTTTTATATATATTAATAAGCATTGAAAAGAGTAATTTAATTAGTTTACTTGCGCTTAGAATGATCAGAATTTGTTTTTCAATAAAGAACTATACATGTGTGAAATGAATGTATATGTTTTAATGTTTTATTTAATAAATAATAAAAATAATTATTATATTAGTATTACCTGTTATTTATCCACTACCGTTTCATCATCTGACAATCATAACGGGTAAAGGTAGGATACGGATAAAATAATTTGTAGCGAGTAAAGGTAGGATATAGATAAGAACAATTTGTATCACATACGGGTATAAAAATGCTTCATCTAATCCTTACCGTACCCGTTGACACCCCTATCCTTTGTCTTATATTTGAATTACAGCATGTTCACTTAAGAACTACCGTATATATGTTTGTGAAGGGTAATAATTAGGAGAATTGAGCAATACCTTTTAACTAGTAAAAAAAAAATTATCAATGCTGTAACTTCTGAATTTTTCTTTTAAAGAAACAGAGAGTATCTAATGTTACAATCAAAGATTCACAACCAGGAAAACAAAAAAAAACAACAACCCAACCCAATCCAAATCCGTGCAAAATTTAAGAGTACAATTACAATTGATAAAATTGAAAAATGTACAGACAATAGAAAATTAAATCTAGCAACCATGGCAAGTATGTAAAGTAGAGCAATCCATCAACAACAAACTCAAAAAGGGAACATACAATCAACGAGACACGAAATCTAACCATGTGTCTCTAGGCAGAGAGGGGATTGTCCCAGTGCGCCTCCTAAAACAACCTGCGCACAATAATTCATGCAATAATTAATAGTAGATCAATTACAACGAAAAGAATATAAAAGTACTGACAATAAAAAATAAAGCCCTGTAGTCATGCAAAGTACATGAATAGCAAATCAAGACGAGGAAACCTGTAAAGAAATCTTACAAACAAAAATAAGCATGAGATCTCACCTTGTTATACGCACAGATGGGATATGCTGAATTTTGTGTATATCTTTTTCTTCCATAGATTGGCGTAGTTCACTCGAGGGGGTAACTACTAGTAGCTCTTGAAGAGTCGGCACCTTTCGTAGCTTGGGAAGTGCGTGCAACTTAAGACAACTGTGAATTTCGAGATGACGAAGGATGGGCATAGCTCCCTCTTTTATGTCCCAATGACTTAGATTAGGCAGAGTTCTAAGCTTCAGTTTTTCGAGGTGAGGAAACCCTCCGGTTAAACAGATCAGCTCAGTTCCCACATATGAGCGAATTCCTAAATAAAGTATCCTGAGGCTCTTCAGCCTTCCCAATATGGGCATTGGATCTTCCTCAAGCCAGGACTCTACAAGCTTCAATTTGGTGAGGTTTGTTGGGAACATCTCAACATTTAGAATACATATATCTCTTACCCATCTTCCCTGAGATGTAGTTTTTGTATCTTCCCATGACAAGGTAAGTCTGTTGTACCACCAAATGGTAGAAAATTTCTAACATCATATTCAATACCGAGGTAGACCAACTGTTCTGTCTTTCTCAGCACATCCCTGAGGTTTTGCCACTCTTTTACAGCCCTTTCATTATCTAGAATATCCATAACCATAATCTCTAACGTACGCAAGTTGATACAACATCCCAATTCAACAATTGATTCTTTCTCTACCCACATTCCTTTAATTGTTTGCAGATTTGTATGCTGATTCCATTTTAATGGCAAATAAAAACCCCAACCTCCATATACATGTCTTAGATTTGGGATTACGACATCACAGAAATCTATTGTATCTACTTCCTTTAACTCAATGGTTTCTAGATTATGAAAGGAAAACTCCTTAAATATATCTTGTGAAAATTTGCAGTTTGATAAACTCAAATACCTCAAGTGTATCATGCCCTTCGGCCACTGTCTCCGAGGGAAGTTGGTCATATCGACACTCTCGAAGGTTAACACTCTAAGTAGTCTAAAGCCACTATAATTTAGTTTGCTAAAGCCACAATAATCTGCATCTGGGGCAAAATCAAAACAGAATAAAGAACGAGTGTTTTCTGAATA
Source organism: Carex parvula (assembly GCA_025461045.1). Classification (NCBI taxonomy): domain Eukaryota; kingdom Viridiplantae; phylum Streptophyta; class Magnoliopsida; order Poales; family Cyperaceae; genus Carex; species Carex parvula. The sequence continues at coordinate 1,610,539 of JAJGRW010000050.1, read as the reverse complement.
AACACCATCCTTTGTGATAGTGCAAAATTGCAGTGCCGCACGTCGTGGTTTTCTAGCAGTGAATACAGTGAAGAAGTTCTCCTCTTTGGCTTTGGTGATAGCCAGATCCCTCAGAAGATCGTGCATATTGAAATATTTGCAGTAGCCATTCCAAAATTTTTTAGTAACTTGAATCAAGCACCTACAATAATATTGACATAAAAAAGAAGGTAAATATTTGTTTATGAATAAGTAGGTATTTCTTAAGTCAAATTAAAATGAAAAGTAATGAACGCTCCGCTATATAGGTAGGAATTTCTTAAGGTGGTCCCACTTGATAGCCCATGGTGAGGTGATAAAAATATAAAATATTTTTAAGTAACTCGAAATGCTGAAATTATATTTAAAAAAATTCTTACTCGGCTGTTACATATAAATTTGTTTTGAGTGAATCTATTAAGTTGCATTATATTTTTTTTTTATATGTTTCTTAGGATTAGGATATAATTGAGAAAAGTATAATTTGCAATAATAAAAAAATACAATATTAGCTTTTATTGCAAGTAAAAAATAGTAATTTATTTTTAATTATATTCAACTGTACCAAATGAAATTATTTTTTTTCAACGATATTATTATGTTGTTAAAATTAGTAGATAACTCAAAAATTTTGAACTGAAGTTTTCTCTGCTATCTAATTATTAAGATAATTATTTTTTAAAATATGACATTTAGCTATTCGATGATGAAATTTATCCACTCAAGAAAATAAAGCAGTGAATCAAATTGAAGACTTTAATACGACCAATAAGAATAATGTTACAATTATACTTAATTTAAAAAAAATTCTAATTTTGAAGTTTTCAGTTCTATTATTAAAATAGCAATAAAGTGTCCACTAAAAACTCAGTTCGAGATTGTATTGTAAAAATAAAATTTCTAAAAGTAATGACTTTTGTTTTTTTTATAGTAGGGTTTTAATTCACTTTATTTTTTATTTTCTAACTTTTATGTTAATTTTACGATTCAAATGAATATCTACAAAAATATGACTTTTAAAGTAATTCACAACTCATTAATTACGGTGGGTGATATTAGGCTTCAATTACCAATTTACGATTTAAACTGGTTTTTAAGCTTTGCAAGTTTCATTTTTTTAAGTAAGCGCACTATGATGAATATTAAATTTTCTCTTGCCTCACTGTTGCACGCAATGTAAAAAATAGATTGTTAAGACATGTGATTTACAATAAATTGACTAAAACTAACTTGTGGTTAGACACCAAAACCGGCTTTTAGTCTACTGATAAAATACAGTGCCATGGGGAAAGTATTGCAGGTTCAAAATCTAGATGAAAGTATCAATTATGTATATTGAAATTTAGAAGATAAAAAAGTTGTAGACATATATACCACCAAAGCTTATTAGTCTGTACGCACTTATTTTTAGTTTTTGTTTTTAAATAAAAATATATTGGTCTATATCTTGTTTTTGTAGGCAATCTTCGGTGTTGTTTGACTAATTTGCAAAACATATGAACATTGAATTTTACAATTTTTTGGAGTTATAAATTCGGCCTGAATGTGATGAGACTGGGCTGGACCAAAAACTATAGAAGGAAAAATCGGAATTGGAATTGGAATCGGTCACTTGACCGTAAAATCGGAATCGGATGAATCGGTAGGAATCTACTGAATCAGATCATAAACTCGGATTTTTTTTATCAGAAATTGTTTTGTACTAAAAAAAATAAGAATAATTGATAAAATAATATGAACACTAAATTGGGCCTCAAATCAAATATCTGCCTATGACTTTGCCTCAAACTAACGACTTCACGTGGCATATATCAACTGGGCTTGTCTTAGTATTTAAAGATAATAGCTGTAATATTGGGAACAATACTAAAACTAATGGTGGAGTGAAGGCCAATTAGTTTATTCGTAATTTAAAATCTGTTGGAAAAATTGAACTAACCAACTAGATTTAAATCTGAATTTTGATCACTAAATAAAATAATTATATAAAAATATATAATCAAGAATATAATTAAAACTTTATTACCCGGAGCTGCAAAATGCGGACCTAAGGCAACTTCCCGTCCTAAGCGCAGGAATAATCAGTTAAGCTTGCCCCAAGTTACGCCGGTATTCCTCTGCCTGCGGGCGCAACCGTGGTAGAGGTTGATGTAGCTTCTTTCAACAATGATAGCAGAACAATATGTTTTCTATAAATATAATATTTGTTTGTAGGAGAATAGGAATTGAATTTATGAATTATAGAGCTAAGAGAATGAGCATGAGAGTATGTAAATTGTTGGATTATCTGATGATTAGATGATTTGCTCTTCCAATATTATATACTATTTATAAGCAAATTTATGCATTCATGACATTTAAATTCATATTCATTCTCCTACTGTTATTATATAAAAATATATAACGTTCGAATAGCCATTGCAATAAATATTCAAAGAAATAGCTATTACGTGGATAGCATCAACGGATCAAATATTAATTGCTATTCATGTCAATGAAATCTGTGACCAAAAGAATAGCTATTACCGTTTATTTTTATTAATAACAAAGTCATTTAATTGTATATCAATGTATCAAAGAAATTAAGCTCTATAATTCATAAACTTAAAAAAAACATTAATATAAAAATTAGTATTTATATACATAAATTTTGAGTTTTAAATAAATTTCCAACAAAATCGAACTCAATAGATACAAAAAAAATGACATAAATAACTGAAAAAGAAGAAATATCACTTGCAAATTCTGAGATGCAGCTTCTGAATTTTGTATGTGCAAATAAGAATTAAAAATAAAAATTCTAGAGAAGATAAATTGAATAACAGAAAACTGAGAGCAAAGAAATTGAATCAAATAAAAAAATCGTTAGACCAGCTGTATCCATTAAATTCGTAACTCTTTGGTACAGTAACTAATAAGTTAAATATAATGGCTATTCGAATCGTTTGGTTTGGCGTACCGAAGCATGCCGAAAAACAGCCGTTTTAACCGAAATTTGACTGGAATCGGACCGTTTTAGCTGAAATTCGACGAAAAAATCGTCTAGCGCGTAACTCGGCCAGAAATTAGACCGATAACGTCCGATTCTATTCCGGAACGGCCAATATTTCCTTCTATGCCAAACAAAAAACATGACTTTTATACGTGATACGTACCTTAAAATATAGAACTGAAAAAGGGATGTACCTTTGCACTAGCTCATCAAGGCATTTCTCAGCTCTGTCCGCTATTGTTCCAGCTCCATCTTTGGGTACAAATCCTTCAGCCATCCACATTCTTGTAACTTGCTCTCCCGAGATCTTATAATCTTCTGGAAAAGATGCAAAATAAAGAAAACATGGTTTTAGTTCGTACGGCAAGTGTTCATAACTCATGGCTAGGACCTGCGAGCACTTCCTCCCATCTTCGTCGTGCCAATCCATGGTCTACTCTTTTCTACTCCAAGCAGTGTAGTTGCGCTCTGTCCTTGACAGGATACCGCCTAGCACAACTAATGCCAAGGGTAGCCCACCACATTTCTTTGTTAATCTTTTGGCCACTTCCAAGAGATCTGGAGGGTAATTCTCAGGTTGTATATGCTGTTGGAATGCCTTTCTGAAGAGGAGAGCAATACCCTCATCATCATTTATGCAACGGAGTTTATACGGTTTTGTATTGCAATCTGCTGCGAGAGCAACATCAAGTGATCTACTAGTAATTATCACGCGGCTGGCATTTTTCGGATCGGGTAATGCTATTTGCAATTGCTCCCAATCATGATCCCTCCACACATCATCAAGGATAATTAAGTACCTCTTGCAGCTAAAGGATTTCTGAAGCTCCGCCAGTAAATCCTCATCAGTTACGGGTGGATTTTGATTTTTCATTGTGGGTTCGATTGAGTAAAGAATTTTTCTGAAGATATCATTTGTATTGAACTTTTGAGAAACGGAGATCCATGTGCGACAATCAAATCGCCCTTCCAATTCCGCACTGTGTTTACAAAAATGAATGTGTTACATCAAGAAAAGAAAAAAAAAAAAAGCAGCACAAAGAGAAAATTTTATTGGACATCTTTTCCATGATTACATGATTGATTATTTGTATGGTAAAGAAGATTTGGACCACATTTGTAATAAATTTATATGAACCACGTCTTTGTGTATAAATTTTCTTGTAGCTAAGAACATTTGGCGAATCATATATTGGATGACATTAATTTCAGTGAATTTACTTGCATGATTTGCAAATTTTCAGAACTTAATTTTTCTCGATTAAAAAAAAAAAAAAGTGGCTGGTTGCTCTAGGTATTACAATTACATGCAAATCTTCCGGATTTTGGTCACCATTAAAAAACAAAAAAAGTGGCAGGTTGCTCTGGATATTACAATTACATGCAAGGTAATTGATTGCTAATAGAAATGGAGAATTCATGAAAAAATTTCCCCATTCCTTACCTGACCAGATCAAAGAATTGAAGTATTTCATCACTTCTTGTGAAAGGGAAAAAAAAAAAAATCTAAACAAAGGATTAAATCTGGACAGTTGACTTCTTAAACAACTAGTTAGATCGGATTTAGCCATTTTCCACAAAAAATATTTCGCTTTTTATACATAAACATGATTTTAGAAGAGAGAACATGCACCTTTTGTAAACTTTTTGGGCCAAGGTGGTCTTCCCGAGGCCTCCAGGACCCACAATAGAGAGCACCATTCGCCTTGAAATGCTTCTATCAAGGAGCAGTTTGATAATGTTGCGCTTGTCATCCTCAAGGCCAACAACTTCTGAATCAATCACGTGAGAAGGATTTGTCGGCCTAAAAGGTACCAGAGCATTTTCTTCACTAGCAGCACCAACAACAGTAATTCCCAAGTCGGTTCGATGCTGGTAAATCTTTTTGAGTTCCTGAGTGATTTCTTCGAGCTCACCACTCAGCTTCAGCTTCAGCTTGAAAATTTTGTAGTTTCTTTTTAACCACATACAAATGTTACGGTACCAGGGAGGACTTTTTGGATGGTATTCTTCAATCTCAACGAGGAAGGTTTGAATCACATCTTCTATTTTGTGGGCCATTTCTCTGATCAGGTTAACCCACTCTTTTACCAATTGATTTTGGTTACACTTGGAATGGGCATCTCTTAGCAAAGCTTGGATCAAGCGAAGCTCCTTCTGTATCTGCTTGATCTGGCCACTCACAGCGTGCAATTCATTTGCTTTTTTCTGCAAGGCATCAGCAAGCTTGCCCAACACATAGCCCACAGCTGCCTCTGCCATGTATTTCTGATTGTGGGGAGTGTCTTTCTCTCCTTTTTTTTATGGGGGGGGGGGGGGGGGGGGTGAATAAGCTTTGTGTTTGCGGATAATATTAGTAAAGCTGCCTGAGATGGTTATATATGGAGAACTTAATTGTTAAGAACCGACGAATACCATCGTTGGCAACCGCAGGACCATCTGTGTTGAATATAAAACTGAATAGCGGAAGCGTACCTTAATCCTTGACTGTCTTGTGCGTGAGAACGACACCACCGGTTCGGATCTTCCAGAATATCAAGGCTCTTTAGAGAATTTCCTTTGTTTCTGCTTTCTCCAAAGTCTCTCATAATTCTCTCTAATGGGATAAGAGAAATGAATCTAGGATTGGCCTTGTATTATGGGGACCAAATCATAATATATAGCCCAAGAGATCCTTGGCTGTCTAATGTGGTAATTATTCAATTTAACCCATCATAAAATTGAATATTACCTCTTAAGTTCTACACATTAAAGGTCCACACCCTATATGACACATTAATGCTCATAAATTATATAACGCATATGACCACTTTTAATTGAGCATAAAATTGACAGTATACAATACAAATTTATTTTTATATATTAGTCCAATGTTAGATTAATATCCAACAATCTCCCACTTGGACTATATGTGAAACCTTATAATTTTGTATTGTTAATAACCGTAGTGAGCTCAACTTTTCTATCATTACCGAAATGTGTCCCGAACAATTCCGTCCATCTTAATATAGGATCAAAGTAGTTTTTGCCACATTTATTCGTAAATCAACCAACAATGGTCACATATATTGACATAACCAAATGACATGAATCATGATGTGGATATGTAGCATGAAAATTTCACGTAATGTGATCATAATGTGACTATTTTCAACTGGTCCACCCTTAAATGAGATCAACCTTAATAGAGTCAGAATGTGAATAAACTGAAACTTTATTTCTGCAGAAATATTCTTAAACTTTAAAAACTAAAAACTGCATATGTCATACAAGCATAATTACAAACTCCCACTAAAATCTGAATATCCTCAAAAATTGAAGATATTTAATTTGACATGACACCCATACGAGCAGCATGCTCATGAAACCTTTTGGGTGACAATCCTTTAATATGCAGCTGCAATCACGGAGTTTGTGCCATTATGCTCGATAGACAACTGTCCATTCTGAACTCTTTTATTTAAAACTAAGAACTTGATCTATATTCTTTGACCTTGTCAAGTTTCTATTATTGGAATATAAAACTGTCGGGTTATTGTCACAAACTAACTTAAGTGGTATTTAATCCTTATCCACTTCGTGCAGCCATGTGACAAAATTTCACAGTTATATTCACCAATTAGATACCTCATACACATGTTATAACATGCTTTATTGGTATATACCAAAATCGAAATCAGTATATCAAATGATCTCAAACTTTTCTGATATTCGATATGTGAGTATGTAGTTTTTATTTTCCATAAAAATAACGCAAGACCCTTTTGGTTAGTAGAGCTGCCTGAGATGGTTATATATGGAGAACTTGGATTAAATTAGGCCAAAAGAAAGAGAGAAAGATTAAGCTAGCGTATTGCCTGAGATGGTTATATTTGGAGAACTTGGATTAAATTAGGCCAAAAGAAAGAAAGAAAGAATAAGCTAGCGTACTGCCTGAGATGGTTATATAGATGGTTAAAGAGGTATATATAACCATCTCAGGCATATATAGGCATCTTTCTTTGCTTGTTTTTTTTTTTTCTTTGATTGATGTGCACAGGTTCTTTTCTTCCAGGCTTGGCATTTAGACAAAAAGGAATACAAATATAAAGCTACTTGAGTTAATAAGTGAATACAAATATGCAACTATGACCTATCCATCATTTTTTATACACATAAGAAAACATAAATGGATTTTCGATCTTGACCTTACAAGTAAAGAAAGGAAATCTATAACTTGTGCAGTTTATAGGAAGACAATGATCTAAAACAATTGCAGTACCCAACAGATATAGGCATCTTTTCATCCTTTATGAAATGGATAGGTCCAGTTGCATCTCTATTTCCACTATTTACTGGTAAGAGGTACCACCTATACAAAACAGTAAATTAATAAACTCATTTCTTGTACAGGTGGTACCTCTTACCAGTAAATAGTGGGAACGAACAGGAAAAGAGAAAAAGAAAAGAAAAAATTCTGCAAGGGAGTTTACAAATAGAGTTTTGCATTTGACCTTAAACAATGGCACAAAATGGATAGCATCTATTAAACTCCCTTACAAATTTTAAATCTGCATAAACAAAATTCTGCAAAATTGGATTAAGGTCTCAAAGTTCATCGTAAGTCTCAAACTTTATAATACATTATTAAGAACTTAATATGCATAACCCCCATGACCACTTATGTTCGTCGTAAGTCTCAAAAGTTTATTTAGCCAATTAATTGAAATTTTTTCATACTCTACATCATTAGTGTTGTTATTTACAAGAGTGAAAAAAGCTAAAACATAGAGATATCATTGTTTCTGTTTGGATATATGTACTCTCAAGTAAAGTTCCATTTCAATTTATTTACATAAACTCATATAAAAGTTGATTTCAAAAATAAAAAAACATTAGATATATTTCTATGCAATGAAACATTTTATGGGCAAAAAATTGCATCGTCATAATTCGAAACATTTCTATGCAAATGAAATATTAAATGCAATCTAAATCGGTTTCAGTTTGAATTCAAAACCAAATCGGAACCCAGCAATTACTCAAAAGTATTTTCTCTTTGTTATCGACTAAAACTGTCTTATCAACACATCTCTAGTTACTAACGATATCATTGATAAAAAAAACGTATTTACAATGAGGCAATGACTCTCAAACGATTTTACCAGTGTAAACATAAAAAGTTATCAAAAGAAGTTGATTATTTTTTGTTATAAAAGTTTGATCCTCACAATATATTGTCACAGTATATTATTTTTGTGATAATAAATTGAGTTGTCATTATTATGTAGTAAAATAGTGACAAAATTACTATGTGAATTAGATAGATTTTGGAGTTAAAACTTATATAAACTACTTGATAATTTTAAACACATAGTAATGTTTACCTTACTAAAATTACTAATATCTTGCCAAAGCTCATTGAAAATAAATATTTTGATCATTTTTGCAGCAATATATATTAAACTGTAACATCAAAAATTTTACCATGTGCAAAAGCAACAACAAAAATTTTCTTCAAGAGAGAACAATAATTACACACATGCAGGAATAATTAAAATTCTAGCAACTATTTTAACGACCAAAATTGAACTCTTTCATCTCTCTTTATTTTAAAGAGATGTATTTGATATGCTTAACGTATAATATAACTCTTAAGAAATACAAGTGCTTTTTGAGCTTTCATATAAATTAATTATTAATCATTGTAATAACTCAGATTTTAAAATAAATAATTAATTATTAATCATAATTAAAGTAACATTGAAATAGATTTAATTGGTAATTCAAATAGGTAAACACCATGTCAGTCCCCTGCCTCACCAAGGGCCACATGGCCAGTCTTCTTATCCTTTCTTTCTCTCTTTTTAATACCCATCCCTTCTCACGCCTACTATGATGTTTTGGTCAAAATTTGTTATTCTCAGTATTTGGTACACAAAATTGAACTCAAAATTAATAGATATGATATGAAGTTTGCGGGTTTGAATTCAAAAAGGTAATCAATTGAACTCAAAAACGGTCAAAATTTACTAAGGAGAGTAATTTTTACTTGGCTTTTATTTATGCCAACAAAATATTTGCCGTAGTACAGCAATTCAAAAGAAGAAAAGCTCAAAACAAAATGCTCCCTGTGAATTTTCAGGAGCAAAAAAATTCTCAGAATGGCTCTTTATTTAGGCACCGAAAAATATCTTACGTCCCCGTAGAAAGAATGTTTAATCAATCGGTGGGGCCGATCATTTTCTCTGGCACGACACATTGGTGGAATTCTTCTTCGGTACATACTCCCAAATTTAATGCAGCTTCCTGAAAAATTATTTCAAACAAAAGCACAAATAACTCTTAGGTCATTAATTTCCAGTTCAAGAAATGGTAAAAAGAGGCTATGGTACTATGCATAGCACAGATTGGTCCGTACTACGGATCAATATTTTCGATTCTAAAGTTCAAATAGTCAATCTAAACTGTTCAACACGATCTCCATATGTAAATGTACTTGTAGACTAAATTTTATATTTTTTATATTTTTTTAACTATTTTGTTAAATAGTAAATTGCTAATGAATTTCTAAAAAAATGTAAAATTTGAAACATACCTTAAGAGTGGTATGTGCCCTCTTAGCTACAGCTGCAGCATTATCATATCCAATTTTCTAAAATACACAAAGAATTATGCTAGGTTAAATTGCAATAACAAAGATTTTAAGTAAAACAATAAAAGAAAAAAAAAAAAAAGCTTATAGATTGAGTACTTACAGGGTTCAAAGCTGTCACAAGCATCAATGACTACAGAGATAATAAAACAAAAATAGAGCAAATTAATTGTTATTCAACACTTAAAAACAAGAATCTGCTCTCAAGTATACAGTGTATTCACATAATAACGGAGATAGAACCAAATTAATGGTTCGATTCAAATGATATATAACTCAAATATAAGTTAATTTATACATTAAATTTATAGTTTCTAGTGGGACTTTTTTTTTTTTAGCAATCAAGGTATATATGCTGCAATTTTTAAAATGACTAGAACCAAATTATTGATTCGGTTTCAATAGATAATCAATGTGACAGATTTAGTTTGAATCATTGGTGCAGTTTCATCTATTTTATTGAATAAAATAACAATTCATTGTTTTCTCTGATATTTCGATTTTTTAATTTCAAAAAATAAAAAAAATTGTTTTTCCTAATTTGATGGAAAAACAATTATATATGGTGTTGTGACAGTAATTTTTGTTACAATCATGACCACCAATCAAACAATTATAAAAACCAATCAAACAATTATGAAAATAAACAAAGTCAAATTTTAGATAACTTTTCTATAATTTAAAGAGATTGTATATTATGTTAGATGCAACTTAAATTGGGGAGTGTTATTTTGAGCGCAAAATTAAAATTTTAATATTCAGATCTGGTAAATATTTTCTCTCTTTTATACCAACCAGTGTAATAAAATGTGGTTTATAAGGCCGCATATATGGGTATGCGGTGAGCAACCGCATATGCAGTCCACACTGAAAATGCACTAAAAAATATTAAAACCTGTTACCGGATGAAAGGAGTGCAGAGTTTATCCACATTTTCCTAATATTGTTGTATAAGGATTATAGAAGGAAAAATCGGAATCGTTCACTTGATTGTGGAATTGGAATCAGATGAATCGGTCGGAATCGGTCGAATTGGATCGGAAACTCAAGATATTTTTAGCAGAAACTTGTTTTGTACTAAAAAATAAAAAATAGTAAAAAAGTTTGTAAGAAAATAATATGTTAAAAAAATTATAATGAAACAAAATATGACACACAAATAGTTTAATTATATAATATAATACAATTATTACAATTAAAATAAACTCTAAAAAGTACTTAGTACAATTTAGAGTTCTATATAAGTACGATGGATAGGGATATTAAGAAAAATTTGTAATTAAAAAAAATTGTGTGCCCCAAACCAAAGTATAGTTTAAGTATTATAATTGCATGATCTAACAACAAAAATAAGCATTTGTAGTGGTTAAGTTCTCTATACACACAGCAGGTCTTGGGTTCGAGTCTGGTGGGGGACAAGTTTAGTTTAGTTCTTGGAAAGGAATTTGTAGCTGAAACGGTTGGATTTTTCCGGAATAAGACCGATTCTTCCGAAATTTGGCTGGAATTGGTCCATTTTGGCCGAAATTTTTCTGGGTTCGGACCGTTTCGACTGAAATTCGATTGAAAAATCGCCTACCATGTAACTCGGCCAGAAATTTGACTGGAATGGGTCTGCTTTCACTAGTACAAAAAACCCCTTCACCGACCCTCAACCACCGACTGTTTTAATATGTAACAGTCGGTGTAGAGACTGCTGGTAAAATCGTAAATAAGAACAATCTCAACACCGACTGTTCTATTACAAAAAACCGTCAGTGAACCAACACCGACTGTTTTTTAAAAAAACAGTCGGTGTTGAGCAAAAACCAACACCGACTGTTTTTTAAAAAAACAATCGGTGTTGCTCATAACCTACACCGACTGTTTTTTACAAAAACAGTCGGTGTTGAGCTAAGTTCCCGTTTATAATCGATCAGCGGCGAAATATTTCATTATTTCTCTCTTCCTGAAAAACCTCCCAAAATTTTGAGTTTAGTTTCTCTAGTTCGATCAGCCTCGCGATCTCCCAAAGCACCGCCAAGCACCGCGATCTCCCAAAGCACCGCGATCTCTAGTTCGATCAGCCTCGACGAGAGGGGCGACGACGACGCTGAAGGTGGCGTTGTTCGGCGGCGCCGCCGTCTACGCCGCCTTGAACAGCCTCTACAACGTCGATGGTGGTCATCGCGCCATTGTCTTCAATCGGATCGACGGTATTAAAGACAAGGTCTCCGATCTCTTCTCTTCCTTCAATTTTTGTTACGGAATTGGCCTCGGTAGAGTCGAAATAGCGAATGAAGCCTTAAGAGGTGTTAGGTTTTTGTTATTCATTGATTTGTTTTCATAATCCTAGTTGTAAAACGGAGTAGGTAATTATCAGGAATTAGCCTATGCTTGTTATTTAGGAAAAATGTAGAAGAATTGGGTAAGGGATTTATCAAGTTTATGGCTCAGTTGATAATTCCACTGCCATTGTTGCAAGAGTGTTAGCAAACAAAATTGGAAATATAGATATTACAACCTACTTTACAATCAAATTTAACTCATTGTTATAAGGAGAATAGCTATCTTAGTTCCATCTTCTGTCTCGGTGAAGTGTTAAGCTAAACTATCACTATGCTAGGAATTTTGAACTATTTCCATTTACAGATCAAAACCAGCTAAAAGGTCTGATTGTTGTTCTTTCTTCTAGGGTTTTTCTTTTCTTTCAGATTCAAAATGTTAAAATGGACTGGTGGTTCAAGGAGGAAGGTTTCTACTGTAAGTCCATCCCCGCTTTAGTGGCATCCATGATCAAGGGTTACTGTAGGAAGTTGATACCAGTATTGAATCTTACCAGCATGGTCCCAATGCCAAAATTTACAGTATAGGGTTTAACTCACCTTTAGTTAAGCAAAAAACAGCAAAAAAAAGAAAATGACATTGAAAAAATATATGTAAAGAAAGAAAGAAAAGAAGTTGAGGTCCAGTCAGGACCCATTTGCACTGTACCCCCAGTAGACATGACTTCATCTTTAATAGTTACCCCAACAAGCACCCCATATCTTGGTATTTATTTCTATTTTGTATGTTATCTCTCAAATTTCATTTTTTTGCTCTGATGATTTACTGTGTATTTACTAATATCTTAAATTTGTCTCATTGTTGTACGGGAATCCTCAGTCAAGAAAATCAACACAAAGCAAGTAGGTTCTTTTCCTTCTTTATTGATTTTATGTTTTAGTATTTTATTATTTTTATTTATTTTGTGACACAAAGCAAGTACGGGAATACCTTTCTTTTATATTTTTTCTCGATAACAATTAGAAATTGTAATCTCGTGTCCTAGATATCAGTTTTCTTAGCGATGCATTTCTTAAGTTGAACTTGTCAATCACAATCTATACTCTTTTGTATTTTGCAGTTTATAGTCATTTCTTAGTATCTTTTAGCAATTTGTTCTAACTATTACTTTTGTTCTTCTTACATTTTTATTATTCTTTTTGTATACAAGGTGGCTGTCATAGCAAATGCAATATATGGAGTATGGGCTAAGTACCGGTTGCAAATTACAGGTTTGATATTTCTCTATTGTATACAAGGCCTGATTCTTAAGTTTTAAAAAAAAAAGGCTAAGTATATGCCATTAAAATTTAAATTCATCCACAGATAAAATATGTGAACTGATCTAATAATAGTCTTTTTAAGAGCAGAAATTCAAAAATTATATCCTCAAGTAGGCACAATAACTGTCTTTTCTTGCAGGTCGACCTCCATTAGAAGTAGTTCTAGAAAATAGAAGAAAAGTTGCGGTACAGTTATTTGACTCTCTCTTTGCTAGATTAGTGATTGGAGTTAATTTATTGAGCTTTCTAATTCATATTGACTGAAAATGATTTTATATTTTGTTATGACAATGGAAATCACATACTCGCATGCAACTGAGGTTACCTAACCTGAATTACACAACCTCAGCTTCTAATCTGTTTTCTTTTCTTCTTTTGTCTTTTTTTATGAACAGGAAGGATGTAGTAATGATAAAGAGTGTAAACTGTGAAGTGGTATCACTCAATGTTTCTAATCTGCTTTGAGATGTGTTGATGCAGAAACCAACTACTAGTATACATGCTTCACGCTTATGAGCCTATTTGTTGTTAGGTATGTTCCACTTATGCACATATTAGTTCTGTTCTTTAATTTTCCTGTTAATCAACTTGGCTCAGTTCAAAATATTTAATTCATACTTTTCTTGGCTTCTCCTTTTTTTGTTTTCCTGTTTTGTGAATTGCTATCAGTTAATTGAGATTAGATTTGATGTGCTGACAACTTTTGTCCTTGTGAAATCTGGTAATTGCCTTTCAGTCCTTATACCGAATTCAAGTATTGTCACACTCACTCGAACTATATGCCACAACAGCACACAAGCACATCCAGCACTCACAACTCACACACACATGCACGCATACTCACTGACTGACTCACATGATGAGATCTGCCATTTTCAGTCTGGTAGGTATGCTCTGACCGACAATGGTACCGAGACATGAATTACAACTTTTGATTAGCTGTATGAAGCATTCAATATTGACATTTAGTGTGTTATGTTTTTAGGAGATAAAGTGGAAAGATGTTTTGAACTTGAATAGCTGGGTGGTGCGTGATTACTACAGGCTTGTTAGTTCAGTCAATTCTCTCGAGCCTCAGATTCAGAGGCTTTCTGATGAACAGGTTATATTAATTACACTTAAAAGTAGTGCAAATTTTATTAACCGGGTTGTTGTGCAAAACATGCATCATTCTGAACTTTATTCATGGTATTCAGGGTATTCATGGCGACCTGAATCAACCTCCAAACACAGAGTACGTAATTACTTTCTCTTTATTATACTTTCATAGAAATGGCAGTAGTTCTTTAATTATCAACTTTGTTCTTCTATATATCTATGATAAATCAGGTATGGCACATGATTCAGGTATTCTTATGCCTAATTCCATTATTTGTTGAATTATATTACTTGCTAAATGCTACCACAGTGAAAGAGCTGCTACAGCAAAAGGGAAACAGTGAAAGAGCTGCTACATGCTTCTATATATCCAATGAAATGTGACATTGATATATATTATTGATTGAGCCTATAATCATGGCAATTAGTGTGTGATTGGTATATTTAACTGTGTATATTTTCATTATAATGAAACGGCTGAATGGGTGATTGGTATACCATTGTTGATTCTTAATTCTCAGATTTGATATAAATTTCGCTGATTCTTAATTCTCAGATTAGTCGCTGATTCTTAATTCTCAGATTTGATATAAATTTCGCTACATGCTCACTTTTAATGAAACGGCTGAATGGGTGAATCACCGACTGTTTTTTAACAAAATGCAGATTGGCTTTCGTGCACAAAAAAAAAAAAAAAAAAAAAAAAAAAAAATTCGGTGCTGGGAACCTATACCGACGGTTTTTTCAAAAAAACAGTCGGTGTTGGGCGCTTACACCGACTGTTTTTTCCAAAAAACAGTCGGTGTTGGGCGCCTACACCGACTGTTTTTTTCCAAAAAACAGTCGGTGTTGGGTGCCTACACTGGCTGTTATTCACCCGTCAGTAAAGATTTATCTATACCGTCGCCGCCATCACCGACGCCTCAATAACAGTCGGTAAAAGAGTTTTTTAACAGTCGGTGAAGGGGTTTTTTGTACTAGTGTTTGACCGAAATTCGACGAGAAAATCGCCTACCGTGTAACTCGACCGAAATCCGAATCGGCCGATTCCGGTCCGGATCGGCCGGTTTACAAGGCAAAGGATAAAAGATACTTTCTAAGGTAAAAAAGTATCAAATTTTTCCTTGCCTCTTTAGCAGAAACCAATTTTTTGTCCTCTTAAAATTACTCTATGCAAACAATAACTGCAGTTTTGGTAGTTTTTCACTAAAAAAGGAGATTCAGGACAGAAATGGACAAATGCTATGTTGTAATTCTTCACAAACAAACAAACAATGCGGCAGAGCAATAGATATGAATCTTATAATAACACAAATTTTAAGAACTGTTCAAACGGCATCAGTGAACAACATTATCAACAAGTGCAAACATCAAAATTCTAAAGAGATGTATGTTACCGAGGGGAAAAACCAGATAACTAAAAGAAATTCGGGCCTTCAGGTTGTTCATAAATTAATGTATTTATAACACGTACTGTTTCAACATGCCGAAGTCACTGGAGCCCAAATATATAATGTGTAAATCAACCATGTCAGAAAATATCCAGAGTGGTAGCTGCACGCGTGGTGAGCCAAAACATATATCCGGAACTTCCGATCAAAATCTGCACGAATATTAAAGGAGCCCGATGACATGAATTTGGGGGAAATTCATACACAAGTGTATACTTAAATGTATACATCACAAAGTAGAGATATAAATCATTTGCCCTCGGAAACCGGCCAATTTGAAGACAGATTCTTAAATAGGCTACATATTTTTTTAATAAAGCGTAAAATGGGCATTTATAAATTTAAAATGAGTTTTAATAGAAAAGATAATAAATGGGTAATTTTGTGAGTTTTTGAAATTTAGAAGGGTAAATATGATATTATAAAGTTTAGATAGGGAAATACATAATTTCAAAGTTTTTGAGGGGTATACATGAAATTCCCCTTATTAAAAAAATTCGGTAATGCGATTGGTCCATGTAGCATGCAATTACAAATATCTCTCTGTCTCTCTCTCCTCCGATCAGAATTCAGATCCAATGCAATACTACCTGACCATGTAGAATGAGATCTGAGTCATCCATTTTAATTTGGCACGCATCTCAAAGCGGACCCCCACATTCCAATTAGGCTGCAGCGGTATCTTAAGCAGTGAAGCAATAGCACCTTTGTTTAATTTGTAGGGGTTTCTAGATCTGCGCCAACGCATGGGGTCTGCATGGAGAGATACTACAAGTGATTTTGGGCCTTACGACCGGCCTGTCTAAGCCTAACACCCCACGGCCCCTTAAATCAATACGAAAGCATTTATTTTGGGCCCTGCATTAATCATCAGACCTAATTTTTTCTCTTTCATTTATTTTGTAATTAAGTCTCTGTTTGATTATCTGAGCGGACCATTCATCAGTCCCACAATGGTGTGAGGCTGTAAAATATCATTACCTATAACCTATAGACAATGACTGCGAAAATGAAACCAAAATATTTGTAATTGAAGACAAAGGAAGTTTGAATTTGGATCTCTAACTCAAAATTTAAGTTTCAATTCCGATCTATCCGATCAGAATCTGCACGAATAGCAAATAGTCCTGACTCCATGTGAATTCTACTTCAGACTGAATTGGTTCAAATTATGATTGGATGATCCAGATTCAACCTCAAAATTTTACATAAACTCTTTGTCTATTCAAATTTTACATAAACCATCCGTCCAAACCGAAGACTAATAATTTCCTGACATTATGTGTAAGATCAAATTAATAAGAGATAATTTTTTAACATGGAGATAAGAGCAAAACAATTTAATGGTTCAAATTTTTAGGTTTGAGTCAGTCAAATCATTCGAGTTCAGATTGATTTAATTTTCAGTCGTTCATAGTAAGATTGGATTGTATTTAGTTCAATTTGTTTTTTAAATTAATGGGTCCACTTGTATAAGTTGTTGAGTTCTAATAAAAACCAGATCACTATACGAAATTAGAAGCATACTAAGTTATAGGATTCACTGTTATTTTCTAATGATCTATTTTGCCATTTAGAACAGTAATAGATTGATTTATATCACTTGAAACATTATTTCTCCATAAAAATGTAACGGAGTCTTTTATTTATTGAAACACTTTTAAAGATAAATTATGTTTTTTTTTTTCTAAAGAATGGTCAAGGGCTTTAATTGTCAACAAGTTCATAATGACTATGGGTGCTTTAAATGGTTTTCCAACAAATTACATGTGATGCTATTTGCAAATATGCTGCGAAATATTTTCTATGATTTATAAATATTACCCAAATTATTGAAGGCTTCACAATTGGAGTCTAGATATATATATCAAATTTGAAGGCTTCATGAATAGTAAAGGGCTTATGGTCCCAGCACAAATCTACCAAAACAGGCTCTATTTAGCGTTTTATTAATTTGTAATTAGAATTCCAAGTTTGTATCAACCTGTGAACAAGCGTTGGATTGAATTAGCAATTTCTTTATGGGTGGGACAATAATAGTCATTGCCTCCTAGACATAATTTTCATGTTGACAGGTCATGGTCATGTGCCTTTTGCAATTTCTTTTCAAGTGACCACCTTGACTGTAGTGCAATGTGACGATGCTCATAGTAGTCATAGAAAAGCAAATGATAGTCGATCGTCTGTGCCACATTGAAAAGCAAGAAAAATATATCAGTTGATCTCTTTGTGTAAATGACTCGCTTCACAATTAATATTATTCCATGATTACGGAGGTTCGAATCCAGATCGTACAATTTTGCGTCATTTCTATGCTTAAAGATTGTGATCATCTGCTGAATTCGTTTCCTGCGTTTGGAACTTTCGATTGTCAAGAATAGCATGGGGTAGCATGGTTTTTGAATTAGTGACTATTTTTCTCCACTATTTTACGTTTGGATTAATCTAAAAATGGAGCTATTTTTGAAGTTAGTGTAGTTCTTACTAATCCATCCAAACGATGGAATAGCGCTAACCTCAAGTTAGCGCTATTCTTGTTATTCCCGGAGTTGCATCCAAACGTACTCTTAGTTAACTTAAAATTTTGAGTTAAAATCTGTACCCTCTGATTTAAATCCGCACTAATATTAAAAGATTTTGATGTTTTTTGCATATCTTGTATTGATATTGTTTTTTTAGACAGAGAGATTGATGATATTGTTTTTTTATATATCTTGTATTGATATTTCTGTTATATGTTATACAATCAAAGATGATGGATATTTATAATGTCTAAAGCTATTGTATCGTTAGTACTTAACATTGGTATCTAATGATAACTTCTTATTACTTTTTCTATTTTACAATTTACCCCTCTAACTATTTATATTCTCAACAGCTTCCTTGCGTTATACTTTACTACAGAGGATGCGGTTTTCGATCTGATTGCCCTTTTCGCACTTAGAATATGAATTAGAAAATCATACAATTAACACATTCTCCGTACAAATATTTTTGAGTAAAGTTAAAGATCAAGTCATCTGACTAATTTAATATTCAATTGGTTCTTCAAATTTGAATTTTGAATCTGCAACCTCTCACATAGAGAACATTATTTTTACTACTAGATCAAAGATTAGTTTTCCATACGAACTAATATTAGATTACAAGAAGTGGAAAGAAGACGTAGAATACAATAGTGATATTTTTCACTAAATTTAAATTACTAAAAAATAGTTAAATTCAACCAATGACATTACATGTGGTCACAGTGTGACTAACATAGTACAACTATTTGCATACAATGACTATTTCTTGTGATTTTAATCACACAACATGTACATCACGTAAAAACTTAACTTGATTAAATAAACCACAACACCTGATCTAAGTCACAACGTGTGACAATTTGTACTATTCTTACTCCGTCCAATAATACAAACGTTACAAATTTTGCTGCACTTAATCTGTTTATATTTTTATTCTAAATAAAAAAAATTATACCCTTCTCCCCATTTATCACTCAATCATATTATTAAGTGCATATAAAAAAAATACATAGACGACAATTCTGACATGATTTTTATTCGAACTCAAGAATCAAATATATATAACTGGACAAATTAATTTTGAAAAAAAGTTACATTGACATAAATACAATTCAAATTAACTACAGACAACTCAAAGTTATGTCAATTTGAAATTAATTGATTTAAAACTCGATCCGATCCAGACTTAAACTTAACCTCAAACCTAAAAAATTAAATCATGTAAAAAATTTATCTCTAGTAATTTAATTTTGTATGTAATATCATGAAATTATTAGTAATTTAATTTTGATGGAATAGTTCAGTCAAAATTTGTAAGACACGTCGCAGTTCAGTCAAAATTTATTTGTCATCCTACCAATATGAACTCTTTTGTCCACAAAAAAATGAGAATATAGAATAGAGATATATAATTTATTATTTTATAGAAAGCGTTGAACTTCGTGCTATGCATGTATAGTGTGATGCTGTGTTATTTGTTTATTTTAAAATACTTTGAATTAATCTCTTCAAACATTAAAAGGCCCTGAAAATGTGAACAATAAATCAGAAACCCAACACCTAACAGGGTTTTATGGAAATTTTGATTCCTTCTTTTCCTAAAAAAAAAAAGAAGATTTTTTAATAATGCTAATATTAATTAAAATTAATAGGATTTTTCTTTAATAAAGATAAAGATCCAAACAAGAGGTACACAGCGAGGGAGAAGAGCACGAGTAAGATCAATACTTAACGTTTTTACAATTTTTTGATTTGACAAGAGGTACACAGCGTCTTGATAAATATTTTTTATCATCATAATTATTTCATAATTAAATTTATTCTTGTATGATCCATCTTTATTTTTGGTTCTCATATCTATGTGAATTTGCAGTGTATAGCAGGAGGAAATAATTTGAGACAATTTTCACTTGTTTATGGGGTGCTTTATGCTTTCATCTTCTCCTTTTGATTGATATTTTTTTCTGCTGAGCCGGATATTTTACCGGCATTTTTATTAATACCCCAAAAAAAAAAAGAAATTAATAAATCTGCCCTCAAGGCAAATTATTACTGAAAATGCCCTAACTGCCCCCTCCTGAGGAGGTCCAGAATCCATAGCAGACCGTCCAGCGGGGGGGCGGTCCACTACCCATAGCTGACCGCCCAGAGGGGGGGCGGTCCACTATTTTTTTTTTTTAGAGAGACCATATGAATATCAAGATGCTGAATTCTAACACTAAAATTCGGATTTTTTTTTTTAAATATTAGTTAGATTACTTCTTTTAAGCATATTTATACTAAAATATGCTAAATTACTTGAAATTATGTTAAATTATGTTGAATTACACTAAATTACTTGAAATTACGCTAAACTCTAAACCCTAAACTCTTATTTTGAACAATTTCTAAAACCCTAAACCCTAAATGCTAAAAATTACCGCACATTAAATGATTTACAATTTTCACATAACATATTTATGAAATGTAGTGATATTCAAAAGAAACACTAAATCCTAAAGTCTAATTTCTAAACCCTAGTTTCCGACATTTTTATTAATAAATATACCCACGTTAGCTGGGTTTTTTGTTAGATTACTTCTTTTGATGTATAATTATCATATTTATACTAAAATACGCTAAATTAGTTGAAATTATGTTAAATTACGCTGAATAACACTAAATTGCGTTAAATTACGCTAAATTATATTAAATTATGCTAAAATACGGTAAATTACGCTAAATTACATATGAATAGGGACGATATCTTCAATGAAAAGGCGAAAAACGACGACGAAACTTCAAACAGTCATAAACGGCGCTCGAGTGTCCGATCACAGCAAATGACCACTTTTCGGAAAGCTTGCAAAAATACACATGCGTTCGTGACCACTATGTTGTTCATCGAAATTCAGAATTGCCAAAAAACTAAGGGAAGAGCCTCAAAACTTGAGTTAAAGTTTCCGATTAAGATTTTCATTTCTATTATTCAATCTAAATAGCTCAGTAAATTAGTTACATAAGAATACCAATTTTTACTATTTTGGAATTTTTTTTACTATTTTTTATGATTAATGAAAGATGGCACAAAATCGGTCTACTTTAGCATAATTTTGCGTAGTTTAGCGTAAATTACCGTATTTTAGTATAATTAGCAAAGTTATTATTATTTAGCGTAATTTAATCTAATTAGGTAATTCAACATAATTTAACATAATTTCAAGTAATTTAGCCTATTTTAATATAAATATGCTTAAAAGAAGTAATCTAACAAATATTTTAAAAAAAATCCAAATTTCTAGCGTTAGAATTCAGCATCTTGATCTTCAAATTTTTAGCTTCAACATATGCATGTGCAGTGGACCATATATACATATATCATCATTAATGAGATTAATTGTGAAGAAAGCCAATGGTATTTCGGTTCTATGTTCGATCGGAAATGTCTGATCCGCATTAAGATTCATGTGAATCTGATTCACACGAATTAACATGTTGTATATACTTGGTTATGGCAGTCATTAGCCAATCGCCATTGCTGACTGAACAACATTTGAAATGTAAGAAAAAAGAACCCTTCCTAGTTATAAGCTTCACCCGCCTAGAAGCAACATTTTTTGGAAAGAGATCATTTATAAACAGCTCAGCCCATACTTTCACATGCGTTTTTCTCACGTGTGTAATTGTGTATATATCTTCCGCTTCCATAGTCCATACATTAATTAGAGACTATAGTGTAGAGATACGCGGATGCATGGTAGTATGGTACACATAGAATTAAGCGTGAGTCAAGAGTCATAAAAGTTGGGCTCTAAAATATAGAGGTTTCTTTTATGATTTACATTGAATGATCAAAATTTGATGGGTTAGATACCTGACCAGCTGACCTAATCTGAATTCAGTTTAGCCAGCGTTCTTTAGCTGGTCTGAAACACTGGCTAAGTGGTTTATTAAGAAATAATGATATATATAATGATATTAACAAATTAATAATCAATTCAATTTCTTCATACTTTTTATTTTTGGAATTAAGTATATTAAATATTTTTGTCGAGAAGGAGAAAGATGACTGGATTATTTTGATGCATTAGAAGGACCTGAATCATTAATTCGATTTTTTAGATAAATTTTAGTAAACCGAATCAATAATTTGATTCCTTAACTCTACTAAACTACACTGCTTCTCTACCACAATAAATTATTTCCTATACCTCTTTTTATTTGGAACCAAATCTCCTGCTTACTCTGTCCATCCGTCCATTAATTTTATGTCTATTTCAATCTGGATAGTCAATTTTGAAGTATGGAGAATGTTTTCTAATACTCAAATACTTTTCATATTTTATTATTACAGTCTAGATTTGAAGCAGGTATGAAATAGATGGACAGATTGACTCGTGGACAGGATTTTCCTGCCTACAGGTGAGCATGAGATTTGATTCTTTTTATTTTATGTTCTATTTTCTAAAATGTGTAAATGAACCAAAGTAATGTTTTGGTCCCTTTACTTTTTGGATTTTCTGTGATCAACATTATACACCTGAATGCATATACTTATAAAGAACCGAAAAATCTATACAGTTTTTTTTTAGAAAAATGTCTAAAATAAGTGATTGCTTTTGTGACTTCAAAAAAGTTGTAATTTATCTCCTTCCCAACAAAATGTTTGTTATATTTCTAACAATGTATAATATATACATTGCAATTTATGCATTATATGCCCGTGGTTTGGACCCCCAACACCAACACAATCAAGAATTTGGATATAAAATTGCCATGTCAGTAGTGTCATGGCAATAGCCGCCTGTGTAGACTTTATTCAACACCAACCATCTTAGAAATGGAGAAGAAAGAACTAAAATTTCTATTGAAAAAAAAGAAACAAAATATGGGCTTGAGCAACTTTTGTGGACCCTAAAGCCCACACAGGTACTTGAGGCCCAAACAGTCAAAGACTGGGATATATGTAACAGATTTCTTAAGAAAATATTTCTTTAGAAAAGATCCAATCCAGATTTCCATAGTTAAATAAAGAGGATTTTGTTATGAATAAATTAGATGACTGTGGATGTCGTACCTCTTTTATTTTGTAACTCTCAACATTAATGATCTCAATTTATTTCCAAAAATTCATTTCTTCATTTATTATGAGAATTAATTTAGATAGTTTTTCATTTACAATTTGTTGTTTATGAATAAATGTTTTATAATCTTCTATTGTATACAACAAAAATATATTAATAAAGAAATTGCCATCTTTTACATTCTCAAAATCTTATATAGTTTATTTATCTTTATTTTATAACAGATTCAATATTTCATTATTAAAATAAAATATTATTTCGAGTCTGACAGTCCTTGTTTTCAAGAATACAAATAGTAAGATGTACATGTGTGACAAGTAGGACAAGTATCCACTGTTGTATTGGACGGTGGGGTCCACTATATTTGGTGCTTTGAGATTCGTGCAGAGCTAAAAGAACGGTCCACATCCACTAGTAGTAAAGATTCTCTTTTCAGATAATGCACTGGATGCATGTGAATTGTTATTTCTATTAATTAAAAGAATAATGTACCACAAACTCTCTCGTGTCACATGAGACTACGGGAAGCAACTTGTCTTATTTATAATTAAAAAGTATGAAATTATAAACCACTAGTCTTGCATGGAATCCATGTCAGTCAAACAAAAGCATAAATACAATTTATGTAGACTGGACTAGGACTTCAATTGTTTTGTACTTGAGGCCTTGAGGCATCAAAACACAATTAGGTTGCCGAGCTCTATCATGACTCTTGGCATTTTAAAAATAAAATATAGTTATAACTGTTTTTGATAATATTTGATTTACAATAAGGGAACTAATATTATTGTTAACAGTTATGGGCAGTTAAACAACAACATTAATATTTGATTTTCAATTTCTTCAGAATTTTTTATAGGATAATTTTGATACTCTAGAAAAAACTGAATTATTAATTCGGTTTTTGGATATTTTATAATAAACCAAATTAATGATATCCATACTAAATTGTCTATCTGAACCGTTCAATGATATCCATACTAAAATATACTTGAGAATAAAATTTGATATTTTTTGGAAATTTTTACTTTTTTTTAAGATGAGTACAAAATTATTGTTTTTTTACCGTTCAAAAAACAATGATTTTCTATCCATCTTAAACAATAGTAAAAAATTTCAAAAATTAAAAAATTTCATCCCAAACCATGGAATCCCATTCGGATATTTATGGGGACTGATTAGTAGCCCATCCCAAACAAAAAAATCGACCCATTCTATATATAAAAAAAAGTAGCCCATCCCTTTTTGGATAATTTATTTTTTATAGTTCTAAGAGTAAAATTTTTGCACAATATTGTGTCTGAAATTATGAATCTCTTTAATTTATATTAGTTCAGAAATCATTTATTAATATATTTACTTGATCCAATAGGAAGCACAGGAATATGGTGCCTCGGTCAAATGTTTGAACGTTAGTTGTAGGAGGAGACTGAAGAATTTGCGATTAATGGGGACAAAAAAATTATTTAAAAATGAGGATGGTTCAAATCTTCTGCTTTTTTCCGTTCTATCTCTATTTTTAGTTTTCTAATAACAAAATATTTAAATTTATATATCAAAATAATTACTGTAAAATGTTATCTATATTATTTTCTCTACATTCACACAAGTTGAAAAATCAACATCCATATATAATTTATCCATATCGGTGTATTTTTGCAAACTGTTGATACTAATTACAAAATTGAAATATCGTGATATTTTAAGTGTGCATGTACAAAATGATATAGATAATATCTAATGATTTTAATTTAATATTTAAGTTGTAAATTTTAAGTTATTGTAGTTCTAAAATCAGAGCCATAGTAGAGGCAAAAAAATAGAAGCATTTAAGGAACAATATGTGTATATTTATAGAGAGAGAGAGAGAGGAGGGTTCGAATGCCTTGTGTCTTTCATACCTCATCATACCTCATATTTTATATATTTGTTTTCAAAGTCTAAATTGTCGATCTGAACCGTGCAACATGATATCCATACTAAATTATTCTTGAGGATAAAATTTGATATTTTTTGAAAAAAATTTACTTTTTTTTAAGATGGGTACAAAATTACTGTTTTTTTACCGTTCAAAAAACAATGATTTTCTATTCATCTTAAAACGTGTCAGAAATATGAACGAGATTGAACTGAGAAAAAAATCCACCTCTAAAAACGTGTATGTTCTGCCATTTAGTTTGAATAGCCTCCCACAGATATTTATGGTGCAAGTACGTTTGAGAGATTTGATTGGGGAGAAAATTATTTCCGTAAAAATTATTCACCTCATAGAGATAAATACCTCTGTACGTATGTATAAATACTTTATTGCATATGTATTAATACTTTGGAAAAAAAATATTTGTTGGAGTTATTGCGGTTCTCCAGATAGTTATAGCAGTTATGATAGTTATGGTACAAGTACAGTATGGATACTGTAGCGCGAATCTTCCTAGAAATTATAGATCTCTTTAATTTATTAGCCCAGAAATCGTTTATTAATATATTTACTTGACCCAATAGGAAGCACCGGAATATGGTGCCTCAGTCAAATGTTTGAATGTTAGGTGTAGGAGGAGACTGAAGAATTTGTGATTGATGGGGACAAAAAAAATTATTTAAAAATGAGGATGATTCAAATCTTCTATTTTTTTCTCCGTTCTATCTCTATTTTTAATTTTCTAATAACAAAATTTTTTAAATTTGTATATTAAAATAAAACTGTAAAATGTAATCTATATTATTTTCTCTACATTCACACAAAACATTATCACTTTTGATTTTAATTTTAATTATATTAATCAATAAGTTGAAAAATCAACATCAATATATAATTTATCCATATCGGTGTATTTTTACAAGCTGTTGATACTAATTACAAAATCGAAATATCGTGATATTTTAAGTGTGCATGTACAAATGATATAGATAATATCTAATGGTTTCAATTTAATATTTAAGTTGTAAATCTTAAGCTATTGTAGTTCTAAAAATAGAGGCATGTAGATGCAAAAAAAATAGAAGCATTTAAGGAACTATATATATATATAGAGAGAGAGAGAGGAGGGTTCCAATGCCTCGTGTCTTTCATACCTCATCATACCTCATATTTTATATATTTGTTTTAAAAGTCTAAATTGTCTATCTGAACCGTTAACATGATATCCATACTAAAATATATTTGAGGATGAAATTTAATATTTTTTGAAAATTTTTACTTTTTCTAAGAAATAGTAAAAATGTCTATCTGAACCGTTAACAATGATTTTTCTAAGAATATTTTTTGAAAATTTTTGAAAATTGTCTATCTGAACCGTTAACAATGATTTTCTATCCATCTTAAAAAATAGTAAAAAATTCCAAAATTATTTTATCCCAAACCATGGAATCCCATTCGGATATTTATGCGGACTGATTTGTGGTTGAGTCCCTATACTTTTCATAAATTGCTCACAATCATGAATATTCGGTCCCCATAAATGCTATCAAACCCAACCACCACCGCCCCTCTAATTCGCAAAAATTAAAGAGGCTATTGGGATCGGAGCAATGGAACAGTCCCTATAATTTTTCAAATTGTTGCAGTTGTTAGCGAACAAATTATGGAAATTAAAAGTACCCAAACATTGGTTCGGTCATCTCTCTCCAAAAAAATCGATCCATTTTATATATATATAGAAAAAAAGTAGTCCATTCCTTTTTGGATAATTTATTTTTTATATTTCTAAGAGTAAAATTTTTGTACAATGTCTCTCATAGAAATTAGAATAATTATTTGAGTATCCTCATTCCTGTACCCTCAAAATCTCTCCACCTCATTTAGAAAAATTATGTATTTTGTTTCTCACTAATTATATGATCCCACTAATTATTATTCTAAAAAAGATATTATATGGTCCCCACTAATTATTATTCTAAAATCCCTACAACACTCTTCCTCTGTGATCTCCACTAATTATATGGTCCCTCTTTCTCAGTCCCCGCCCTCATCCCCGAATACTGTTATCAGCTTCCCAGCTGCAGAATTTGTCATTGATGGGGACAAAGAAATTATTTAAAAATCATTGAACATAACACAGTACTCATATAAAAACATATATATTGTGCAATATGTTGCACAAACAAATAAGTTCACAACCAAATATTGTTCTTAACAATAAAACATTACTAATAAATTAAACCTAAAAAAATACAACTTGGGTAGTCTTTAGCCTAATAGATCTTTATCTTGACCAAAATCATTTTGATGGCGATCTTTATCTTTATCTTAACAATAATAACTTCACGGGTTCCATCCCAGCTACTAACCTTACCAAACTATCACTTCTCTATTTTCACCAAAATATCCCACCAACCTTAGGTAACTTTACCAAACTATCCCACCTACCTTAGGTAACCTTACCAAACTATCTACCTTATGTCATATCCCGCCTGACTTTGGCAACCTTACTAACTTACTGGAACTTCTTCTTTACGGAAATAAATTCTATGGTTCCATCCCACATACCTTGGGTAATCTTCAAAGTTTAACAACATTTGATCTTTCCAAAAATATGTTATGTGGATTCATCCCTGATGAACTCCGGAAGCTTCAAAACCTAAATATCAACGCCAATGAAGATTTACCAAACTTAAAATTATTTTGAATAAAAGATGCAACATATGATGTTTGGCAAATTGGGTTTTAGCAAGAGAGTTATTGTTCTAAGATTGTTTTGGAGCAGTGGTGTAAAGCAAAGAGAATGAAGATTAAGCAAACACATTTTTTTTTTCACAAGTTCTATTTACTTTTAATTATAAGAGCAACTATATCGGCTAACAATTTGGAGGAGAGGACGTTAATTTGTTTTCTATTTTTTAAAACAAAAATGACTAAATTTTCCATTTTTTTTCCTAGTATAGAGATGATGAGGTTCTTAATTTCCATGGAATCCGGGACATTCCAATGGGCATCGGGATCAAATTCGGTCCGGTAGCCGGTCGGAGCTATCTGATCCGCATCAAGATTCACACAAACAACTTTAATTCATGTGGATCAAGTGCGCATAAATCTTGACACTGATCAAACGAATCTGACTGGACATCCGACTGAATTTGATCTGATGCCAATCAGACAGGTAAGATAAAGCTAAATCTTATTAAAGTAAGATAAATCTAATTATATAGTGTGTCGTACTGATATTGGTTTTGGTGGTTGGTTCTAGGAATTTTCTTAGTGCGTTCAAAAGACTCCAATTAATGGTGTGTTCTGACTCACAATTCGGGTCCCATGTCCCAACATTCATAGTCAGTCATCTCTAGCCCGGTCTTCACGGGTACAATATATATAAAATATTTTGCTGCTACAAGATGGAATGACAGCTTGGGCTCGGTTGTTTATTACATTCACAAGTGGAAAAGCATGCTATATATTTTTTAATCATGCTATATATTTTAAGATTTTTTAAAGTTAGTTGGCAAGGTTCCACTAACAATATTTGAATTAATAAAAGAAAAGTATCTGTATCTAATTAATGCACTAAAGTATTTCCAGAGCTTGGGCTCGGTTGTTCATTCTTCCTTTATTACATTCACAATTGTTAGTAATCAAAGTGGAAAAGCACACAAAAACACAGTACTAATACCAAGAAAATCTTAAAAGTGTTTCCCTTTGTTTTTTCATTTACATTCCTTCAAAGCAAATAACTGGATAAGAAGATGACAACTTGGCAATACTTTTTCTTTTGTAATAATATAGAAAGGGGTCAGGCTTCTAATACTATGTTTTATTGATAAATTAGACATACAATACAATCAAATGAGCCAAAAAAGCGTGAATTTTTCAATGAATTTTGAGCATAAAAAATGGAATAAAAGTTACAGCTATCATAATAGTACTTCACCAACCATCTCAAAAATAGAATAAAAATTGTCTTTAAAATTCAATTACATCTCTCTTCATAATATGAAAATTAGATGAAACTATTGCCTTAAAATTGCAGCTCCATTTCGTAGCAATTTACAGAATTTAGAAAGCTTGAATCGGATTAAAAACATATATAAGCGACACGGTCTACTCTCATTTTGAATTCTTCGGTATTGCGATCTAGACTGGATTTATTATTGTGGACCATGCTATCCTGGAAATTTGCAAGTCATTTGCAGGTCAACACCAAAATACAGTTCTCTAATCATGCTATATTTTTAAGATTTTTAAAGTTAGTTGGCAAGGTGTCACTAACAATGTTTGTATTAATAAAAGAAAAGTATTTCCAGAGCACTAAAAGTATTTTTTCTAAAAGTAATCATTGTAACAGCAACCATACGAATATTAATTGTATCCTTTGTAGGGATATTTAGTTATGTAATCATTTTTTCTTTTAAAAGTAATCAAGAGCGAATAATTTATCATTCATTTATAATTAGCTTATTAGAAAAATGAGATGGATTAATAAAATAGCTAATTATTGGTAAGCATATGAATTAAAAAAGTTTGTTGGCTTCTCACGTAATGTGTGTGTGTGTGAGAGCTAATTCGCATTCATTTTTATTCATTACCCAATAAATTTTGATGTTTAAAGATGATTGTGTGCTGATGGCAAGAAATAAGCAAGAATTTTTTGTTGGCCAAATATGCATTAGGTTTTGTCTTCCAGGTGCCAGCACCATCTTTCTGTCTTAGTGCAAAATGATTCACAATTCGGGTCCCAACTTTCATAGTCAGTCATCTCTAGCTCGGTCTTCACCGGTACAATATAAAATATTTTGCTGCTACAAGATGGAATGACAGCTTGGGCTCGGTTGTTTATTACATTCACAAGTGCAAAAGCATGCTATATATTATTTAATCATGCTATATTTTTTAAGATTTTTTAAAGTTGGCAAGGTTCCACTAGCAATATTTGTATTAATAAAAGAAAAGTATTTCCAGAGCACTAAATGTATCTAATTAACGCAATGTACTTAAAGTAATCATTGCAGCAGCAACCATACGAATATTGTGTCCTTTGTAGGGATCTTTAGTTCTGTAATCATTCTAGCTTTTAAAAGTAATCAAGAACGAATAATTTATCATTCATTTGTGTTAGTAATCAAAGTGAAAACGCAAGCAATTAAACACATTACTAAAACAAAGAAAAGCAAATAAAATATCTGGATAAACATATGAAATATTGGCAATCTTGTTTTTGTGAAAATAAGAACGGACCAAGCTCCTAATTTTATATTTTAGGGAGGTGATAACAGTACTCGCGCTACAGTACCCACACTATATAACTACCATAACTATCTGCAAAAACTCCCGTACTGAATATTTTTTGCAAAGTATTAATACCTATGCAAGAAAGTATTTATACCTATGAGACGAATAATTTTTACGTAAATAATTATTTCTCCAACCTAATTTCCCAAACGTACCTGCACTATAAATACCTGTGGGGGACCACTCAAACTACAAGGGGGGCCATACACATTTTTAGATGTGGGTTTTTTTTCTTCGTTCATTTTCGTCCATATTTTTGACAATTTATGAGTAATTTCTTGAATCTAAAACCACAAACGTTTTTTACGCAATTTTCTCTTTCAAATGAGATTCATGATGACATACTTTCGGGCTCATCGTCACACAAGTATTTATACCTATATTTGCAAGTATTTTTTACATATGATACTAGATGGCGTCTGAAAGTATTAATATCAAGTACTGCAAATATTTATACTTATGCACTGAAATATTTATACCTATGTGGTCAATTATTTTTGTTAGAGAAATGATGACGCGGGATGATTAGGGAATGTTGATACAGTGATACGGGGTCCCCACGACTTCATTGAATGAAGGTTGACGTGGGGATGATTGAGGGAATGGAAAAAGGAATGATCATAACAAGTTACGTATCAAAGTATTAATATCTTATTTTTCAAGTGTTAATATCTTATCTTTATCTTTCAAGTATTTATATCTATGAAGGTTGAAACAAGGACTAGTACGGAGACTGAAAAAGGGGGGGACCATATAGGCTGCAGACATTTTAGAATAATAATTAGTGCGACTATATAATTAGTGGGACCATATAATTAGTGGAGACCATATAATATCTTTTTAGAATAATAATTAGTGGGAAACATAGTACATAATTTCTCTAAATGTGTGCGGGATTTTGGGATACTGGAGTGAAGGTATTTAAATAATTATTCTATGTTTTATTGATAAATTAGAAATACGATACAATCAAACTGGATGAAAGTGAACAACGAGTATTGAGCATAAAAAAATAGAATAAATGTTACATTTCAGATAATATTTGACCGACCAACTCAAAAGTAAAATAAAATTATCTCTAAATATCCGATTTCATCTCTTTGCATAATATGAAAATTAGAGCTCCATTTCATAACAAATTACAGAATTTAGAAAGCTGGGATTGGAATAAAAAGATAAGAAATGCGGTGTACTCATCTAAGTCTTCGTCCGACAGGAAAACAAGAGCACATGTCCGCAAGAAATTCTGGAATTATTATTGTGGGCCCTGCTAGTCTTGGCAAGTCATTTGCAGGTCAACACCAAATACAGGTCTCTAGTCATTCTTCCTTTATCACATTCACATGTGTTAGTAATCAAAGTGGAAAAACACAAAAAAACACAACACTAATTAATACCAAGAAAATACCAAGAAAAACACAATACTATTATAAATAAATGTGATGGTCCTAACTCTCAATAGTAATCCTCATTCATTTTCTACTATCTCACTACTATTGTAATTCAAACCCCATTATTATTAGAATTCATTTCTCCATTGATTATTTTAGATGATTTTTCACTTACAATTTGTTGCCTATAAATAGAGGCTTTGTAATTTTGTATTACACACATGAGAAATATATGAATAAAGAAATTGCCATCTTTTATGTGTTATCTCTTGTTTATTATTATTCGTCTTTATTTTATAACGTGTTATCAGCACGAGAGCTCTACGAGTTGAAGATTCGAGATAAC
The DNA here is from genome assembly GCA_025461045.1 of Carex parvula. Taxonomy (NCBI): domain Eukaryota; kingdom Viridiplantae; phylum Streptophyta; class Magnoliopsida; order Poales; family Cyperaceae; genus Carex; species Carex parvula. The sequence continues at coordinate 1,578,212 of JAJGRW010000050.1, read as the reverse complement.
TTTGATATCTTCTATTTCAATTCCATTTAAATAAACAATACTTCTAATAGAAGTAATTGCTAAATGGAATAAGTTATCAATTTATGTACATTTATTTTAAGATGTTTAATATGGTAAATATAATTTTACATGAAGTGCATTTTTTTTTTAAATTTAATATTCCAGAAGAAGATTTATATGATGTACAAAATTAATATAAGAAGCTTTCAAGAAATCTTCCTCAAGAAGATTTACATGATATACAAATTTTATAATGAGGAGATTTCAATAAATTTTGTTGAAGAAGATTTTAACAAGGTTTATATAATGTGTAATTTTTTTTTCAATGATTTAAATCTTCTGATGAAGATTTTAAGAAATATTAGGATCTACCTGAAGAAGATTTCAAGAAATATTGAGGTTGTGCTCTAGAAACAATGGCGTAGAGGAAGGGAGAAGAAAGGGAAGAGAGGGATCAATGCTAATTTCACTCTCGGCACACCCAGATTTGGGGGTGACAATCCTCACAACTTTGTACAGCGAACTCATCATTGAATACGATACAACCAAAAAATACGATACAACCAAAAAGTATGAAAGTGAACAATGAGTATTGAGCATAAAAAATAGAATAATTGTTACATTTCTGATAATATTTGACCAACCAACTCAAGAGTAAAATAAAAATTATCTCCAAATATCCGTTTTAATCTCTTTACATAATATGAAAATTAGAGCTCCATTTCATAGCAAATTACAGACTTTAGAAAACTGGGATTGGAATAAAAACATAAGAGATGCGGTCTACTCAAATCTTCATCCTAGAGGAAAACAAGACCACACATGTCCGCACCATAAGTTCTTTATTTACCCAGAAATAATTTTTGAACCGGAATCAATAACTTAGATTCAAAACATTTTTATTTATTGCTAGTAACACACAAAGAAATATTTTAATTTTTCTTACAGCTGCAAAAATTTCCAATTGAAAAATGTTAATTTGAGTTATATATTTGTCATAGTCTTTCTAGTAAATTCAATTTTATAGTACTTCATCTATATATTTTCAAAGAAATATAAAAATATTTCTAATATTTTAATTGAAAAATAAAAAAATCCATGACACTCATAACATTTTTTAAAGCCCATATGGATCACTATTGTAGTAGGTGCTATATATTTAATGCAACGACTCAAGAGGAAACATTTTGAGGTCAACTTCTTTCAAACCATACATCTCCCTTTCATTATAAGAAGAGCACTCTGTGAGAGAGTAACCCATGACACTCATAACATAAATCATGGAAAGCGTGCTCACTATTCACTTCCTCTTAAGTCTCTTAACCTTATCCTCCTTTTCTCTCGCTGCCATAGTAACCACTAGTAAAACTGATCTATCTGCACTTCTCTCCTTCAAGTCCCAAATACTTGATGACCCATTTGGAGTCCTCTCCTCATGGAACGAGTCACTGCACCACTGTCAATGGCAAGGGATCTTGTGTGGCCGGCACCATCCTGATAGAGTGACGGCTCTCGTTCTCGACTCCAAACAATTATCAGGTTATATATCTCCATCCCTAGCAAACCTCATGTTCCTCCAAAGGATGAGTCTCTCTGATAACCAGCTGAGTGGAAGCATCCCAGTAGAGATCGGATACTTGGGTAGGCTACGTTTTGTCAACTTGAGTGTTAATATTCTTGATGGTAGCATTCCATCTACTCTAAGTAACTGTTCAAATCTGGAAGTTATTAATTTGAGAAATAATAATCTCCATGGAACCATCCCGTCCGGCTTGGGCAACCTTACTAACTTACTGGAACTTAATCTATTCAAAAATAAATTCATGGGTTCCATCCCACATTCCTTAGGTAATCTTCAAAGCTTAACAGGTATTGAACTTTCCGAAAATATGTTAAGTGGATTCTGTTGAAAGTTGATCCAAAATTAGCTCTCTCTATTTAGAATTCTGCTGTAGTTGTTTTTAGAAGCAAGAATGTGTGTTAGTGGATTAGTGGGTTTCTAAATATAGGTGTGTATGTAGTAGGATTAGTGGGTTCTATAATTAGTCATGTAGTAGCAGCTGGATAGGTGCAGGTGTTAGTTCTATTTTGGGGACTGTTTGTAATAGCAGAACAAGGTAGTGGGGTACTAAATTTAGATGATCCAAATTTAGTTGTAGGGCTATAAATTCAGCATGTTGTAATCAAATTAATTAAGAAGTGAAGTAGAATTATTTGTGTCAATCCTTCTTCCTCTGTTTACTCTTCCAACAAAGTGGTATCAGAGCCGAGTCGATCAACTTTGGGGCGTTTTCATGGCAGAAAACGGCAGCACCATCGTGAATGTCACGCAACCAGCAATTCCGCTGTTCAAAGGCAAGAATTATGAGTTTTGGAGTATCAAGATGTCAACCTTGTTCAAGTCTCATGGCCTATGGGATTTGGTTAACAATGGTCCACCAGTTTCAGATCCGAACCAACAAGAAAATCAGAAGAAAGATGCAAGGGCGCTATTCTTCATCCAACAAGCAGTGCATGACACCATCTTCTCAAAAATTGCAGCAGCCACCAACGCAAAGGAGGCATGGACAACCCTGAAAACAGCATTTCAAGGGAGTACTCGAGTCATGGCAATCAAACTTCAAGGCCTACGCAGGGACTTTGAAACATTGCAGATGAACAAGGAGGAATCCGTGCAAATTTTCCTCTCAAGAGTACAAGAGGTGGTCAACCAAATTCGAGCATTTGGAGACACCATGGAAGAGAAGACGGTTGTGGGGAAGGTGTTAAGGAGCCTAACACCCAAGTTTGATCATGTGGTAGCAGCAATCGAAGAGTCCAAAGATCTAGCAACCTACACCTTTGATGAACTCATGGGGTCACTGCAGACTCATGAAGCAAGGATGTCAAAGGCTGAAGATAAAGGCGACGACAAGGCATTTTACATGAAGGGGGAGTCATCAAGAGGCAGATCTAATGGCTACCCAAGAGGCAGAGGCAGAGGAAGAAACAATTCCAGCAGAGGCAGCCACAATCCCAGCAGAGGACGGGCTAATTCCAGCAGAGGAGGTAGAAGCAATCAAGCAAATTCATACGACGATTCCAAGAGGGATGTTCAATGCTATTATTGCAACAAGTATGGGCACTACCAAGCAGAATGCTACAAGAAGCAAAGAGAAGAGAGTCAAGCAAATTATATAGAAGAGGAGGATACGCAACCAACTCTCTTCATGGCCAGCAACGCGGTTGACAAAGTTGATGCAAGCAGCATTTGGTTTCTCGATAGCGGGTGTTCAAATCACATGTCCAGATTCAAGCAGTTGTTTGAAGACTTGGATGAAACATGCAAGTTGGAAGTTAAACTTGGTGATGACAAGCTAATTCAAGTAGAATGCAAGGGCACAGTTGCAGTGCACACCAAAGAAAACGAATTTTATGATGTGGAAGATGAAGTACATCAACAACCTAATCCAAACGCTAGTGAACAACCCTCAAACAGCAGCACAAGCCAATCCTTTTGAGTGGTGAAGAGAGCTCGAATGAAACTTCAAGTACTGATCCATCTATAAGAGTTTATAGGAGGCGTGATCGAAGTCCAGAAATAACAAGCAGAAAAACCAAGACCTTGCAAGAACTGTATGACACTACACAAGTTCTCTTTGTTGCAGATCCCACAACATATGAAGAAGCTTGGAGTAACCAATTTTGAATCAAGGGGGAGTGTTGAAAGTTGATCCAAAATTAGCTCTCTCTATTTAGAATTCTGCTGTAGTTGTTTTTAGAAGCAAGAATGTGTGTTAGTGGATTAGTGGGTTTCTAAATATAGGTGTGTATGTAGTAGGATTAGTGGGTTCTATAATTAGTCATGTAGTAGCAGCTGGATAGGTGCAGGTGTTAGTTCTATTTTGGGGACTGTTTGTAATAGCAGAACAAGGTAGTGGGGTACTAAATTTAGATGATCCAAATTTAGTTGTAGGGCTATAAATTCAGCATGTTGTAATCAAATTAATTAAGAAGTGAAGTTGAATTATTTGTGTCAATCCTTCTTCCTCTGTTACTCTTCCAACAGATTCATTCCTGATGAACTCGGGAAGCTTCAAAACCTCCAGTTTTTTGGCATTTATCATAACAACATTTCGGGTGAAATACCACACTCCCTTTACAACCTCTCAGCATTGTATGTTATGGAACTTAGTAATAACCAGCTTGATGGAACTCTCCCTTTCGATATGTGCAATTGTTTACCAAACTTGGAATATCTATTCCTATTTTACAATAAACTCAAAGGACAGATCCCACCATCCATATCCAATTGTTCTGCTCTTATTAAGGTTGAATTAGATGATAATTACTTTACTGGCGTGATACCATCTGGCTTTGGAGCCTTACAAGATCTTCAGAGAGTCATTTTGACGGATAATCAACTAGAACTCAAGAGACCACATGACTGGAGTTTCATGGATGCTTTGACCAATTGTACTTTGCTACAACAGTTAGAACTTGACAACAACCAACTACAAGGAGTTTTACCTAGTTCTATAACAAATCTTTCTACTAGTCTTCTTATACTCTCACTGGACAATAACCCAATTTCAGGAAGCATACCAGCAGAGCTCCGAAAACTCAATAACTTAAACATCCTTGCACTAGGCGGAATGTTTCTCAGTGGCAGCATTCCGGTAGAAATTGGTAATCTTTTCAAATTGGGAATATTAGATCTGAGTGGTAACAAGATTTCAGGTCAAATCCCCGTAACTCTTGCTAACCTCACCCAAATGACCCTGCTATATCTAGAAAATAATGCATTAGAAGGGAGTATACCACCAGAGTTAAGTAGCATGAAATTATTAGAACTCCTGAATATTTCAAATAATAAGTTGGTAGGTGAAATTCCCAAAGAAATCATGGGTCTTCCTTCTCTTTCCATTAGTTTGGACTTGTCGCACAATTATCTAACTAGCACCTTGTCACCAGAAATTGGTAACTTGAAAAACCTACAATCAATTCGTCTCTCGAATAACAAGTTGAGTGGAGAGATTCCTAGCACAATTGATGGATGCCAGGAACTTCAAGCCCTTTATCTTGATAGCAATCTGTTCCAAGGAACAATTCCAACCAGATTGAGCAATCTAAAAGGGCTGCAAAACCTTGATGTCTCTAACAACTTGCTCTCTGGTCAAGTCCCTGAATTCCTGGGTACAATGAACTTGCAATATTTGAATATTTCATTCAATAATTTCGAGGGGGAATTACCAAAAGAAGGCATTTTCAAGAATGCCAGTGGTCTAGATGTAAGAGGAAATCCAAAGCTTTGTGGTGGAGTACCTCAAATGCATTTGTCACATTGCATCTCACAGCCTTTCACACAGAGACATCACTCTCGACGAAACATGGTGCTCATAAGTTCCGTTGTTGGTTCTTTTATTTGCATAATTGCAATCATTTGCTTGTTAGTGATTTATTATACAAGAAACAACCCACGAAACAATACACAATCTGATAAAGCTTTGAAATATGGGTTAGAGCCTGTTTCATACACTGACCTTCTTAGAGCTACTGAAAATTTCTCCCCAAATAATCTAATTGGAAGAGGTTCATTTGGAGAAGTTTACAAAGCCGTTATGAGCTTCGAGAATGTCACAACCGTTGCGGTGAAGGTGCTAAACCTTGAGAAACACAGTGCTTCTAGAAGTTTCTTCTCTGAATGTGAGGCATTAAAAAATGTGAGACACCGGAACCTTATAAAAGTGCTGAGTTTGTGCTCTAGCATAGACTACCAAGGTAATGATTTCAAGGCTTTGGTTTTTGAGTTCATGCCAAATGGTAGCTTGGCCACATGGTTGCATCCAAATGCATATACAGATGGGCCATTCAGAAGCCTCAGCTTCACCCAGAGGTTGACCATTGCATTTGATGTGGCGGCAGCCGTAGATTATCTCCATTATCATTTACCTGCACCAATCGTGCATTGTGATCTCAAACCTAGTAATGTACTTTTGGATGATGATATGACTGCACATGTGAGTGATTTTGGATTAGCAAGGTTTTTGGTTCGACCTGATACGATGCCTTCTCAATCAATGTCGAGCACCGGTGGAATCAAAGGTTCTATTGGCTACATTCCTCCAGGTACATATAGCGGATATTCTTATTTAATAAGTACTTTTTTTAGTTTGTCCCTGCAATGAAAATTATTCATTGACTTTGTTAAGGTTCAAGGAAAAGTTTGGCCAAGTTTGTTCCACTAGCGAGGCTGAAGGAAAAAATATATGTTGCCTCATTTATACTAACTTGATTGAGACTTAATTTTATTATCTATGTATACTTGTTTAATTTACCATTTTGGGCTATACAATTTGAAAAAAATACACAAATATATGCACGATCATGTGAGCCCAAGTTTGAAACAGAAAAACTTGGTGAATTATACAGATGTTAATAGGTAGAGTCACAGTTCAGTATACTTCTATAGTAAATTTAGAGCTGTAACTATTAGCTTTTCATTGTCTAGAGTATGGGATGGGTGGTCGGCCATCGATAGAAGGAGATGTCTATAGCTACGGCATTCTTCTGCTTGAGTTGTTCACTGGAGTAAGTCCAACCGACGAAAGAATCAGAGATGGTTTTAGCCTTCAGAAGCAAGTTGAGATGGCTTTCCCCGACCAAGTCATGGATATAGTCGACCCCAAATTATTCTCTGAAACTGATGGAGAACACAATCTGTATGCACCTGAAAATGTCTATAGTTGTTTGGTTGCAGTGATTCAATGCGGGCTTATGTGCTCCAAAGAGTCTCCAAAAGAACGCATTTCTATCAAAGATGTTACCAAGGAGTTGAACTCAGCACGAACAAAGGCGCTTAGGCCATAGAGACAGAAAAAAAAAGGATCAAAAGATAAGAAGGGCTCCACTAAATAAATATGTATTATCAGTAAAATTTGGATAGCTGTTGTGGTAATTTATGGTGTTGTAGTATATATGTTGTAATAACAAATGCTATTTCTTTCTATTAACAAATTAGAGGGGGGGGGGGGGGGGGGTGTGGGGGGTGGAATAGCCTAGGTATTTGAATTGAAAGACGTTTGATATGCACTCAATTAAATAAGAATATTGTAATGTGTGAATTGCATTTATGCTGCATATTTATATATTGGAGTATTCTCTTAGGCAACTGTAAATCAGTAGTGATAATATGCGAAGTGTAAAACATTAGGTGTTACTATATATATCCAGAAACTCTAGATGAGATCATTAACGTAGAAATAAAGGGATCAATCCATGAGAATATGCGAAGTGCAACTGTAAATCAGTAGTGGAAGGAGCAGTACACATCTCAATTGAAAGAAAATCAATGCTACAATTAATGTAGGTTTGTTGGTGAGAAATAACTACTTTTTTATTTTTGAGGATAAACCCGTAGGTATTTCATTGAATTGCGTAAAATCTTACAGTTACAAAATAATTAAAGTAAATTAAACCTATTGCTAATGGCAAATTAAAAACTAAACTAGAGATGAGCCTTGCTCTGAGAACTTGGGAACGGTGAAGGACTAAAGCCCTTAACTGCACTCTCTTCTGTTCTGTAGAAATAAGGATGTTAGAGGGGTGTAATTGCGTAATTCCTTCTCTTGTATCTGACAAATTCTCAAGGGCTCCCCTTTACCAGTATCTGTGATCAACGCTGATCAGGCCTGTTCCTGGTAGAAGAACCGGCTATCTAGCTGGTCCCCCACCCTAGGCCTGCCATCATGGTGCTCCAGCGATGTCGTGATGTCTGACCGGTGTGTTTTCCGCGCCCAATTTGCTAGCTGATGTGGGCCAGTCAGTGTCTCCCGTCGGGCATGTTCCAGCGATACCCGAATCCTTCTGCCTTGTAGCCATCTGCTGCATTCTGCGACCGTCTCACATGATTTCCAGGATGGTAAGTCCTCCAATATACCCGAATTTACAGCTTTGACTAGGATTTTGCAGTCGGATTTAAAGGCGGCCTTCCGCATTGGGTCTCTCTCCTCCAGTGATTCAAAAATGCTGAAAGCATGTTGCATTGCCAGAGCCTCCGCATGGAAAGGGTCGTCTGCCTTGATAGGTCTGAAACCCGTTAGCAGTAGGTTTCCCCCATGCTGGTACACAGTAACCCCCCATCCACCTTCTTTGTTGTTATCCCAGGAGGCATCCATTAATACTGTGTAGGTGTGGGGTGGGATGTGTATTGCTTGGTCTTTCGTGCTTGTTGTGTGGTGTTGAGCCTGTCCCCGTGTGAGAGATGTACCAGTCATGCCTGACTCCATTTCACTGACCGTGCATGTCATGGCGCGCGCTTTAGAGAGGATTTGGTGGGGTGAGAGTTTCTTGGCTGTGAACAGCTCTTCGTTGCGTGCTTTCCACAAGCACCATATTAGATTGCAAATCGCAATTACCTGGTCCTCATTAAGTGCCCTTGTGATATATAAGATAGCCGCTGGGAATTGTAATGGCAGATGTTCAACTATGAGGGGGAAATCCGAGATGTACCATGTGGCTCGCGAAATGTCGCAAAAGAAGAGGAGGTGCATCAGAAACTCATTCTCTGAATGACACCTTTGGCAGGTTGGGTTAATGGATCGGATTCTAGAGTGTAGTGTGGCCGTGGTGGGCAAACCATTATGAATGCCACGCCACAGGAAAGTTCTGATTCGCGGCAGTACTCTGTTCCAAGACTATATTTTATCCCAGGCCGCCCTTTTTGTGTCCTCGTAGGTGTTAGGCAATGCTCGTGCTTTCCTTAGCATGTCATATCCTTCACGTACTGTGTACTTGCCCGACTTACTTGGTAACCATATTAGTCGATCTGGGATTAATGTGTGTGGTTTTGGTTTGGCAGCCGTCTGTTGGATGTGAGACCAAGCTATTGTTCCCAATAGCTCTCTGATCTGGGTTTCCTTCCAAGACCGTGTTGTTGGGTCAAAAATCTCGTGCACTGTGGTGTTTCTTTGTGCATTGGTTCTAATCTGCTGCGTTTCCCAGCCAGTGTACCAAGGCTGGTTCATGGCCGGGATGAGAGTTCCTTGGCCGACCTCCCACCTTACTTGATCTTTCAATGTCGGTTTTTGTTCCTGTATTGCCTTCCATAGAGAGTTGGAACCTGCTGTGCCTTGGTTCGCCCAGAACCCCCCCCTAGGGAAATACTTGGCCTGCATTAGTCGCGCCCATATCCGGCTTGGATGTGAGGCAACTTGCCAGGTGATTTTCTGTAATAGAGCCTGATTGAACAGATCCATCTCTCTTAAGCCCAGCCCCCCATCCTCTTTAGGTACGCAAATTTTGTGCCATGCAATGAGCGACAGATACCGGTCCTTCCCCACCTTTCCCCAAAGAAACTTGCGCATCAGGCTTGTCAATTCTTTTTCGGTTTTTCTTGGCAATCGCGCTATTGACATGAAATAGACCGGTACCGACAACAACACTGATTTAATCAACTCTGGTCTCCCCGCGAAGGACAATATATTAACCTTCCAGCCGGCCAGTTTTGTGTAAAAACGGTCGACCAGCAGCTTGTGAGTTAGGGCTTGTTCGGGTCGGCCATGTGCTACATATACCCCCAAATACTTCTCCTCTTCGCTCGCTAACCTTGCTGCCCATTCATTCAGCACGGCCCTTTTGTTGTTTTCTTCACATGCCATGCTAAACCATAACGATGATTTGTCCGGGTTTATTGCTAAGCCCGATTGTGCTTCAAATAGACCGAGTATCTCCTTCAGACTTCGGACTTCTTCAGTTGATGCCGACCCCATGATGACTAAGTCATTTGCGTACATTACATGCGTGATGGTAGGTGCTGTTATAGCCAATGTGACCCCCTTAATTGAACCCACTCCTTGAGCACGCTGGAATTGTTTCGTTAAGAACTCCATGGCTAGAATGAAAAGATATGGCGAGAGGGGGCAGCCCTGTCTGAGCCCCCGGCTTGGCTTTATGAACCCGTCACCCTGGCCGTTGACTCTGACTGTGACCCGACTGCCGGTCAAGCAAACCCGAACCAATTCTATCAGCTGTCTTGGCATGTTAACGGCCGTCATAGCCGCAAATACAAATGACCATTGGATGGTGTCAAAAGCCTTGTTAACATCTGCTTTGAGCATGAATGATTGGGCTTTGTATTTCTTTGTGCCAAAAGAGTGGATTACTTCACGAACCAGAATCGTGTTGTCAGAAATATTGCGCCCCTTTAGAAAGGCCACCTGGTTGTCCGAAATGATGCTTGGCATGTATGGCTGCAATCGGTTGGTAATTATCTTCATGAGAAGTCGGTATATAATATTACCAACCGTAATTGGTCGAAATTGCTTGGGTGTGTCGGCCTCCTCTGTTTTGGGGATCAAGGTGATATAACTACCTACCCAGGCTGTCGGTACCTGGGCCGTTTGAAGCGCCTCACCAAAGGCCGCAACCAGATCTCCTTTAATCATCTCCCAATGTGATTGTAAAAATCGGGCCGATATCCCATCTGGGCCCGGTGATTTATCTGGGCCCATAGCAAAGAGGGCCTCTTTAATTTCTGCCATTGTTGGACGTGCTGTCAACGGAAGATGGGCTTGTTCGGGTATGACCGAATGCCCCATGGTTTGGAACTGGTCAAAGTATGCTGCATGGTCTGTATGTCGGTTCAACTGCTCAGGGCAATAAAGTTCTTTGTAGTAGGTGACGAAGAGCTTTCGGATTTGGGAGGGGTCGGATATGATGTGCCCGTCTGGTGCCGTGAGATGGTTGATGGAGTTGTATTTCCTTCTGTTGGTGGCTGCAGCTTGGAAGAAAGCTGTATTTCGATCACCTTCTACATGCCAATTAATTTTTGCTCATTGGCGCCAATACTGTGCCAACTCCTCCTCCGCCTGGTAGTACTGTGCTAGGAGGTTCTCCTCAACTGTAAGGTTTTGTAAGGCCGGATGTTGTGACTGGTGTTGAAGTAGCAGATTTTTGATTGTTCTCATCCTGCTTTGTGGTGTCGGGTTTGTTTGCTGCCAAATTCGAATTTCCTTCTTCACTATTGTTATTCGGTCTTGCCAAGTGTGTCCCTGTGATGCCCGCCAGCCTTTGTCACAAGCTTGGTAGAAGCCTTGGTGATTAAACCACCAAGCCTCGACCAGGAAATTGTATACGGTGGGTGGTTTGTTTTGGGTGCGAAGTAGGATGGGGGCATGATCGCTGTGAAGGCGCGGTAGGTGATTCACATAGGCCATCGGAAACAGTTGTGTCCATTGCATTGTTGACAATACTCGATCCAATCTCTGAAAAACCGCTGTTGAAGCTGACTGTCTGTTATTCCATGTGTATGCCGGACCCTTGTACCCAAGATCTACAAGGCCCGTGTCAAACAGGAATTGCCGAAAATCCCTGTTGTTTGTGTTCAGTTTCTGACTGCCACCATGTTTTTCCGCCGCTGTTGCTCCTGCATTGAAATCTCCTATGAGGCACACAGGCCCCGCATTGTTTGTGACTTGTTGTATGTATTGCCAAATATCCTTATTGAGCGAGTGAGCTGGGTCACCATATACACAGATCAGCTCCCATCTTTGCTGAGTGGGGAGTCCGATCTGGACGTGTATATAGTGACGATTTTGAGTGGTGACTTGTAACCGAATCTGCTGGCCCCACAATAGCCACAAACCCCCCGACAATCCCCGAGATGGGACGAAAGTTGAGTTGGGGAGTGGTAGGTCTCGTAGATATCGGTTGGATTTTCTTGCTGAACTCTTTGTTTCCATAACGAAGGCGATCTCCGCCCTCGTTGACCGGAGGAGGTCACACATGAACTGTTTTTTCCGGGGCCCTCCGGCACCCCGACAGTTCCAAGCTAGGACATTCATTGTTGTTCCGGGGCCCTCCGGCACCCCGACCTTTAAATTTTAGTGCCCGTAAAATTACACAAGTAAATTTTAACAAAACAAATGCGCAACCCACGAAAACAAGGTTAAGAGCCTTGCGCTCTACCAACTGAGCTAGAAGGGCATCATCAATTAGCTGGTTTTATAAATAAGAATACAATATTGATTTGAACCAAATCAAATAAATTTACAAGGTTGAACCAAATCAAATAAATTTACAAGGTTGGACGCGCATTGCTTATATACAAATAATGGGGGTAATTAGTCATTAGGTACAACAAGAGCAACGATATGAATTTGCTGGTTAAGTTTCGATTTCGAAGTAGCAATGGAGAAAGAGAAATTGCAAACAACAAATTTTCTAATACCCGATAAGCAAATGAAAAAATATTCAATTCTTCGAATTAACATTTAAAAAATATTAGAATGTATCAAAATCCCTTAATAAAAAAAATATTTGTTGCTTTATTTTGAACTTACCCACATATAATATATTTTATACAATCATAGATCCTATATATATGGATAGGGCTGAACTAGAAAATTGTGACAGAGAGTTAGATAAATAGGTGTCATGTAATTTTATTTTATGAGTGGGACCACTAATACTAATTTATGTAAAAAGCAAAAAAATTAAAGGACAAAAATAAAAAATAAAAATCAATTTACAGGAGTGGCTTAGCACCTTTCAATTGAACTATGTTCTGCGACTGGATATGTATGTGAAAATCCCAAAATATATTCTTCCGACTGTGACATCTAACAATCAAATGTTACGACGGAATCATCTTGAAGATCTAATGATCTTGCATGCATAGAATTTCAGAATTCATATTTCATCAGATGCTAAGACTCAAAGGGACAACATCCAAATAATTTAATCAAGAGAAATTTAGATATATACTCATCATAAGTTTTTCAATTAGATATTTTTTTCATCAAAACTTCAAAATTAGTTATTTTTCCATCTAAATATAACTAGAGGAGGGTTCAAATGCCTCCATTTTTAAACATTTATTAAGTCAAAATTTAAAACTTAATGATCTCATCTAGAAATTCTGGATATAGTAACACTCTATTAAATAAGAATATTGTAATGTGTGAATTGCATTTATGCTGCATATTTATATATTGATGTATAGTAACACCTAATGTCAATGATCTCATCTAGAGTTTCCACACAAATTATGTTAATGTTAATTAAATATATGCAGAATAATGACAACACATTAGAAAAAAAGAGTAGGATTTAAACAGGCTAATGCAAGCCTAACAAAAAAAAGAAAACATCGATATATCTTATTAAACCTCTGTGTAGTACAAAAAGATCAGAGAACAAGAACCTAAAAATTTGTAAGCCTCCATATCAAGGACTAATTCCTAGACAACAACATAAACCAATGAAAAGAATAACATAAGAGGAATAACAAAAAAGAATCAAAATTTACATGTAAACAAATTTGGCACGTGATCTAAGGGCCTTCATCGCAGATGCCAGCATCGCTGCTTCATCAAAATGGACATCTCCAGTTAAATGGTACCCATTCTCGCTATCAGAATCCTTGCAGCAAAACATTATATTGGCTCCATAATTCAAAATATTAACAAAAACTTATTAAAAGTATCATAATTCAACTACTGCAAATTAAATTGATTAGAAAACTCAAACCCCACTAAAGACAAAACTTGTGGATTTTCATTCAGAATTTAGTTTTCCAATTTTATTTTTTTATCTGCTGTAATATTTATTTATTTTTTCTCTTTTATATTTTGTAATTTTTAATGGAATCTAGAGCCTCCATCAAACTGTAAATTTAATCTGCTGAAGTAACTTAAAATTTGAGTTTCAATTCGGATTGTTTGTTTTAAATTGATATGATTTTTAAAATAATTTTATGAATATTCAATAATTGAATTGAATCAGATTCTAAATGGATGATCCTAACTCCAAGCTAAAAAATTATTCAAAAACCGTGGCGGATCTGTGTGGGGATGCACCTACTTTCTTCGAGTCTGGATCCTCTGCATTACCTCACCGTTTGTGTTTTAAAACAGACCGTCTGATCATAATTCGGATCAATCCAGTCCAAATTTTTAGTGCACATGGATCATTTAAGATTCTTGCTAATATGTAATGAACGGATCAGATTCAAACCCAAAAAAATAATGTATTTTAGGTGATATGAATTCCTTTCTCTTCTATGAGATGGTAATAATAGCAAAGGATGTCATATTGTAGTCAAACAAAAGGCACCACGGTTCAACAACAAAGATACACTTTGTTGTTAAATTGATTGATGAAACTACATATACATATTAACGATTTAATACTTGTATTTTTTTTATCGTACCAATAATTTATTACTTATATTTTTAATGCTATGATCTTGTTGAAAAAGTAGATACAAAAGATGCGGCTGGTTCAAAACAAGTTTAAGTTGCATATGCAGCTGATTCAAGGCTCTTTTTAGATGTTATTCTTTACTCTAATGTAAATTAGTAATGTTTTTTAATTATCCGAATTTTATTCACATCCGTATTTGTATCCGTCTGACATTTAGAGAGAAATAAATATTGGAATTTACAGAAGTTTTTATTATGAGAAGGTATAATTAGAAAGCTCATAGTAATAAATATTTTAATAATTACATGCTAATTGAGTAACAAATCCTGGGTGTTTCCTTATATTTGAGCTGAAAACGAGTGAGTCACGAACTACCTCTAACATACATGATAGAAACACTAGTTTATTAAAATTATATAATCACTATGAATGGCTCCAAAAAAATTATGCTAAACTGAAGTTTTGTTGCTGGTCGGCCTTCTTATGAAAGCAATAATAAGTATTTTTTGGCCCAATTCATTGTTTATTGAAACAATTGCATGCATAATTGACCATACAAAATATTTAAGTACCGTGCATTCGTGCGTACTTTATGTAAAATGAGAAATATTTCATAGCCATGTGCCTCCACATGGAACAAATGGAATTACTTGATCTTCGTTTATTTTTAAAACTATTATACTTGTATCTTATTTATATATAATTTAAAGTAAATATTATGGGTACTATAATATTGACTCTCATTGCAGCAAGAAAATTTTATGTGATTGACTCCATTCACGTTTGACCTTCTAACTTGAAAATCTGAATTCGCCACTGCTTATAGCCTTTTACTTATGGAAATTTCACCATTATCAACAAATATGTAAGAGCTTATGGACAAGGGATAGCTATTGGTATTTGTTTGGAGTACACACAACACGTTGTCAAAATATGACACTTAACATGTCTAAATATGATTAATATGATAAAATAACACGAGTAGAACTAGGGTGTTCCTAAGTTCACCAAACCCCTTTGTGAACTCAACTCTAAAATCTATTGGATTAGCTTCAAACGACGAATCCAAACCGTTGAAATCCTTCTACCTTAGGAGTGATGCGTCTACATGCCAAAAATTTAAAATTTTAAAATAATTTTGTATAAAGTCAAGTGGTCAAAAGGCGTCCAAAAAATGAATGCATTAAAATTAATTTATAAACTTTTTAATTTTGACCACTTGACTTTATTCTAAATTAATTCAAACTTTAAAATTTTCACATGTAGACACATCACTCATAAGATAGAAGGATTTCAACGGTTTGGATTCGTCATTTGAAGCCAATTCGATAGGTTTTAGAGTTGAGTTCACAAAGAGGCTTAGTGAACTTAGGAACACCCTAGTTCTACTCAAATAACACATCTTTTGAATGAATGAGCATACCTTTTTTTGTGATTAAGTTTTTTTTTTGTGATTAAGGTGTCATGACATTTATAAATTTGGTAACATTTTCAATCATATGATACCTAAATGTGATAAGAATTTTTTTTATTATCTTCCAATTCTAATCTTTAGTTATCACTAAACCAAAAAGTGGAGAAAACTAAATATTACTTATTCTTTAATTACATTTTCCAATAATATCAAAAGACATATTAGTTATTGTAAGTTAATTTTGAACAAATTTATCAATGTAAAACAAATTTACCATTACCAAAAAAAATAAAAAATAAATAGTTCACATGACGAAATTGATCACGTCATCGGAGATCGTTTGTCCAGACGCCCACAATATTTAACAGTACGTGATCATGATTGATGTTCATGAGAACCAAATCGAAGGCCGTGTTGTAGGGATCATAAACCCATGTTGTCGGGTTCATAAACCCGTGTTGTCAAACAACATTGAGTGCAAAGTCTTACAACATTTTTTGCCATGTAAATAAGTTTATTCAATGACTTATGATTAATTAGCATTATCAATCAGTTCATCCATAAAATAGAAAAATGAAAAAAAAAATTGAACGAAACTGATTTTATATTTTTGCTAAATAATTTTTCAATTTTTTTTATGAATGTAAAAACACTATTTACTTCAGATTAGAAATGCAGGTTATTTAGGAGGGAAAAAATGTAAAAAATTGCAAAAAGGACCTTTATTTTATTTATTTACAAAATCTGCTTATTATGAAAGATAAATGATTTATACTTTTTGGCAATTTGAGATGCAAAAATCAGAAAAAATATATTCAATAGAACTGATAAAGCAAGAAAGAAAAATTGAAAATTCCAATAGAAAATAAGAAATTTCCAATTGAGCTTTCTTTATTTCATGAACTCGAGTAGTTGGCCATCGACTTATTACCTCTTTTATCTCTTCAATTTCAATTGCTCTTCCCAAGTTCCTAAGATCATGTCTCTGATCATATAAATTGGTCCAACAGATATGAGGCATCTGTTTGGAGTCCGCCCCCATTAAAGCTACAAAGTGTTGAAAAAATGCTTCATTTTTTGCCTTTTGATCTGAATGCATGCTGCCTTGAAATTCCACCTGCGGTATATGGTTATAATTTTTGTTGCCCGATGCTTTTGCATGAAAGAATCGAGTTCCCTTGTCCCCTTGTAATTCCCAGTTGATTTTAGATCTTTGTCGCCACATGTCCTCCTCAATTACCGACAACTCGGTATATCTTTTTTTAATCAATGCCGTGATAAACCTTTCTAGTTGGGTCACACACCTCTGCTCTTTGATCTTATCAACCCATCCTAGGTAATTTCTGCAAACCTCCACCTGTTGCTTAATTACCCCCACATTATGTGCCGCCCATTGTTTAATTTCTCTCTGTAAATTCTGCAATTTGATATGCAGTTGTAAGGGTGTTTGAGCTAGCTGTATTGAAGACCATGCTTGTAGCACCACCTTTTCTAAATCCGGGAACCTTAGCCAAAGATTCTCGAACCTAAAAAACTTAGTCTTTTTAAATCCAGCTCTTGATATGAGCATTATTGGGCAGTGGTCCGATGACGTGTTTGGAAGGGCTTTTTGTATCGAGTTTGGAAATTTGAGGTTCCAATCTGTCGAGATTAAGAACCGATCTAGCCTTGCCATTGTAGGATTGTGTCTTTCATTTGACCATGTATAATTTCTCCCGTGTAGAGTAAGATTCAATAAACCAAGGGAAGAGATGAATTGCGAGAATTGCAAAGGTGCTCTCCAATCTGTGGGGGTGTTATTGCGATCAGCCGGGTCCACTGTAATGTTAAAATCGCCGCACAAGATCCAAGGTGTGTTATCTACCGGTTTTAGGTTTTGAATTTCTGCTAGGAACGCTTGTCTATAAGTCGGTGTTGAGGGTCCATATACTGTAGTTATCCAGAATTTCTGGTTATTAACCCGACTTTTGAGTAATACTGACACAGAGAAGGTGCTGATTTTGTGTTGCATTTCTTCAAATAACTGGGATGCCCAAGCAAGAACTATTCCCCCTCGGGTCCCTTGCGCATTTAATATCCGTTTCTGATCAAATCGGTTCCCGCAGGTTTCTCTAAAACACCCATTATCCATATATGCCATTTTAGTCTCTTGTAGGCAAATGATGTTCGGCTTTTCTACCAATATTGTTTGTCTAACCGCCAATCGCTTCGGCCTTTCATTTAATCCACGCACGTTCCAAGTAATGAATTTAATGTTTGCTTGATAATTCATTGGCATGATTGAGGCAACACAAATCATAATAGAAAAGAAGTGCATATATTTGGATTAGAGACGGTACAACACTGGCACCAAGCCAAACGTCTCTTTGTTTACTGCCTTTTACCCCTCTGTGGGCCTTTCCTAGGCCGACTTTCTCTCTAAATATTGCCAAAAGAAAACAAAAAAACCGGGTTATACCCGCGAAATAGAAACTGAAAACACTAATCATCAAAGCAATAAAACTACTAAATAGTTCGGATCCGACCCGATTAAAGCTCCGAGTCCACAGGGACCCGATTTTCCAGGCCTTGAAGTATTGCCTCAATCTGTTGTTGCAATTTGTCAGACCATTCGATGCCGGCCGTGTAAACCAAAGCCTCTGCCTGCGACTTGGAGAGTGGGTTCATTGAGTTGAGGTACTCCAATTTAGGCTTCTGAGGTTTAGTGTTGGCCGCCCGTGTGCTGCGATGATTGGCTTTACTTTCTCCATAACCTTGCCAGCCCTTGCTCTGTCTAATATCGTGACGTATTCCCCGTTCCTCTTTTCTTTTATCCTGGGGCTTCTTCGCACCCTGGCTGGGCTGTTTTCCATCTGATCATGTTCGGCCATTTGATTTCCAAAGCCTGGAGGGGGGCTGTGAAATTCTGTCTCTATTTGGCATGGCTCAAAGGTTGTAGGCGGCCTCTGAAGGTCTTCAATGGGATCGGCCTGCAATGGGGATTCTAAACCCGAAAGTGGGCTTGAAGAATGTTTTGGATCGGCCTGCAATGTGGATTCTAAACCCGAAAGTGGGCTTGAGGAGTGTTTTGTTTTGGGTCCGTAAGCTTCTGATCCATCTGCATTATTATCTGGGCCGCAGGTTGGATTGAGGCCGTAGGCGTCTGGGCCATAGGCAGCACAGAGAAGATCTGGGCCGTGTGCAGCAGTGATGTCTGGGCCATAGGCATGGACAGCTACTGGTTCTGGGCCGTAGGCAGCAGCAGGTTCCCATAGAGTGAGACAATTGTGCAGTTCTGCGCCGTATGGTGCTTGTATTTCGTGGGGCCCGAGATTTAGGCCTGCAGTGCTATCTTTTCCATCTGAAATATGATTCAAGGCGATATCGATATGATTCAAATTACATTTCGTACTTAAAATATATATATCTTTGAGTAACCAAGCCTCATGTGCATGCTACACCATCTCACGTATCAGGTTTTACAAAATACAGCTTGCATTAGAATGACATGTTTGGCCATATAAAATGAATTAACTATTGATTTAACCCATATAAAACCATGATTAAAAAATTAATGTTTTTAATCATCCCTATTTTTTAATCTTAATCTCAATAATAATAAAAATAAAATTAAAAATAACAACAATCTTCCTTTGTAGCTAGGGATGTCAATGACACCCTTTTATCCGTTTACCTGACCCTTACCATACCCGTTAAGACGGGTATGGGTAAGATTTTTTTTCGTAAACTTATTGGGTACGGGTAAAGATTTTTTTTTTGTTATCTAAACGGGTAAGGATACGGGTAAAGCCTATTTCGTACTGAATAATTATAAAAAAAATTATATGTTTTATATATATTAATAAGCATTGAAAAGAGTAATTTAATTAGTTTACTTGGGCTTAGCATGATCAGAATTTGTTTTTCAATAAAGTACTATACATGTGTGAAATGAATGTATATATTTTAATGTTTTATTTAATAAATAATAAATATAATTATCATATTAGTATTACCTGTTATTTATCCACTACCGTTTCGTCATCTGACAATCATAACGAGTAAAGGTAGTATACGGATAAGATAATTTGTATCGGTTACGGGTATAAAAATATTTCCGTCCGACCCTTTTATTGGATTGATTTCAAATTAAGATTTATCTATTCTATTGTGTGACCATAATGGGTAAAAAAATACTTCCATCCGACATTATCAATTTTCCAACATTACTTCTTTAATTTAATTTATTTTGCAACTTTTTTTTATTGTGTGACCATACGTAACATAACCATTTACATGTCATAACTGTCATTCACTATTTTAGTCACGTCACGTTTCGTTTTTGTTCATTATAGATTAAGAAGTGGACACTAAAATTGAGTTCAACATTTATGTATGCATATGTTTGTTTCTATATGAATCTGAAT
This sequence comes from Carex parvula, assembly GCA_025461045.1. Taxonomy (NCBI): domain Eukaryota; kingdom Viridiplantae; phylum Streptophyta; class Magnoliopsida; order Poales; family Cyperaceae; genus Carex; species Carex parvula. The sequence goes on along the minus strand of JAJGRW010000050.1, from coordinate 1,558,208 downwards.
GTTGATATTTTCTCATACGTTATATTAAAAATAGCAGATAAAATTAATTATTTTTTTTTTTGCAAATATATATTGTGAATTTTATAACGTCTTTATCACTTGATTTATGAAGTACGCATTTACAATTTATTTTCTCAAACGTTGTCTATGACATATATCAAGAATAATAAAATAACTTTTAGTCTCATCTTTCACAAAAAAAAAACCATAAAGTTGTTAACATTTTAGTCACATTATTGAAAAATTGAGACATTTGATTAATTCGCTGATAATATTATAGAAAGTTATCATTAAAATAAATTGAAATCCGATTAAATAACTGCAGATTTTTCTCAATATATTTAGATGGAGGTTTATCTATTCTATTTGGAGAATATACTTGCACACTTGTCACAAAGCCCATTCATTACTGTTATCAAGTTCGGCGGGTATTCTATTCATATCGGATCCAATAGTCCAAACAAAATCCGAAGTTCCCCATCTGACGACAAGTCGACAATGCAGATTTTGATGAAGCATTCAATTTAATAACCTAACAGAAATAATGTAATTATCAAGAAAATAGCCGTTATACGAAGAAGTTGCGACCAATTATTTGAAGCAGTTACAACTATTATTTTATTAAGTTTAACAAAATATTAAATCAATTTAAATAAAGTTAAGTACAAAGTTGATTCATATATATTCTAATAATTAAATTTTGTGTAATTTGAGTCTCAGTTTGATGATGCACCAAAAATTGTTAATTTCGGACCAGAAAAATAAATTTATTGATTGTACGTAAATCATATACAAATCTCGAGTAAAATTTTGAATTCACTCTAAAATTTATCAGATAGACTTCAAATGACGAATCCGAACTGTTGAAATCCGTCTACCTTACGAATGATGCGTCTAGATAAAAAAATTTTAAAATTTTAAATTAATTTAATATAGAGTCAGCTGGTAAAAAAACGTTCAAAAAATGAATGCATTAAAATTAATTTATAAACCTTCTAATTTTTACCCCTTGACTTTATACTAAATTAATTCAAAATTTTAAATTTTTTGCATGTAGACGCATCACTCTAAAGTAGACGGGTTTCAACTGTTCGGATTCTTCATTTGAAATCAATCCAATAAATTTTAGAATTGAGTCCCATTGACACCCCTATCCTTTGTTATATTTGAATTACAGCATGTTCACTTAAGAACTACCGTATATATGTTTGTGAAGGGTAATAATTAGGAGAATTGAGCCATACCTTTTAACTAGTAAAAAAAAAAATTATCAATGCTGTAACTTCAGAATGTTTCTTTTAAAAAAACAGAGAGTATCTAATGTTACAATCAAAGATTCACAACCAGGAAAAAAAATAAACAAGTATAATGCTACAAAAAATGAAACCGCAACAACCCAACGCAATCCAAATCCATGCAAAATTTAAGAGTACAATTACAATTGATAAAATTGAAAAATGTACAGACAATAGAAAATTAAATCTAGCAACCATGGCAAGTATGTAAAGTAGAGCAATCCATCAACAACAAACTCAAAATGGGAACATACAATCAACGAGACACGAAATCTAACCATGCGTTCTTTCGTGTAGTCTCTTTTTATTGGGAGAAGTAATTGTCCTCAATTCCTGCGCACAATAATTCATGCAATAATTAATAGTAGATCAATTACAATCAAAAGAATATAAAAGTAGAACAAACAAAAAGGGAACATACAATCAGACGAAAACTCTCTGCGGTCATGCCGGATCCTGCGCACAATAATTCATGCAATAATGAATAGTACAACAATTACAACGAAAAGAATATAAAAGTACTGACAATCGAAAATAAAGCCCTGTAGTCATGCAAAGTACATGAGTAGCAAATCAAGACGAGAAAACCTGTAAAGAAATCTTACAAACAAAAATAAGCATGAGATCTCACCTTGTTATACGCACAGATGGGATATGCTTAATTTTGTGTATATCTTTTTCTTCCATAGATTGGCCTAGTTCACGCGAGGGGTAAACTACTAGTAGCTCTTGAAGAGTCGGCACCTTTTGTAGCTCGGGAAGTGCGTGCAACTCAAAACAACGGTTAATTTCGAGGTGACGAAGGATGGGCATAGCTCCCTCTTTTATGTCCCAATGACTTAGATTATCCAGATATTCAAGCTTCAGTTTTTCGAGGTGAGGAAACCCTCCGGTTAAACAGATCAGCTCAGTTCCCACATATGAGAGATCTCCTAAATAAAGTATCCTGAGGCTCTTCAGCCTTCCCAATATGGGCATTGGATCTTCCTCAAGCTGGGAGAATTGAAGCTTCAATTTGGTGAGGTTTGTTGGGAACATCTCAACATTTAGAATACATATATCTCTTACCTATCTTCCCCTGAGATATAGTTTTTGTATCTTCCCATGACAAGGTAAGTCTGTTGTACCACCAAATGGTAGCAAACCACTATTTCTAATACCGAGGTCGACCAACTGTTCTGTCCTTCTCAGCACATCTTTGAGGTTTTGCCACTCTTTTAGAGCCCTTTCATTATCTAGATCATCTTCAATGCCAATCTTTAACGTACGCAAGTTGATACAACATCCTAATTCAACAATTGATTCTTTCTGTACCCACACATTTTTAATTGTTTGTAGATTTGTGTGCTGATTCCATTTTAATAGAAAATAATCCCAACTACCATATACATGTCTTAGATTTGGGATTACGACATCACAGAAATCTATTGTACCGTTGTTAGTATCTAGATTAACTCCCTTTAACTCAATGGTTTCTAGATTATGAAAGGAAAACTCCTTAAATATATCTTGTGAAATTCTGCAGTTTGTTAAACTCAAATACCTCAAGTGTATCAAGCCCTTCGGCCACTGTCTCCGAGGGAAGTTGGTCATATCGACCGACTCGAAGGTTAACACTCTAAGTAGTCTAAAGCCACTATAATTTAGTTTGCTAAAGCCACAATTATCTGCATATTCGTTAAAACCAAAACAGAGTAAAGAACGAGTGTTTTCTGAATAAACACCATCCTTTGTGATAGTGCAAAATTGCAGTGCCGCACGTCGCGGTTTTCTAGCAGCCAGCTGGTTAACATTGTCGTCTTCTTTTGTGAATACAGTGAAGAAGTTCTCCTCTTTGGCTTTGGTGATAGCCAGATCCCTCAGAAGATCGTGCATATTGCAATATTTGCAGTAGCCATTCCAATTTTTTTTAGTAACTTGAATCAAGCACCTACAATAATATTGAAATAAAAAATAAGGGAAATATTTGTTTATGAATAAGTAGGTATTTCTTAAGTCAAATTAAAATGAAAGTAATGAACGCTCCGCTATATAGATAGGTATTTCCTAAGGTGGTCCCACATGGATAGCCCATGGTGAGATGATAAAAATATAAAATATATTTAAGTAACTCGAAATGCTGAAATTATATTTTAAAAAATTCTTACTCGGCTGTTACATATAAATTTGTTTTGAGTGGATCTATTAAGTTGCATTATATTTTTTTTTAATATGTTTCGTAGGATTAGGATATAATTGAGAAAAGTATAATTTGCAATAATAAAAAAATACAATATTTGCTTTTATTTCAAGTAAAAAATTGTAATTTATTTTTAATTATATTCAACTGGACCAAATGAAATTATTTTTTTTCTATGATATTATTATGTTGTTAAAATTAGTAGATAACTCAAAAATTTTGAACTGAAGTTTTCTCTGCTATCTAATTATTAAGATAATTATTTTTTAAAATATAACATTAAGCTATTTGATGATGAAATTTATCCACTCAAGAAAATAAAGCAAAATGAAGACTTTAATACGACCAATAAGAATAATGTTACAATTATACTTAATTTAAATAAATTTTCTAATTTTGAAGATTGTACTGTAAAAATAAAATTTCTAAAAGTAATGACTTTTGTTTTTGATAGTACGGTTTTAATTAATGCACTTTATTTTTTATTTTCTAACTTTTATGTTAATTTTACGATTCAAACGAATATATACAAAAATGAGTAGAACTAGGGTGTTCCTAAGTTCACCAAGCCTCTTTGTGAACTCGACTCTAAAACCTATCGAATTGGCTTCAAACGACAAATCTAAACCGTTGAAATCCTTCTATCTTATGAGTGATGCATCTACATGTGAAAATTTTAAAGTTTTGAATTAATTTAGTATAAAGTCAAGTGGTCAAAATTAGAAGGTTTATAAATTAATTTTAATGTATTCATTTTTTGGACACCTTTTGACCACTTGACTCTATACAAAATTAATTTAAAATTTTAAAATTTTCGCATGTAGACGCATCACTCCTAAGGTAAAAGGATTTCAACGGTTTGAATTCGTCGTTTGAAGCTAATTCGATAGATTTTAGAGTTGTGTTCACAAAGAAATTTGGTGAACTTAGGAACACCCTAGTTCTACTCTACAAAAATATGACTTTTAAAGTAATTCACAACTCATTAATCACGGTAGGTGAGATTAGGCTTCAATTACCAATTTACGATTTAAACAGGTTTTTAAGCGATATTAAAAATTTGACAAGTGGAATATTCTCCTTATTATGCTTTGCAAGTTTCATTTTTTAAGTAAGCGCAGTATGATGAAAATTAAATTTTCTCTTGCCTCACTGTTGCATGCAATGTAAAAAATACATTGTTAAAACATGTGATTTACAGTAAATTGACTAAAACTAACTTGTGGTTAGACACCAAAACCGGCTTTTAGTCTACTGATAAAAGACAGTGCCATGTGGAAAGTATTGCAGGTTCAAAATCTAGATGAAAGAATCATTTATGTATATTGAAATTTAGAAGATAAAAAGTTGTAGACATACCACCAAAGCTTATTAGTCTGTACGCACTTGTTTTTAGTTTTTGTTTTTAAATAAAAAAATATTGGACTATATCTTGTTTTTGTAGGTAATCTTCGGTGTTGTTTGACCTATTTGCAAAATATATAAACATTGAATTTTACAGTTTTTTTATTTGAGATATGTGCAGGTTTAACTGCTATGTCTGAAGGTCAAGGCAAGTCAAAGATACATATCATGACAGGTTGACGTGACAAGTTATACAAGATAATCGGATACATGATCTACAAGAACTATAAGAAATGATTTGATACAAGATGATCTGATAGATGATTCACACGAGCCATTTGGAATGTCGGATATTGATGAGATGCTTAATCACGAAAGTTATGAAAGATCATGGAGATCAAGATCATGAAGTTTATGAAGATTATACTTTACCATTTTGTTTTACCATTTTTTTATTTATATCGAAAAGAATAGTAAAGTAGATCTGAGGTTGCGACTGCCTAAGTCTAGCCATTGCAAGGAAGAAAATCAAATTCAAATTCCAAATTAACCAGGCAAGTCAATAATTGGTAACTAAACACAAGCAAACCTGGCAAACCCTAATTCTGCAAATCTTGAAATTTGCCTCAGCCGTAGTAAAGATTATATTACTCCGGGTGTGAATAGAAACCCTATATTTGTTTCACTAGTAATGAGATTCTATAATCTCATTATATATAGAGGGTTTGTTCATCCCCTAAAGAGACAACAAAATATGGCCTTTGGGCCTCTACTTTTTAAATCTTTTCAGAAGTTTATCCAGTCAATTGTTGCTTGTGCTTAAACCATCTATATCCTTTCTAGCAACCTCAAATATATATATATCACCTAAATTAATCAGTGTGAGATTAGAGTAAAAGCTAGTGATTGTCTGGACTTAGAGTCTTTTGTAGCTTGTCTACTCTAAGCCGTTGTGCTTGTTTCTGAGCCGTGTGTGCTCCTTTCTCTATTTGAGCCGTTTGTGCTCCTTGTTTTTTGGGCAGTTGGAGCGTTGTCTCGCTGATTCCAACTTGTATTCCTTTCTTCTTGGGTAATAAGTTTCATACTGATAATAAACAAATTATTGATATTATCATTGAAAATTAGTTTAGTTTTTTTTTACCTTGCGAAAATGGTGGAATTAAGGAGATAAAAAGGAGATCGTGTGTGTACCTGAGACTGAGATTGAATTTAGGGGAGTCGTTAGAGAAGAATTTTGGAGTTATAAATTTGGTCTGAATGTGATGAGACTGGGCTGGACCAAAAACTATAAAAAAAAAAAATCAAAATTGGAATTGGAATCGGTCACTTGACCGTAAAATTAGAATCGGATGAATCGGTAGGAATCTGCTGAATCGGATCTGAAACTCGGATCTTTTTTTATCAGAAATTGTTTTGTACCAAAAAAAATAAGAATAATTGAAAAAAAAAAATAGGAATACTAAATTGGGCCTCAAATCGAAAGAATTATACTGGTCCTAATATTTTCTAGGCCCAAAATATCTGCCTATGACTTTGCCTCAAACTAACGACTTCCGTGGCTGAACCGATTCATGCAATGCATATATCAATTGGACTTGGCTTAGTATTTAAAGATAATAGCTGTAATATTGGGAACAACACTAAAACTAATGGTGGAGTGAAGGCCAATTAGTTTATTCGTAATTTAAAATCGAACTCAATAGATACAAAATGAAATAAAATAATTAAGAAAGTAGAAATATCACTTGCAAACACTGAGATGCAGCTTCTGAATTTTGTGTGTGAATCTCTAAGAAAGTTGTAAGTGCAAATAAGAATTAAAAATAAAAAACCTAGAGAAGATAAATGCATTGCAAAGAAATTGAATAACAGAAAACTGAGAGCAAAGAAATTGAATCAAATAAAAAAATCATTAGACCAGCTGTATCCATTAAAGTCGTAACCCTTTGGTACAGTAACTAATAACTTAAATATAATAGCTATTCGAATCTAACAACAAAATGTGAGTTATTGTGGTGGTATTGCTCAAGTCGTTTGGTTTGGTGTACCGAAGCATGCCGAAAAAAGCCGTTTCAGCCGAAATTTGACTGGAAGTGGATCGTTTCGGCCGAAACTAGACGAAAAAATCATCTAGTGCGTAACTCGGCCAGAAATTGGACCGGTACGTCTGATTTTCTGTTCCCTTCTATGCCAAAAACACAACATGACTTCTTTTATACGTGATACGTACCTTAAAATATAGAACTGAAAAAGGGATGTACCTTTGCACGAGCTCTTCAAGGCATTTCTGAGCTCTGTCCTCTATTGTTCCAGGTCCATCTTTTGGTACGAATCCTTCAGCCATCCACATTCTTGTAACTTGCTCTCCCGAAATCTGATAATCTTCTGGAAATGAAGCGAAATAAAGAAAACATGGTTTGAGTTTGTAAGGCAAGTGTTGATAACTCATGGCTAGGACGTTCGAGCACTTCTCCCCATCTTCGTCGTGCCAATCCATGGTCTCCTCTTTTCTACTCCAGGCAGTGTAGTTGCGCTCTGTCCTTGACAGGATACCGCCTAGCACAACTAATGCCAAGGGTAACCCACCACATTTCTTTATTAATCTTTTGACAACTTCCAAGAGATCAGGACGGTAATTCTCAGGTTCTATATGTTTTTGGAAAGCCTTTCTGAAAAGGAGAGCTAGACTCTCATCGGAATTTAGGTAACGGAGTTTATACGGATCTGAATTGCAATCTGCTGCGAGAGCAACATCAATTGATCTACTAGTAATTATCACGCGGCTGGCATTTTTCGGATCGGGTAATGCTATTTTCAATTGCTCCCAATCATGATCCCTCCACACATCATCAAGGATAATTAAGTACCTCTTGCAGCTAAAGGATTTCTGAAGCTCCACCAGTAAATCATCATCAGTTACGGGTGGATTTTGATTTTTCATTGTGGGTTCGATTGAGTAAAGAATTTTTCTGAAGATATCATTTGTATTGAACTTCTGAGAAATGGGGATCCATGTGCGACAATCGAATCGCCCTTCCAATTCCGCACTGTGTTTACAAAAATGAATGTGTTAGTTACATCAAGAAAAGAAAAGAAAAAGCAGCACAAAAAGAAAATTTTATTGGAGATATTTTCCACGATTACAAGATTGATTATTTGTATGGTAAAGATGATTTGGACCACATTTGTAACAAATTTATATGAACCACGTCTTTGTGTATAAATTTTCTTGTGGCTAAGAACATTTGGCGAATCATATATTGGATGACATTAATTTCAGTGAATTTGCAAATTTTCAGAACTTAATTTTCTCGATTAAAAAAAAAAAAGTGGCTGGTTGCTCTAGATAGTACAATTACATGCAAGGTAATTGATTGCTAATAGAAATGGTGAATTCATGAAAAAATTTCCCCATTCCTTACCTGACCAGATCAAAGAATTGAAGTATTTCATCACTTCTTGTGAAAAGGAAAAAAAAAAAAATCTAAACAAAGGATTAAATCTGGACAGTTGACATCTTAAACAACTAGTTAGATCGGATTTAGCCATTTTCCACAAAAATATTTCGCTTTTTAGACATAAACATGATTTTAGAAGAGAGAACATGCACCTTTTGTAAACTTTTTGGGCCAAGGTGGTCTTGCCGAGGCCTCCAGGACCCACAATCGAGAGCACCATTCGCCTTGAAATGCTTCTATCAAGGAGCAGTTTGATAATGTTGCGCTTGTCATCCTCAAGGCCAACAACTTCTGAATCAATCACGTGAGAAGGATTTGACGGCCTAAAAGGTACCAGAGCATTTTCTTCACTAGCAGCACCAACATCAGTAATTCCCAAGTCGGTTCGACGCTGGTAAATCATTTTGAGTTCCTGAGTGATTTCTTCGAGCTCACCACTCAGCTTCAGTTTCAGCTTGAAAATTTTGTAGTTTCTTTTTAACCACATACAAATGTTACGGTACCAGGGAGGACTTTTTGGATGGTATTCTTCAATCTCAACGAGGAAGGTATCAATCACATCTTCTATTTTGTGGGCCATTTCTCTGATCTGGTTAACCCACTCTTTTACCAATTGATTTTGGTTACACTTGGAATCTGTAACAGCCCAATTTAAGAATATATGAAAATTGTAGTTGACTTGAAGTGAAGTGTGTTTAAAAATAGCAATATAGAGTTTCAAGTATATTTATAAATCTGTATTTTGAAAATTTGTAATTAATAGACTACAAATACATATGAAATGCTAAATGAGAAATTCTGAATATATCATATCTATCATAGTTGTACTAGCCATAAAATTTAGTAAAATAATTTGATTATTGTTGTAACATCCTAAAAAAATTTGAAACATGAAATCATAGAGGGTCAAATTGAAAATATGAAAGATTTGGTGGTCTAGGAGCAAAAGTACTTAAATTAACCTATCCGAGTTCATTCTAAAACACTCCTTGGCTGAAATTGAGTACCTTAGTTGTACTCCATTTAATTAATAATAAAAAGGAAAACACTTCTAATTCGGTGCTTCCAGACTCTCTTGGGGAATCCGAACCAGAATCAAGATATTCCTGGGAAATAACGATAAGAGGGAAAAAAGGGGAAAGTTGAAGAGAAGAACTTGATCGGAGAGGAGGAGAAGAAAGAAGATAACGGCATCTCACAAAGAAGGATAGTTGTTGGGTTGATTGATTGATTGATGGCGTTCTTGGGGCAGCCTCGAGCAACTCGATAGGCTTGATTCGGAACAGAGAACGACTTCTAGCCTGATCGTGCCCAACGTTAACAGGTGCGGATTTCGAGTTATTCTCATATTCCTCTAACTGATTTTATTGTTGTTGTAAGCTCGTGGGTTTCTTTGCTTGCTTTTGATCTCATGTTGATTTCTTGATGATTGTGATTTGATTGAGTGATTAATGTACCATCACTGGTACGGGTCTGGTGTATTGCTGCACACCAGCTGTTTGGTGAAATGCCTAAGAGAAGTAAATTACTAGTATGGGTCTGGTGTGTTGCTGCACATCAGCTGTTCGGTGAAATGCCTAAGAGAAGTAAATTGTTGGAAATCTTAAGGTTAATATATGGTAGTGGTTTGGAGTTACATGGTGTACAACTATTTTATATAATCTAATTATGGAACAGACCACAACTTCTATATTCTCAAATTGATACATGCATGACCCAAAAGTTAACAGGAGCCTTGATATCAAAATAAAACATCCACTTCACAGGAACTGAACGGTAAAATTTATATAATAAATTGAGATGGTAACGAGTGAACTATGTAATAATTAGACACATTGAATTGTGAATCAAAACGAGGTACATGATGACATACATTAGACAAGTAAATTTTGTAAGTGTAAATATGCCTTAGTGAAATGTCTTATTACATATTGAAATTTGCATGTCCTGATTGCACAAGATTATTGTTTGATTAGTGTAGCTTGGTTGTAGCTCGGTTGCCAATTACTTGTAGTTAAAGTCTTGAAGTTGGTATTCTTATTGCATAAACGAGTTGCATGACATGCGCTAGCATCATGAACTGAACCATATTTCTGTTTGCATGAAATTAACTTGTATGCATGGTACAAGGCATTAGTTTGGAGTTGTTGCTTGCTTGTTTGTTTAGTTGCTAATTGGTTGTATTGTTGATGCTTGCTTGGTTGCTTGCTTTGTTGTTTGAGTGGTAATTAGTTGTAGTTTAAGTTCTTGAATGTTCTTTTGAAATGCATAGCATGAATGCATGAATTGTCATAATGAGCATGCACATATATTCTAGAATTGAATTGTGACAAAACTTGAAGAGTTTAGTGGCAAAATAAGATTGTAGTATATGCTAGTGTTATATTTTAGAATAAAGCATGAAGATGCATGATCACATATTTTTATATCAAAATCTGAAAATGAAGTATGATGTTCAAATTTAGATTTTGGTTTTAGATAAGACATGATTTGCATCAAGTGTTCGAGTTGCATTGCATATGCATAGATGATATAGAACATGAGCTGAACTAGAACTTTTGCAGGTTATACTTGCATGCATGATAAATAGCATGATATGAACTATTTACTTGCATTAAATGAACCTTCAATAGAAATGTGAATATGACTTGCATTCATAGAACACATGGACTTGCTTGTATATGGAATGTCTTGTATGTACTTTGATGGGAATTGAAGAATGAAATTCGTGAGCTGTGTAGGCTCCATATTCGGGTAGCGCATGGCAAGAGCTGTGTAGGCGCCATATTCGGGTAGCGCATGGCAAGAGCTGTGTAGGCGCCATATTCGGGTAGCGCATAGCGTCAGCTGTGTAGGCGCCATATTCGGGTAGCGCATGGCAAGAGCTGTGTAGGCGCCATATTCGGGTAGCGCATAGCGTCAGCTGTGTAGGCGCCATATTCGGGTAGCGCATGGCAAGAGCTGTGTAGGCGCCATATTCGGGTAGCGCATAGCGTCAGCTGTGTAGGCGCCATATTCGGGTAGCGCATGGCAAGAGCTGTGTAGGCGCCATATTCGGGTAGCGCATAGCGTCAGCTGTGTAGGCGCCATATTCGGGTAGCGCATGGCAAGAGCCGTGTAGGCGCCATATTCGGGTAGCGCATGGCAAGAGCCGTGTAGGCGCCATATTCGGGTAGCGCATGGCAAGAGCCGTGTAGGCGCCATATTCGGGTAGCGCATGGCAAGAGCCGTGTAGGCGCCATATTCGGGTAGCGCATAGCGTCAGCTGTGTAGGCGCCATATTCGGGTAGCGCATGGCAAGAGCTGTGTAGGCGCCATATTCGGGTAGCGCATAGCGTCAGCTGTGTAGGCGCCATATTCGGGTAGCGCATGGCAAGAGCTGTGTAGGCGCCATATTCGGGTAGCGCATAGCGTCAGCTGTGTAGGCGCCATATTCGGGTAGCGCATGGCAAGAGCTGTGTAGGCGCCATATTCGGGTAGCGCATAGCGTCAGCTGTGTAGGCGCCATATTCGGGTAGCGCATGGCAAGAGCCGTGTAGGCGCCATATTCGGGTAGCGCATGGCAAGAGCCGTGTAGGCGCCATATTCGAGTAGCGCATGGCAAGAGCCGTGTAGGCGCCATATTCGGGTAGCGCATGGCAAGAGCCATGTAGGCGCCATATTCGGGTAGCGCATAGCGAGAGCTGTGTAGGCGCCATATATTTGAGAATTGTAACGCATGGTAAACAAAGGAAAATATATTTGACCGGATTTATGCTTGGTGCAAGAACTTGTAATGCATGATAAACAAAGGAAAATATTTGCAAATTGATATACTTGAACAATTGTGCATATTTGAGAATTGCTAAGTTTGGAACAAAGCATGGTTACACAATAGGGTTGCATAAGTAAAATTGGATTGAACATTGAAGTCTAGTGCACATGACCATTGCATATTATAATATTTGGTTATGCTTGATTGTTATAGCTATTAATTGTTTCTCTAGCTTGCTAATTTTCTTTTATGGTATTTGAGCATTTCTTAAAAGCGAATGTTGAATTTATTTAGTTCTTCCTCTTGACTTGATTGCGGTGTTACTTTTTATAATTGTGTTCAATAGCTAATTGATCCGTGAGCTTTTTGATTGCATAACTGAATTCTTTCATAAATTTCTTATTTGCATCACATGCGAGTATATAGAAGACATGAGTTGAACAATACTGGTAGTTGATATGCATGGCATGTATATATATTTCCAAAAAATTGGCGCATGACATAATAGGAAGCAAATTGACCGAAATAGGAGTTCGATGTAGATGAATCATTTGCGTGATATGAATGCATAGCTTTTCTCATGAACATATGACATGGATGCATTAGGTTGCACAAGAGGCATGAACATAATATCTGAAATTAAAGTATGGTTGATTTTAAATCATTTGATTAAAAAGAATGAGATATAGTTGGGTTATGCATTGTAAACTTTATGTTTGATTGTCATAGTCATATAGATTGATTATATAAAGTTCTGGGTTGCTGATTTTTGTTATCATACATGAGTATTCCATAAAGTAAAGTTCTAATATTTTCGTTGATTGATTATAGTTGAAGCTAGTTTATTGAAATCTTATATTATTATTGTGGTCTATATTTTTGGTGCTCGGTGCTGTTTTGGTTCCAGTTGGTCGGATCTGGGGATAACTCGACTGGAACTGAATACCGCACTGGGAGATTTTCAATCTCTCATCTTTCCACTTTGTGGGTTCCAGGTACAAAACGCAAGATAAGGAAATACGATTTCGAACATGAAGATTGCGGGACTTGCAACGAAGAAAAGTAAGTTATGTCATTGGTAATGTATATGTAACTATGTGATTATGTAAAATGATAGAAATCGCCTTGCGCTGATGAGCGCGGCGGGTTGTCGGCCCCGTTGTCGGGGTGTGACAGAATCGGCATCTCTTAGCAAAGCTTGGATCAAGCGAAGCTCCTTCTGCATCCGCATGATCTGGCCACTCACAGCGTACAATTCATTTGCTTTTTTCTGCAAGGCATCAGCAAGCTTGCCCAACACATAGCCCACAGCTGCCTCTGCCATGTATTTCCGATTGTGGGGAGTGTCTTTCTCTTGGGGGGGGGGGGGGGGGGGGGGGGGGGGTGTGTAGGGGTTGAAAGTGAATGAGTGAATTAGCTTTGTGCTTGCGGATGATTAGTAGAGCTGCCTGAGATGGTTATATATGGAGAACTTGGATTAAATTAGGCCAAAATAAAGAGAGAAAGAATAAGCAAGCGTACTGCCTGAGATGGTTATGTATGGAGAACTTGGATTAAATTAGGCAAAATGAAAGAGAGAAAGAATAAGCTAGCGTACTGCCTGAGTTGGTTATAGATGGTTCAAGAGGTATATAACTATCTGAGGCATCTTTCTTTGCTTGTTTTTTTTTTTTCTTTGATTGATATGCACAGGTTCTTTTCTTCCAGGCTTGGCATTTAGACAAAAAGGAAAAGATAAAGAATAAGATAGTGTACTGGCCCCGGGGCACTGTAGTTGGTGTACCTTTGATAGGCTTATTTGCTTTTTTTTGTTCTTTGATTGATGCGACCATAATGGGATGACAGATACTTGTACCTGAAGAGCAGAGGTTCTTTTCTTCCAGGCTTGGCTCATGAGTGATGAAGCCAAGTTCAATATTAACCTCAGAAAGATACCAAGATGATGAGTGTTTGGCTTAGGTTGCTTATTGGGATTATCAGAAGTGGGAATAAATCAGGGGTCATGCACCCCTAGGAATATTACTTTTCTGGAAAATGTTTGATAAAGAAAAAGAAAAAGAAAAAGACAAAGAAAAAGAGAAAGCAATCTATATCGTAAAGGTACAGACTGAATAACACATGACCCAAAAGGGCTATTCGCCAAGAATAGATCATTACACTTTTCTTTAGAGAAAATTGTTTATTACAACTTCAAATTAGTGTAATTTGAAACTTGGGAGTTACAAACAGAACATTACCAAAGTAAAACAAACTACCACTGTCTTATCAGCAAAACACTAATGCAAATATAAAGCTACTAGAGTTAAAGAGTGAATACAAATATGCAACTATGACCTATCCATCATTTTTTATACACATAAGAAAACATAAATGGATTTTCGATCTTGACCTTACAAGTAAAGAAAGGAAATCTATAACTTGTGCAGTTTATAGGAAGACAATGATCCAAAACAATTGCAGTACCCAACAGATATAGGCATCTTTTCATCCTTTATGAAATGGATAGGTCCATTTGCATCTCTATTTCCACTATTTACAGGTAAGAGGTACCACCTATACCAAACAGTAAATTAATAAACTCATTTCTTGTACAGGTGGTACCTCTTACCAGTAAATAGTGGGAACGAACAGGAAAAGAGAAAAAGAAAACAAAAAAATGTGGCCAACTATCAATAAATAGCTTAGACTATGCTTTCAATGAAATTGATAGGTTTTTAATTAATTTTATGTTTCTACACATAAGATTACATCAAAAAAGTTGTATAAAATCAAATAGTGATCAATTGCTGAGATTGATTAAATGAAAGACTGATCTTCTCTTAACAGATAAGCTCTTCGGTCCTAAACATTTGAACGTGGTTTTATAAGGACTTAAGGAGTAAAGAAAAAGATTATGATGCAAATTAAAGTTTAATTGGTTGTCTAACATTAAAGAGTAAAGATAAAGATTATTGAAAGAGTGAGCCTATGGTGCTATGCATAGCACGGATGGCTAGTGTGCTACGGCTCTATATGGTACTTTTTAAAATTCTAACGGTCGATCCAACCGTTCAATGTGATAATCATATAAATATGTACTTGCAAACTAAATTTTATATTTTTTCGAATTTTTTTGCTATTTTTTTAGATAGGTAGAATTTTAATGGTCCAGAATTTTCAGAAAACACTGATTTTTCTACCTATCTAAAAAAATAGCAAAAAAATTCGAAAAAATATATAATTTAGTTTACAAGTACATATTAATATGGTTATCACATTGAACGATTGGATCGACCGTTAGAATTTTAAAAAGTATCATATTGAGCCGTAGTACACTAGCCATCCGTGCTATGCATAGCACCATAGGCTCACTCTTATTGAAATGTGCTGATAATTATCTTTGTATGGTGAAACTGATTGCCTTATACAGTTATATTGGTCACATGAAGTTTGCCTTTTAGGTGCATCGATCTTTGACTCGATTTTATATAAATTTCAATCTCCTTTTGCACTACAGTTAGTTTAAATGCGTGTGTTTATCTAATCCTTTTGTTTTGAAAAAAGTAAATGCAAGTTGCCAAATTAGTTGTTTCCTGTTCAAGATCCAAGTTTACAAATAGAGTTTTGCATTTGACCTTAAACAATGGCACAAAATGGATAGCATCTGTTATACTCCCTTACAAATTTTAAATCTGCATAAACAAAATTCTGCAAAATTGGATTAAGGTCCCAAAGTTCATCGTAAGTCTCAAACTTTATAATTCATTATTAAGAACTAAATATACATAACTCCCATGACCACTTATGTTCGTCGTAAGTCTCAAAAGTTTATTTAGCCAATTAATTGAAATTTTTTCATACTCTACATCATTAGTGTTGTTATTTACACGTGTGAAAAAAGCTAAAACATAGAGATATCATTGTTTCTGTTTGGATATATGTACTCAAAAGTAAAGTTACATTTCAATTTATTTACATAAACTCGTATATTAAAACAGCGCGAATTAGAATTTTTAGAGAAGAAATGAGGGTGAAACCTAACGCGCGGGTATTAAAAAAGACTTTCAAGGTCGGCTCCTTAATAGGCCGTTCCTAATATCACCACATCAAGATCAGGCTATTGTAAAAGGCGATCATGATAGTATATTGACAATCAAGATTGGTCATTTATAAAGAGCTGATCTTAATAACGCAACATCAAGAACGGTCGTTTATTAACGACCGATCATGTTTTGTTCTGGACAATTAGGAATGGCTCTTTATAAATGATCGTTCCTAATACCTCTTTCAAAGTCAGTTGTTTAAAATGTCTGATCCTGATAGATACCAGTATCATTCTTTAACCAGAACCGATCCTGATAGGGCGATACTATTTGTACATTCTCCACGCCGTAAGTGGTTTTTATTTTTACTCTCTGCTGAAATGTAAAACTCGATGAATAAAATAGATGGGCTTAGATTTGTATTAGGTTTCATTGGGTCCTTTTATACATCATGCACTTGTACAGGCCTATATATGAGGTTTATGTGTTGAAAGGGAAAAGAGGGCTGGGTTTACGGCCCAATATAATAGGAGAGATCGTGACAAGAAACCAATTGTGAAAGTGGTCCAACATGGTTTTTGGGCCACCTGTTTTTCAATGGTTAGTAAAAATGTGAGAATAGTATTGTAAAAATGTTTAAAACTATGAGATATCATTTAAAAAAAAAATAGAGAATAGGCAAATAAACTACGGACAGCTGTCTCCCGTGCTCTTCTTTTCTTTTTGGTTAAAATTAACAATTGTGAGACAGCTGGAGGTTTATATTCGTGTGTTAATCATATTCATTTGTTGCTAATTCATCAATAGAAATCCAAAAGCCCATCAAGAGACTACTAATCCAAAGCACTCTTCATATATCTCTAAGTCTCAGGTCTCCCACAAATAATGAAAGACATAAAATAAGGCTTGATCTAAAATTCCCTAATTTTGTTTTTCGTGGTATTTTAGTACTGACGGAACGAAAATAAGATCCATATTTTCATAATAAAGTTCCACTTATATATATCGGTAAGCTAAATGAAATTTCAGAACAAAAAAACAAAATATATAGAGAAAGCTGCAAAATGGATGCCACTAACAATTTGGCGGAGAGGACATTGTTTTCTATTTTTGAAAACAAATATGACTAAAATTTCGATTTTTTCTAGCATAGATATGATGAGGTTCTTTCCACGGAATCCGAGGAGGTCCTGATGGGCATCAGATCAAATTCGGACCGATGGCCGGTCGGAGCTATCCGATCGACATCAAGAATCACACACACAATTTTAATTTGTGGGGATCAAGTGCGCATGAATCTTGACGCTGATCAAAAGAATCTAACCAGACATCGACTGAATTTGATCCGATGCCAATCAGACCGCCCTCCACTACCTTAGAGATGAGGATCTGAAGTTAACTCCGAGATTTGTATTTCTTAATTTATCAGACTTCCATCAAATTAAAGTTAAATCTTATTAAAGTAAGATAAAGCTAAATCTTATTAAAGTAAGATAAATCTCATCATATGGTGCGTTGTACTGATATTGGTTTTGGTCGTTGGTTCTAGGAATTTTCTTAGTGCGTTCAAAAGGCTCCAATAGTGCTTTCTTAGTGCAAAATGATTCACAATTCGGGTCCCATGTCCCAACTTTCATAGTCACTCATCTCCAGCCCGGTCTTCACGGGTACATAAGAGATTCCATTTTTGTAGTAGTGTGTGTTAGTAATAATCAAAGTGGAAATGCAAGCTATTAAACACATTACTAAAACCAAGAAAATCAAATAAAATAACAGGAGAGAAGAAGACAAATTGGCAATCTTATTTTGTGAAAATAAGACCGAATCAAGTTCCTAATCTTATATTAATTGATTATTAAAAATACGATACAACCAAAAAGTATGAAAGTGAACAATGAGTATTGAGCATAAAAAATAGAATAATTGTTACATTTCTGATAATATTTGACCAACCAACTCAAAAGTAAAATAAAAATTATCTCCAAATATCCGTTTTAATCTCTTTACGTAATATGAAAATTAGAGCTCCATTTCATAGCAAATTACAGAATTTAGAAAACTGGAATTGGAATAAAAACATAAGAGATGCGGTCCACTCAAGTCTTCGTCCGATAGGAAAACAAGAGCACACATGTCCACAAGAAATTCTAGTCACCACTATAATTGTACTATGCATCTACCCAGAGAATTCCACCCATTGATGGATTCAATGTATTGCTTTAAGACACTGTGATAGTACTGTGGGTTATTGGGATTTCCACTGTGATACTTGCACCCATTGACTTCCACCCATTGATGGATTCCACCCAGAGACTTCCACCCATTCATATATAGTGCTCTTTTTTGTTTTTTGTTCTTGGTTTTCAATGCATAGTACTGTGGGTTATTGGGATTAATTACAAGCCCAACCATGAAGAATGTCAAATTTCAATTTCCCCCTTGTACGCGTGTATCATGGGGTTTGAATTGATGTGGTTCGAGGGAAATACGTAATTTTGAAACTTTTGAGGGGTATACATAAATTATTCTTAATAAAAAATTCTTTTGCTTTTTGTGGTTTAGTTTTAAATAGGCAGCAAATAACGTCAATTTAATTGTTGTATTATATTTTTTAGATGTGCCAATATCATCCGATCAACATTTATTAAAAACGAAAGTGATATAATTTGAAGTTCACATGAAGTGTCCGAAGGTTTCTCTATTTCACATGCATATTATTTTTACTTTAGTCAAATCACAAAAAAAAAAAAAAAAAACTACGGCAACATACTTTTTTCTTTATTTTCATCACACATCCTCTTAAATTACTATACTATTATACTAGCTTAGTACTGTCACATGCATTCTCTAAAATCTTCTTCCAAGTGAACAACGCTCCTCCCAACCCTCCCTCCCTTAATTTTCTTTGGAAGCTGATAACAATACCCGCGCTACAGTACACGCACTGTACCTGCACCATAATAACCATAACTAACATAACTATCTGGGGGGACCACAAAAACTCCAGCACAATTTTTTTTTTCTAAAGTATTAATACATATGCAATGAAGTATTTATACCTATGCACAAAAGTATTGATACATGTGAGGTGAACAATTTTTACGTAGATAATTCTCCCAAACCAAATCTCCCAAACGTACCCGCACCATAAATACCTGTAGGGGGCACTCAAACTACATGGGGAGACCATACACGTTTTTAGAGGTGGATTCTTTTTCTTCGTTCAATCTCATACATATTTCTGACGATCTTTGAGTAATTTTGCGACAAATTGGCAATCTTATTTTGTGAAAATAAGACCGGATCAAGCTCCTAATCTTATATTAATTGATTAATTAAAAATACGATACAACCAAAAGTATGAAAGTGAACAATGAGTATTGAGCATAAAAAAATAGAATAAATGTTACATTTTTGATAATATTTGACCAACCAACTCAAAAGTAAAATAAAAATTATCTCCAAATATCCGTTTTAATCTCTTTACATTATATGAAAATTAGAGCTCCATTTCATAGCAAATTACAGAATTTAGAAAACTAGGATTGGAATAAAAATATAAGAGGTGCAGTCTACTCAAGTCTTTGTCCGACAAGAAAACAAGACCACACATGTCCGCACGATAATTTCCTTATTTTACCCAGAAATGATTTTTGAACTGGGATCAATAACTTAGATTGAAAATATTTTTATTTTTTACTAGTAACACACAAAGAAATATTTTAATTTTTCTTACAGCTGCAAAATTTCTGATTGAAAAATGTTAATTTGAGTTATTTGTCACAGTCTTTCTAGTAAATTCAATTTTATAGTATTTCATCTATATAATTTCAAAGAAATATAAAAATAATTCTAATATTTTAATAGAAAAATAAAAAAATCCATGACACTCATAACATTTTTTAAAGCCCATATGGATCACTATTGTAGTAGGTGCAGCACTACAACAACAACTTCCGTGCTATACATTTAATGCAACGACTCAAGAGGAAACATTTTGAGGTCAACTTCTTTCAAACCATACATCTCCCTTTCATTATAAGAAGAGCACTCTGTGAGAGAGTAACCCATGACACTCATAACATAAATCATGGAAACCGTGCTCACTATTCACCTCCTCTTAAGTCTCTTAACCTTATCCTCCTTTTCTCTCGCTGCCATAGTACCCACTAGTAAAACTGATCTATCAGCACTTCTCTCCTTCAAGTCCCAAATACATGACCCATTTGGAGTCCTCTTCTCATGGAACGAGTCACTGCACCATTGTCAATGGCAAGGGGTCACGTGTGGCCGGCACCATCCCGATAGAGTGACGGCTCTCGTTCTCGACTCCAAACAATTGTCAGGTTATATATCTCCATCCCTAGCAAACCTCACATTCCTCCAAAGGATGAGTCTCTCTGATAACCAGCTGAGAGGAACCATCCCGGTAGAGATCGGATACTTGGGTAGGCTACGTTTTCTCAACTTGAGTGTTAATATTCTAGATGGTAGCATTCCATCTACTCTAAGTAACTGTTCAAATCTGGAAGTTATTTCTTTGAGAAATAATAATCTCCATGGAACCATCCCATCTAATTTAGCGCAATGCAATGAACTGAAAATAATCAGTCTGGGGAATAACTTCCTCACAGGAGGCATACCATTGGAATTCGGCCTCTTCCCACAGCTACAATTGTTACGACTATCTGCCAATAATCTCACAGGATCAATTCCTTCCACCTTGGGCAATCTTAGTAGCCTAATATATCTTTATCTTCACCAAAATCTTTTTGATGGCGATATTCCAGATAGTTTAGGCAAACTTACTAACCTATCAAATCTTTTTCTTTACAATAATAACTTCACGGGTTCCATTCCACCTACCTTAGGTAACCTTACCAATCTATCACTTCTATATCTTAGCCAAAATAGCATTACTGGTCACATCCCGTCTGGCTTGGGCAACCTTACTAACTTACTACAACTTTATCTTTACGAAAATAAATTATATGGTTCCATCCCACATTCCTTGGGTAATCTTCAAAGTTTAACAATAATTGACCTTTCCGAAAATATGTTAAGTGGATTCATTCCTGATGAACTCGGGAAGCTTCAAAACCTCCAGTTTTTTTTAATTTATCATAACAACATTTCGGGTGAAATACCACACTCCCTTTACAACCTCTCAGCATTGTATATTATGGAACTTGGTAATAACCAGCTTGATGGAACTCTACCTTTCAATATGTGCAATGCTTTACCAAACTTGAAACATCTATTCCTATATTACAATCAACTCAAAGGACAGATCCCACCATCCATTTCCAATTGTTCTGCTCTTATTTATTTAGATTTAGGTTCTAATTACTTCAGTGGCGTGATACCATCTGGCTATGGAGCCTTACAAAATTTTCAGAAAGTCGTTTTGGAGGATAATCAACTAGAAGTCAAGAGACCACATGACTGGAGTTTCATGGATGCTTTGACCAATTGTACTTTGTTACAATGGTTACTACTTGGCAACAACCAACTACAAGGAGTTTTACCTAGTTCTATAACAAATCTTTCTAATAGTCTTCTTGTACTCGCACTGAGTGATAACCAAATTTCAGGAAGCATACCAGCAGAGCTCGGAAAACTCAATAACTTAAGTGTGCTTGGGCTAGACGGAATGTTTTTGAGTGGCACCATTCCAGTAGAAATTGGTAATCTTTTCAAATTGGGAATATTAGATCTGAGTAGTAACATGATTTCAGGACAAATCCCGGCAACTCTTGCCAACCTCACCCAAATGACCCAGCTATCTCTAGGAAATAATGCATTAGACGGGAGTATACCACCAGAGTTAAGTAGCATGAAATTATTAGAACTCCTGAATATTTCAAATAATAAGTTGGTAGGTGAAATTCCCAAAGAAATCATGGGTCTTCCTTCTCTTTCCGTTAGTTTGGACTTGTCACACAATTATCTAACTGGCATCTTGTCACCAGAAATTGGTAACTTGAAAAACCTGCAATCAATTGATATCTCGAATAACAATTTGAGTGGAGAGATTCCTAGCACAATTGAAGGATGCCAGGTACTTCAAGCCCTTTATCTTGATAGCAATCTGTTCCAAGGAACAATTCCAACCAGATTGAGCAATCTAAAAGGGCTGGAAAACCTTGATGTCTCTAACAACTTGTTCTCTGGTCAAGTCCCTGAATTCCTGGGTACACTGAAATTGCAATATTTGAACATTTCTTTCAATAATTTCGAGGGGGAATTACCAAAAGAAGGCATTTTCAAGAATGCCAGTGGCCTAGATGTAAGAGGAAATCCAAAGCTTTGTGGTGGAGTACCTCAAATGCATTTGTCACATTGCATCTCACAGTCTTCCACACAGAGAAATCACTCTCGACGAAACATAGTGCTCATAAGTTCCATTGTTGGTTCTTCTATTTGCATAATTGCAATCATTTGCTTGTTAGTGATTTATTATACTAGAAACAAACCTCGAAACAAACCACAATCTGATAAAGCTTTGAAATATGGGTTAGAGCCTGTTTCATACACTGACCTTCTTAGAGCTACTGAAAATTTCTCCCCGAATAATATAATTGGAAGAGGTTCATTTGGAGAAGTTTACAAAGCCGTTATGAGCTTTGAGAATGTGACAACCGTTGCGGTGAAGGTGCTAAACCTTGAGAAACACAGTGCTTCTAGAAGTTTCTTCTCTGAATGTGAGGCATTAAAAAATGTGAGACACAGGAACCTTATAAAAGTGCTGAGTTTGTGCTCTAGCATAGACTACCAAGGTAATGATTTCAAGGCTTTGGTTTTTGAGTTCATGCCAAATGGTAGCTTGGCCACATGGTTGCATCCAAATGCATGTACAAAAGGGCCATTCAGAAGCCTCAGCTTCACCCAGAGGTTGAACATTGCATTTGATGTGGCGGCAGCCCTAGATTATCTCCATTACCATTTACCTGCACCAATCGTGCATTGTGATCTCAAACCTAGTAATGTACTTTTGGATGATGATATGATTGCACACGTGAGTGATTTTGGATTAGCAAGGTTTTTGGTTCGACCTGATACCATGCCTTCGCAATCAATGTCGAGCACCGGTGGAATCAAAGGTTCTATTGGCTACATTCCTCCAGGTATATATAGCGGAGATTATTATTTCATAAGTACTTTTTTTAGTATGTCCCTGCAACGAAAATTATTCATAGACTTTTGTTAAGGTTCAAGGAAAAGTTTGACCAAGTTTGTTCCACTAGCGAGGCTGAAGGAAAAACTATATGTTGCCTCATTTATACTGACATGATTGCGACTTAATTTTGTTATCGATGTATCTTCTTTAATTTACCGTGTTGGGCTATACAATTTGAAAAAAATACACAAATATGTGCACGATCATGTGAGCCCAAGTTTAAAAAACTAGGTTAATTATACATATGTTAATAGGTTGAGTCGTAGGTCACTATGTTTCTGTACTAAATTTAGGGCTGTAACTATTAACTTTTCATTGTCTAGAGTATGGGATGGGTGGTCGGCCATCGGTAGAAGGAGATGTCTACAGTTACGGTGTTCTTCTGCTTGAGTTGTTCACTGGAGTAAGTCCAACCGATGAGAGAATCAGAGATGGTTTGAGCCTTCAGAAGCAAGTTGAGATGGCTTTCCCCGACCAAGTCATGGACATAGTCGACCCCAAATTATTCTCTGAAACTGATGGAGAACACAATCCGTATGCACCTGAAAATATCTATAGTTGTTTGGTTTCAGTGATTCAATGCGGGCTGATGTGCTCCAAAGAGTCTCCAAAAGAACGCATTTCTATCAAAGATGTTACCAAGGAGTTGAACTCAGCACGAACAAAGGTGCTTAGGCCATAGAGAGACAAAAAAAGGATCAAAATAGAAGAAGGGCTCTACTAAATATGTACTATCAGTAAAATTTGGATAGCAGCTGTGGTAATTTATGGTGTTGTAGTATATATGTTGTAATAACGAATGTTATTTCTATCTATTAACAAATTAGAGGGGGGGGGGGGGGGGGGTCTAAGTATTTCAATTGGAAGACGTTTAATATGCACTCAATTAAAGAAGATTATTGTAATGTGTGAATTGCATTAATGCTGCATATTTATATATTGGAGTATTTTCTTGTTCTTCTGAAGGAACACATAGTAACACCTAATGTTAATGATCTCATCTAGAGTTTTCACACAAATTATGTTAATGTTAATTAAATATATGCAGAATAATGACAACACATTTAAAAAAAAAAATTGGATTTAAACAGGCTAATGCAAGCCTAACAAAAAAAAGAAAACATCAATATTTCTTATTAAACCTCTGTGTAGTACAAAAAGATCAGAGAACAAGAACCGGAAAATTAATAAGCCTCCATATGAAGGACTAATTCCTAGACAACAACATAAACCGATGAAAAAGAAAAACATAAGAGGAATAAACAAAAAGTACAAGTGCTTAACGTATAATATAACTCTTGAGAAATACAAGTGCTTTTTTGAGCTTTCATATAAATTAATTATTAATCATTGTAATAACTCATATTTTAAAATAAATAATTAATTATTAATCATCATTAAAGTAAAATTGAAACAGATTTAATAGGTAATTCAAATAGGTAGACACCATGTGAGTCCCCTGCCTCACCAAGGGCCACATGGCCAGTCTTCTTATCCTTTCTTTCTCTCTTTTTAATACCCATCCCTTCTCACGCCTACTATGATGTTTTGGTCAAAATTTGTTATTCTCAGTATTTGGTACACAAAATTGAACTCAAAATTAATAGATATGATACGAAGTTTGCGGGTTTGAATTCAAAATGGTAATCAATTGAACTCAAAATAGGTCAAAATTTACCAAGGAGAGTAATTTTTACTTGGCTTTTATTTATGCCAACAAAATATTTGCCGTAGTACAGAAATTCAAAAGAAGAAAAGCTCAAAACAAAATGCTCCCTGTGAATTTTCAGGAGCAAAAAAATTCTCAGAATGGCTCTTTATTTAGGCACCGAGAAACAAAATGTTTAATCAATCGGTTGGGCCGATCATTTTCTCTGGCACGACACATTGGTGGAATTCTTCTTTGGTACATACTCCCAAATTTAATGCAGCTTCCTGAAAAATTATTTCAAACAAAAGCACAAATAACTCTAAAGGTCATTTCCAGTTCAAGAAATGGTAAAAAGAGGCTATGGTACTATGCATAGCACAGATTGGTCCGTACTACGGATCAATATTTTCGATTCTAAAGTTCAAATAGTCAATCTAAACTGTTCAACACGACTCCATATGTAAATGTACTTGTAGACTAAATTTTATATTTTTTATATTTTTTTTAACTATTTTGTTAAATAGTAAATTGCTAAAGAATTTCTAAAAAAATGTAAAATTTGAAACATACCTTAAGAGTGGTATGTGCCTTCTTAGCTACAGCTGCAGCATTATCATATCCAATTTTCTAAAATACACAAAGAATTATGCTAGGTTAAATTGCAATAACAAAGATTTTAAATATAACAATAAAAGAAAAAAAAAAGCTTATAGATTGAGTACTTACAGGGTTCAAAGCATCAATGACGACTACACAGAAAATATAAAAAAAAAGAGCTAATTAATTGTTATTCAACACTTCAAGAAAATATATTAAAAAAAAAGTGAGATGGCATAACTTACCTCATGTAACAATTTAGAAATTCTGGCATGGTTAGCTTGGATACCCCTTAAACAGTTTTTCTCAAAAGAGGCCGATGCATCTGCCAATAAACGCACAGAAAATAACGAAAAATCTATATAAGCGATAAGATAAGACAACTAACAGAAAATCTTTTTTAGTATTAATTTAAAGAAATTTTTTAAAGAAATTTTATAAATTGCGAGGAAATCTTACTCGAAGAACAACACTTGTGACGCAAAGCGGTCCCGTTACAATCTTGCCCGTTAAGCTCACGTACCGGTTAAGTAGTAAAAGAGAAGAGAAACCTTCGCAAGGTGAAGTGGACATGACCCAAGCCGAAATTTTTATTTATAACATTTCAAAAAAAAAATAAACCAAATAACAATCGTTTGGTGGAATTTCGAATTCTAGCACGGCCGCACCGGCATTCTGCGGACCCATTTTAGCGAGGCCGCAGAATGCCGATGCGGACCCATTTTTTTTCATCTGTTTTCAAACTTTCAGATATATGTTGGCACGTATTCCTAGAAAACCAAAAATTTTATAAAACGAAAAATTTGAGATTGTCGCTGGTGCCTCACACATTCCTAGGAACCCAAAATATATTAAAAAAACAAAAAAATTGAGATATGTTGCTGGTAAAACAAAAAAAAAAGTGGGTCCGCAGAACGCCTGTGCGGTCTCCAGCATTTGAGTCCGCAGAATGCCGGCGCGGACCAAGTGTCTCCTCTAGTGATATATCAGATTCAAAGTTATAATTAAAAATTTCGGTGACCCAAGTGTCTCCTCTAGTGATATATCAGACAGGATGGCTCTCGAACTTTCCAAACGGATATAAAAACTTATAATCTGCTCTCAAGTATACAGTGTATTGACATAATAACGGAGATAGAACCAAATTAATGGTTCGATTCAAATGATATATAACTCAAATATAAGTTAATTTATACATTAAATTTAGAGTTTCTAGTGGGACTTTTTTTTTTTAGCAATCAAGGTACATATGCTGCAATTTCTAAAAATTACTAGAACCAAATTATTGATTCGGTTTCAATAGATAATCAATGTGACAGATTTAGTTTGAATCATTGGTGCAGTTTCATCTATTTGACTGAATAAAATAACAATTCATTGTTTTCTTCTGATATTTTGATTTTTTAATTTCTAAAAATAAAAAAAAATTATTTTTCCTAATTTGATGGAAAAACAATTATATATGGTGTTGTGACAGTAATTTTTGTTACAATCATGACCACCAATCAAACAATTATAAAAACCAATCAAACAATTATGAAAATAAACAATGTCAAATTTTAGATAACTTTTCTATAATTTAAAGAGATTGTATATTATGTTAGATGCAACTTAAATTGGGTAGTGTTATTTTGAGCGCAAAATTAAAATTTCAATATTCAGATCTGGTAAATATTTTCTCTCTTTTATACCAACCAGTGTAATAAAATGTGGTTTATAAGGCTGCATATATGGGTATGTGGTGAGCAACCGCATAAAAAATGATTATGCAGACCGCATATGCAGTCCACACAGAAAACGCACTTAAATATATTAAAACCTGTTACCGGATATGAAAGGAGTGCAGAGTTTATCCACATTTTCCTAATATTGTTGTATAAGGATTATAGAAGGAAAAATCAGAATCGGAATCGGCATTGGTCACTTGATCGTGGAATTGGAATCGGATGAATCGGTCGGAATCGGTCGAATTGGATCGGAAACTCAAGATATTTTTAGCAGAAACTTGTTTTCACTAAAAACTAAAAAATAGTAAAAAAGTTTGTAAGAAAATAATATGTTAGAAAAATTATAATGAAACAAAATATTACACACAAATAGTTTATTTATATAATATAATACAATTATTTACAATTAAAATAAACTCTAAAAAGTACTTAGTACAATTTAGAGTTCTATAAGTACGATGGATAGGGATATTAAGAAATATTTGTAATTGAAAAAAATTGTGTGTCCCAAACCAAATTATAGTTTAAGTTATAATTACATGATCTAACAACAAAAATAAGCATTAGTAGTGGTAAAGTTCTCTATGCACACACAGCAAGTCTTGGTTTCGAGTCTGGTGGGGGACAATTTTAGTTTATTTTTTGGGAAAGGAATTTTGGAGCTGAAATGGTTACAATTTTTCCGGAATAAGACCGATTCGGCCGAAATTTGATTGGAATCGGTCCGTTGGTGCCAAAAATTTTCTGGAATTGGACCGTTTCGACCGAAATTCAATGAAAAATCACCTACCGCGTAACTCGGCCAGAAATTGAATTGGTACAGCCCAATTTCGATCCGGATCGGCCGATTCAGGTCCGGAACGGCCGGTTTACAAGGCAAAGGATAAAAGATACTTTCTAAGGTAAAAAAAGTATTATTTTTTTCCTTGCGTCGTTAGCAGAAACCAATTTTTTGACCTCTTAAAATTACTCTATGCAAACAATAACTGCAATTTTTGTAGTTTTTCACTAATAAAGGAGATTCAGAACAGAAATGGACAAATGCTATGTTGTAATTCTTCACAAACAAACCAGATATGAATCTTATAATAACACAAATTTTAAAAACTGTTCAAACGGCATCAATGAACAACATTATCAACAAGTGAAAACATCAAAATTCAAAAGAGATGTATGTTACCGAGGGGAAAAACCAGATAATTAAAAGAAATTCGGGCCTTCAGGTTGTTCATAAATGTATTTATAACACTGTTTCAACATGCCAAAGTCACTCGAGCCCAAATATATAATGTGTAAATCAACCATGTTAGAAAATATCCAGAGTGGTAGCTGCACGCGTGGTGAGCCAAAACATATATCCGGACCTTCCGATCAAAATCCGCTCGAATATTAGAGGAGCCCGATGACATGAATTTGGAGGAAATTCATACACAAGTGTATACCTAAATGTATACATCACAAAGTAGAGAAATGAATCAGTTGCCCTCGGAAACTGTCCGGCTAGTATGACATTGGTGTCATATGACACCAACTACAAAACTAATGGATAGACTTCAAACGACTAATATGAACCGTTCAAACCGATTTACTTTATGAGTGATGCGTTTACATGCGAAGTTTTTATAATTTCTAAGTTATTTTAGTATCAAATCAAGCGGTCAAAAATGTTAAAAAATGAATGCATTAAAATTAACTTAAAAACTTACACATTTGACTGCTTGACTTGATACTAAATAAATTCGAAAAATTATAAATTATTCATGTAAACGCACAACTAATAAATTAGATTGGTTTCAACGGTTTGGATCACCGTTTGAAGTAGATTCGATAGGTTTTGGATATATAGGCTGAAATGACACTCATGTCATACTAGCCAGACTCTCGGAAACCAACTAATTTGAAGACGGACATTTTTCTTAAATAGACTACATATTTTTCAATAAAGGGTAAAATGGGCATTTTATAAATTTAAAATGAGTTTTAATAGAAAAGGTAATAAAATGAGTAATTTTGTGAGTTTTTGAAATTCAGAAGGGTAAATATGATATAATAAAGTTTAGATAGGAAAATACGTAATTTCAAAGTTTTTGAGGAGTATGGATGAAATTCTCCATTCGGTAATGCAATTGGTCTATGTAGCAATTATAAATATCTCTGTCTCTCTCTCCTCCGATCAGAATTCAGATCCAATGCAATACTACCTGACCATGTAGAATGAGATCTGAGTCATCCATTTTAATTTGGCACGCATCTCAAAGCGGACCCCCACATTCTCCAGCGGTATCTTAAGCAGTGAAGCAATAGCACCTTTGTTTAATTTGCAGGGGTTTCTAGATCTGCGCCAGCGCATGGAGAGATACTACAAGTGATTTTGGGCCTTCCGACCTGTCTAAGCCCAACACGCCACGGCCCCTTAAATCAATACGAAAGCATTTATTTTGGGCTCTGCATTAATCTTTCATTTATTTTATAATTAAGTCTCTGTTTGATTATCTGAGCGGACCATTGATCAGTCCCACAATGGTGTGAGGCTGTAAAATATCATTACCTATAACCTATAGACAATGACTGCGAAAATGAAACCAAAATATTTGTAATTGAAGACAAAGGAAGTTTGAATTTGGATCGATCTCTAACTCAAAATTTAAGTTTCAATTCGGATCTATAGTAAATAGTCCCGACTCCATGTGAATTCTACTTCAGACTGAATTGGTTCAAATTATGATTGGATTCAACCTCAAAATTTTACATGAACTCTTTGTCTATTCAAATTTTACATAAACCATCCGTCCAAACCGAAGACTAATAATTTCATGATATTATGTGTAAGATCAAATTAATAAGAGATAATTTTTTAACATAGAGATAAGAGCAAAACAATTTAATGGTTCAAATTTTTAGGTTTGAGTCAGTCAAATCATTCGAGTTCAGATTGATTTAATTTTGAGTCGTTCATAGTTGGATTAATTGGATTGTGTTTAGTTCAATTTTTTTTTAAAATTAATGGGTCCACTTGTATAAGGTGTTGAGTTCTAATAAAAACCAGATCATAATTGGAAAAAGTGCAAATTTGTATCGAGTAATAATTTGGTTCACTATACGAAATTAGAAGCATACTTAGTTATAGGATTCACTGTTATTTTCTAGTGATCTATTTTTCCATTTAGAACAGTAATAGATTGATTTATATCACTTGAAACATTATTTCTCTCTATAAAAATGTAATGGAGTCTTTTATTTATTGAAACACTTTTAAAGATAAATTATGTTTTTTTTTTTTCTAAAGAATGGTGAAGGGCTTTAATTGTCAACAAGTTCATAATAACTATGGGTGCTTTAAATGGTTTCCCAACAAATTACATGTGATGCTATTTTCAAATATATGCTGCGAAATATTTTCTATGATTATAAATATTACCCAAATTATTGAAGGCTTCACAATTGGAGTCTAGATATATATATCAAATTTGAAGGCTTCATGAATAGTAAAGGGCTTATGGTCTCAGCACAAATCTACCAAAACAGGCTCTATCTAGTGTTTTATTAATTTGTAATTAGAATTCCAAGTTTGTATCAACCTTGACTGTAGTGCAATGTGAATTAGCAATTTCTTTATGGGTGGGACAATAATAGTCCTTGCCTCCTGGACATAATTTTCATGTTGACAGGTCATGGTCATGTGCCTTTTGCAATTTCTTTTCAAGTGACCACCTTGACTGTAGTGCAATGTGACGATGCTCATAGTAGTCATAGAAAAGCAAATGATAGTCGATCGTCTGTGCCACATTTGAAAAGCAAGAAAAATATATCAGTTGATCTCTTTGCGTAAATGACTCGTTTCACAATTAATATTATTCCATGATTACAGAGGTTCAAATCCAGATCGCACAATTTTGCATCATTTTTATGCTTAAAGATTGTGATCATCTGCTGAATTTGTTTCCTGCGTTTGGAACTTTCGATCATCAAGAATAGCACGGGGTAGCATGCTTTCTTCACTATTTTATGTTTGGATCACTCTAAGAATAGAACTATTTCTGAGGTTAGCGCTATTCTTGTTATTCCCGGAGTTGCATCGAAACGTACTCTTAGTTAACTTAAAATTTTGAGTTAAAATCTGTACTCTCCGATTTAAATCCGCGCTAATATTAAAAGATTTTGATGTTTTTCTGAAACCGAGAAAGAGTATAGACAGAGAGATTGATGATATTGTTTTTTTATATATTTTGTATTGATATTTCTGTTATATGTTATACAATCAAAGATGATGGATATTTATAATGTCTAAAGCTATTGTATCGTTAGTACTTAACATACTTCTTATTACTTTTTCTGTTTTACAATTTACCCCTCTTAACTATTTATATTCTCAGCAGCTTCCTTGTGTTATACTTTACTACAGACTATGCGGTTTTCGATCTGATTGCCCTTTTCGCACTTAGAATATGAATTAGAAAATGATACAGTTAACACACTCTCCGTCCAAACTAGTATTTTTTTTTTGAGTAAAGTTGAAGATCAAGTCATCTAACTAATTTAATATTCAATTGGTTCTTCCAATTCAGATTTTGAATCTGCAACCTCTCAGACAGAGAACATTATCTTTACCACTTGATCAAATATTAGTTTTCCATAAAAACTAATATTAGATTACAAGAAGTGGAAAGAAGATGTAGAATACAATAGTGATATTTTTCGCTAAATTTAAATTACTAAAAAATAGTTAAATTCAACCAATGACATTACGTGTGGTCACAGTGTGACTAACATAGTACAACTATTTGCATACAATGACTATTTCTTGTGATTTTAATCACACAACATGTACATCACGTAAAAACTAATTAACTTGATTATAATAGACCACAACACCTGATCTAAGTCACAACGTGTGACAAACTGTACTATTCTTACTCCGTCCAATAATACAAACGTTACAAATTTTGCTGCACTTAATCTGTTTATATTTTTATTCTAAATAAAAAAAATTCTACCCTTCTCCCCATTTATCACTCAATCATATTATTAAGTGCATATAAAAAAAATACATAGACTACAATTTTGACATGATTTTTATTCGAACTCAAGAATCAAATATATATAACTGGACAAATTAATTTTGAACAAAAAGTTACATTGACATAAATACAATTCAAATTAACTACAGACAACTCAAAGTTATGTCAATTTGAAATTAATTGATTTAAAACTGGATCCGATCCAGACTTAAACTTAACCTCAAACCTAAAAAATTAAATCATGTAAAAAATTTATCTCTAGTAATTTAATTTTGTATGTAATATCATGAAATTATTAGTAATTTAATTTTGATGGAATAGTTCAGTCAAAATTTGTAAGACACGTCGCAGTTCAGTCAAAATTTATTTGTCATCCTACCAATATGAACTCTTTTGTCCACAAAAAAATGAGAATATAGAATAGAGATATATAATTTATTATTTTATAGAAAGCGTTGAACTACGTGCTATGCATGTATAGTGTGATGCTGTGTTATTTGTTTATTTTAAAATACTTTGAATTAATCTCTTCAAACATTAAAAGGCCCTGAAAATGTGAACAATAAATCAGAAACCCAACACCTAACAGGGTTTTATGGAAATTTTGATTCCTTCTTTTCCTAAAAAAAAAGAAGATTTTTTAATAATGCTAATATTAATTAAAATTAATAGGATTTTTCTTTAATAAAGATAAAGATCCAAACAAGAGGTACACAGCGAGGGAGAAGAGCACGAGTAAGATCAATACTTAACGTTTTTACAATTTTTTGATTTGACAAGAGGTACAATGCGTCTTGATAAATATTTTTTTATCATCATAATTATTTCATAATTAAATTTATTCTTGTATGATCCATCTTTATTTTTGGTTTCTCATATCTATATGAATTTGCAGTGTATAGGAGGAGGAAATAATCTGAGACAATTTTCACTTGTTTATGGGTTGCTTTACGCTTTCATCTTCTCCTTTTGATTGATATTTTTTTCTGCTGAGCAGGATATTTTACCGGCATTTTTATTAATACCCCAAAAAAAAAAAGAAATTAATAAATCTGCCCTCAAAGGCAAATTATTACTAAAAATGCCCTAACTGCCTCCTCCTGGGGCGGTCCAGAATCCATAGCAGACCGTCCAGTGGGGGGGCGGTCCACTACCCATAGCTGACCGCCCAGAGGGGGGGCGGTCCACTATTTTTTTTTTAGAGAGACAATATGAATATCAAGATGCTGAATTACTTGAAATTATGTTAAATTATGTTGAATTACACTAAATTACTTTAAATTACGCTAAACTCTAAACTCTAAACTATTATTTTGAACAATTTCTAAAACCCTAAACCCAAAATGCTAAAAATTACCGCACATTAAATGATTTACAATTTTCACATAACATATTTATGAAATGTAGTGATATTCAAAAGAAACGCTAAATCCTAAAGTCTAATTTGTAAACCCTAGTTTCCGACA
Organism: Carex parvula; assembly: GCA_025461045.1. Lineage (NCBI taxonomy): Eukaryota > Viridiplantae > Streptophyta > Magnoliopsida > Poales > Cyperaceae > Carex > Carex parvula. The sequence goes on along the minus strand of JAJGRW010000050.1, from coordinate 1,524,517 downwards.
TTTTTATTAATAAATATATCCACGTTAGCTGGGTTTTTTGTTAGATTACTTATTTTGATGTATAATTATCATATTTATACTATAATACGCTAAATTAGTTGAAATTATGTTAAATTATGCTGAATAACACTAAATTGTGTTAAATTACGCTAAATTATATTAAATTATGCTAAAATACGGTAAATTACGCGAAATTACAAATGAATAGGGACGATATCTTCAATGAAAAGGCGAAAAACGACGACGAAACTTCAAACAGTCATAAACGGCGCTCGAGTGTCCGATCACAGCAAATGACCACATTTCGGAAAGCTTGCAAAAATACGCATGCGTTCGTGACCACTATGTTGTTCTTCGAAATTCAGAATTGCAAAAAAACTAAGAGAAGAGCCTCAAAACTTGAGTTAAAATTTCCGATTAAGATTTTCATTTCTATTATTCAATCTAAGTAGCTCAGTAAATTAGTTACATAATGAACTTGTAGAATACCAATTTTTCCTATTAATTTTTTTACTATTTTTTATGATTAATGAAAGATGGCACAGAATCGGTCTACTTTAGCATAATTTTGGGTAGTTTAGCGTAAATTACCGTATTTCAGTATAACTAGCAAAGTTATTATTATTTAGCGTAATTTAATATAATTTAGGTAATTCAACATAATTTAACATAATTTCAAGTAATTTAGCCTATTTTAATATAAATATGCTTAAAAGAAGTAATCTAACAAATATTTAAAAAAAATCTAATTTTTTAGCGTTAGAATTCAGCATCTTGATTTTCAAATTTTTAACTTCAACATATGCATGTGCGGTGGACCACACTAGTACAAAAACCCCCTTCACTGACTGTTAAAATACCCCTACACCGACTGTTACAGCGGCGTCAGTAAAGCCAGCGCCAGTGAAGGTTACATTTTACTGACGCTCTAAAAACAGTCAGTGTTGGGTTCAACACTGACTGTTTTTAAAGCGTCAGTGTTGGCGTTCAACACTGACTCTTTAAAAACAGTCAGTGTTGAACACCAACACTGACGCTCTAAAAATAGTCAGTGTTGAACACCAACACTGACGCTTAAAAAACAGTCAGTGTTGGTATTCAACACTGACTGCTTTTAAAGCGTCAGTGTTGAACGCCAACACTGACGCTTTAAAAACAGTCAGTGTAGGTCCTAAAAATAGTCGGTGTTGACATAAAAATTTTGGCATGATTCCGCTTGTATCGAGGCTAGCCTCCATATTTTGTTAGCCATATAACTATTCGACATTCATTGACATTAAATAGAATATCATGCAAATAACGTAGACAACATAAATAAAATGCAACACAATTTAACAACATAACATATTCATTCACAAAAAACCACACTATAGCAAAATTTACATAACCCATAAAAACAAAATTTGCAACTGAAATTAACAACATTGTATTTCTTGTAAATAGGTTAGAAGTTGTCCAAGAAAAATATACAATTCTTGTAGTTGACTGGACTGAGCAAGGACACGAGAAGTCTAATTACCCAAAATTGCTCCAATTATCGCTTGACAAGAGTCGATCGGTATCAAAGCGGTTGTCGGACTTTGCTTGCCTCTATCTCCTCTATTGATCAATTAAATTGTGTCCCTGCAATTAGAGAAGGTATGAATAACAAACTTCATAATCGATGACTTTTTCGGATTCTCGGCCAAGAGACCCGTTAACCAAGAGACCCGTTAACTAAGGCGATCGCCATGGCGAAACTGAAGGCCATCCCTACTGGAGAGGGATGGTTCACCATGCAAAAGCCACACCGACCGCAACAAGGACAGGTTAATCACTACCGCCGGCCTGGGAAGCGAAACTGGCGATCTTCTAGGCGTGACAATTGCTTCCTCCCCAAACAATCCAGCAACTTTTCCCACTCCAATAGTACTCCCGGTACAGGTAAGTACTCTCTCTCCCACAACCATCATCACACCCAGCGGCGTGCCTATCACCCTCATGTCAAAAAAATTAATTATCTTAGTACTATCGACTACCTTTTTCCTGCCGCTATCACTTCAGCATTCAAAGCCATTAATGGCCATATCTCTACCCCAGCCATTACAAGAGCACAACAGTACCCCAGCTACCAACACACAACTTACAACACACACTTCAAACATTTAAACACATTAATGGCTAAGAAGAAACCCACTGCTACTACACCAACCGTGGCAATGAATGCTCAACCACCCCTCCCTTATAACTCACTGGCCTCCTCATACGCCCACGCATTGACCTCCCCATCATCCCCCAACCTCAAGCCCCCACCTCTCCATCGTTTCCAGTCCCCACCATGGCCCCACTATTTAGACCAAAGCCCTTGGCCTACCATCTCCACCCACACACCAAATCCCACAGACCCATCCGCCATCACACCCGAACCCCTCCCTCTTCCTCCAGAACCCGGCCACCCGAGATGGAGGGGACGCTGCTATAATTGCCTGGAGCTCGGCCATGATCAGAATGGCTGCTCCAGCGAGGCAAGGGTATGCGCTTACTGCTGGGAGAAGGGGCATGAGGCCAGATTCTGTAAGCAAGCGTCCCTCGCGGCCAAAACCCGGCTAGACCCACTAACACCACGGGGTACCATGGGAGACTCACACATGCCAAAAAACCGCCCAGCTTTTGCAGCGGTATTCATTCCTGAAACCCATCAGATGCGAACAAGCGCACAGCAACTTAACCGAGCGGTTCTCATTGACGCACGGCTTCGTTCCAACCATTCCATGGAGGCTATACAATCGGTCATGATGACGGTCTGCCGATCCGATTACCCGTTACCCATTACCCATCTCGCAGACTTCCAATATCTGCTGCTACTGCCGCTTGGCTCTGACCGTGCGCGCTTCCTAGAAAACTTCTCCAAGCCTCTGCAAGACTTCGGCTATGTCATGTATCCTTGGAGCCGTGCGGTCAATGGATATCCAACACACCTGAAGCACAAAGCTTGGATTGAGCTCAAACGCATGTCGCCCCAAGCATGGAACGTCGAGCATCTCATCGCTGCCGTCAGCTCATTTGGAATCGTTCTGGATCACACTCCCATGTCGAAGGTCTCATCCTTGGAACGAATGATGGTTGTCATTGCGGTACCACAGTTGTGCCACATCCCACATGGTATCTCTATGTGGATCAGAGGAATGACATACGATATAGAGATCATTGTGCACAGCATGATTGAGGAACCTATCCCTATCTCCCCGCCAGTCGACCCAACCCCGGACTCTGCACACTTCACCAAGGTCCACCAAGAAAATGTCAAACGACAAACGGGTTGCTCGATCGACCCGGAAGGTAAAGGATTCATTGCCATAGAGTATGATACGCTCTTCGAACTTTGGGAGCGAGAGGCCATCGGCCCGAAGAAGAACAAACTCTTTGAAATGCTAAAAACCAGCCCACACTTCGACGAACACCTCGCCAGCATCGGCCCGGCCCCAACTCAAGACGTACAAACCCCAGGGAACAACCCCGAGTTCCAGCGACCCCGACCCCTGGCCCCGGATTACAAAGGCAAAGGGATAGCCACCGCCTCCGACGCCGATACTACCAAACCCGCTAAGGATCCGCTAAGAGGGATAACCAGTCAGGAGGGAATTGGAGAAGAACCCAGAATTTTCAAAAATTCGTCTGACCCCACCGTACACAGTCCCTATCGAATATTACAGCACATCCCATTTAATGCACCTGCTGCATCTGTACACTCCCAACAGGCCTATAAGGCTAGTGACGAAATTCAAATTCTTGACTTAGATTCTGCAGCCCACTCCCATCACCATAACCCCCCACAAAACACCCTATCCTACCAAAGCCCACTAAACTTGGTGAGCCCAACAAGGGCTGCTCAGGCTTCCAACAGGCCCAGCTCTCCAAGTCCGACACAAAGCCTCACGACTATACTCCAGGGCCCAAACCGGAACCGTTCCCACTTATCCAACCCCTCACAGGCCCCGCCTTTAGGCCTGCCGATCCAGACCTCTATTACACCAACCCACTCTCTAGCGGATCCAAGCCTCCACCCGCATCCACTTCTGGGAGAACCCGGCAACCCCATCACCATTTCCCCTTCTCAATCGTGCGAGGACTCCGACAACGCGCTTCATGAACCCGGACTCTGCCACCTAGGCGATGACTGCACCAGCAACATGGGGGCTTTCACGTTCACCGCTGACCTCACCCCTAAAACCGAGCCTACCCTACTCCCTGCTCAGCCCGTGGAATCTGAGCCTATGGAAGAACTATTCGAATCTGAGGCCGAATCCGAGCACATCGACGAGGAAATCGAAGCCGAACAAGAGCCACATCCACCAAGTATCCTACCTCTACCACATTACCTCACTAATCCCAACGACATGGATGACCTATCCGACTCCTTATCCTCAAACCAATCCCTTAAAGACAGGGCTCTCGAAGAAGAACTGAGGGCTTATGCGGTGGAGGTTGAGAACTACGCCCCGGAATTGAATGAAGAAGACGAAGAGTACCTCAGTACCTTACAAGACCCGGCTCAGATCCAACAGCTGAACCAAGAGGGCCACGGGGAAGAAGCCACTCTTTTGACCGATAAAAACTTGGTCCAAGCCATGACCAACGTGAGAAGCCCCCAGGACCCGCCAGCCTCGGAGGAAATCCCACCAAACGCTCAGGATGCACCACAGCCTAGAAGGAGCGCACGATTGTCTAAGAAAGGAACTACTAGGCGATACTCACTGGGAAGGAAAAGGCGCAGAAATGCGACTGGGGCTGGATGTTCGGCAAAAGTTACAGAACCGGCTCGTCAAGAAGAAATCCTTCGAGCTTTGACCGAAGAAACTCTGGATTGTAACCCTCTGACTCAAGATGTGGCAGAGAAAATAGAAACATATTGTGGGATCATAAGTGGGGAGCAAGAAATTATGGATGAGGGTACTCAACTCCCGGATGCAAACCCCCGTTCGGCCAACAGTGAAAGCCCCGCGCAGGAAGACCCAATGGAGGATGATTATGAAGAATCCGTTCTGGGAGCACTAGACTTTGACAGCGACGATGAGCTCTCCGATGATGAGGAGCAGGGGGCCGCCGGCCACTGATTAGGGGTTTAGCATGGGTAGTTTTTTCCTTGTTTAGGTGTGAATTTTGGTCTCATGATGTGGTAAAAACACCATCCAAGTGACTTTTGTGTACTACCCTTTTATCATGGTTAATGAAATTAAATTTCCTATGTCGTTTTTAAATTGGAATGTGAGAGGCTTGGGCAACATAAACAAATGTGCGGTTATTAAAGATCACATCATTGATAATAACCCAGATTTTATATGTTTCCAAGAAACTAAATGGAGTAATTGTTCAATATTTGAGGTTAGACAAGTGTGTCCATCCAAATACAAACAATTTGCGACTCATAATGCGGAAGGGACCAGAGGAGGAATATTGCTCGTGTGGAGCCACATATTCACCCTCGTTGATTCCTTCGATTTAAATTATTCAATCACAGTGGTGATTAAAAGAGGAGATTTAAATTTTATGTGCACCGGTGTTTATGGGCCCCAAGAGGATTTTAACAAACGCAATTTTTTGAATGAACTAAGGCATATCCGAACACTCAATACTCTCCCTTGGATACTGTTAGGAGATTTCAACATGCTACGCTACGCCGACGAAACAACAGCAACCTTGAGCAATCTAGGAACCATGCCCGCCTTCAACGCTTTCATTGATGAAATGAGTCTCACTGAGGTTCCCCTGCAAGGCAGAGCCTACACCTGGTCAAACAACAGACCCAATCCAACTTTTAGCAAACTGGACAGGGCCCTCCTCTCCTCTCACTGGAATAATTTGGGCGCCTCATATTCTCTCACAGACCTGCCGACAACTGCCTCGGACCATGTACCTCTCATGCTCTCTATCACTCCACACACCAATCCACCTATCAGAAGATTCCGGTTTGAGGTCTTCTGGCTCAAATACGAAGAGGTCCAAGGAGTCGTGGCACGGGCATGGGACTCGGTCACAGCCAGACATCCGTCCACTAAAATCCAAAAGAAGATCCATGCTGTACAAAGGGAGCTTACGTTATGGGCCCAGCAAAAATTTGGTAAGAGAGAGACCTATCTTTCGAAATCAAAATGGGTGGTGCAACAGCTGGACCGGGTGGAGGAAAGGCGACACCTCAACACAGTGGAATTCCGCCTACGCGTGCGCCTCAAAGAACATATATTCGCCTTGTCGGCGGATAAGGAAGCGAAATGGCGGCAGCGTTCAGGCTGCCATTGGCTCAAACTGGGGGACAAAAACACGAAATTCTTCCATGCGGTGGCAAACGGTAGAAAAAATATGAACAGCTTCATCTCACTATCCCAGGAGACGGCACATGGTTTGCCTTTAACCACTCCTCAACTCCCTAACTACCTGCGAAACCATTTCAAAGGAACGCTGGGGAGTAGGATACCCCACCGCCGTCCTTTTGACCTACAGGGGAAAGTGGGCCCGAGCTTCTCGGAAGAGCTCAAATCTCTTGATGATCCGGTCACCGAAACAGAAGTACTCCAGGCAATAAATGACTTACCTAAAGGAAAGTCCAGTGGACCAGATGGATTACCAGCAGAGTTCTACCAAAAATTCTGGCCAATAGTCAGGACCGATGTCCTGCAACTCCTCCGGGATTTTGTGGAAAATGGGATCTCAATCAAATGTATAAATAAGGCCAGTATCACCCTTCTTCCAAAGACAACCAACCCCGAGCAAATCTCGCACTACAGGCCAATCAGCGTTATCAACACCATCGCAAAGGTTATACCGAAAGTCATGGCCACAAGACTACAACCATACTTGTCATGCCTTATACTACCTAACCAAACGGCGTTTGTCAAGGGAAGATCACTGATGGAATCTTTTGCTACAGCTCGAGAATTCCTGGCTTTTTGCTCCAAACAGAAACTTCCGGCAATTCTGTACAAGGTCGACTTTGAGAAAGCCTTCGATACGGTAGACTGGTGCTTCATGATCAATCTACTGATAGAGAGGGGATTCCCGCCAAAATGGATCTCGGTGGTACTGAATCTACTCCGCTCCTCCACATCAACCATCAAGGTCAATGGTAATCAAACAAGATTCTTCACGCACAGACGTGGATTGAGACAGGGCGACCCACTCTCCCCGATGCTCTTTATCCTGGTGGCGGATTCCCTGAACAGGTTCCTAAAAAGCGCCGAAGCCATCATGCATCCCCACGCCTTCATGCCACCAGAAACAATCCAGTTCGCCGATGACACCATCATAATCTCCGAGGCACACCCCACCACGCTAAAGGTAATAGCGCACACCCTAACAGCCTATTCTGAACTATCGGGACTAAAGATCAACCCAACCAAAAGCACATTCGTACCAATTGCAATCCCCAACACACTCATACAAAAAATTCGGCACATCCTATCGGCACAACCCTCACAGCTACCCATCACTTACCTAGGCCTACCCCTTACAATTGCCAAACCGCGCAAAATACATTACCAACCGATGCTATCGGCCATTCAGAAGAGACTCCAAGGCTGGACCTCTTCCTTTCTATCGTATGGAGGCCGTGTAATCATGGTCAAATCCGTACTCTCAGCTATGCCACTACATTATATGCAAGCATTGAAAATACCGGCAGGCATAATAAAACACATAGATAGAATGCGACGGAATTTTCTTTGGAAAGGCCAAAACGAATGCAGGGGCATTAACTGTCTGGTAAATTGGGTCAAGGTTTGTGCTCTCAGATCTAATGGGGGACTAGGGGTAATCGACCTCACTCGGCAGAATGAAGCCCTTTTGACAAAATGGCTTTGGAACATAGAGTCCAACCCAACTGGCCTATGGGCCGTAACCTTGAACAGACTGCATCACATCTCAGAGGCAGTACACCTCGAACGGGCCAGAGAAGCATCCTTCTTTCTCAAAGACTTGGCCAACCTGGTTCTGTTCTTCAGAATATCGGTAGAGAGATCACCGGAGTTACAGTGGCGATGGACCCCATCAGGATTATTCACATGTGGCTCGGCTTATAAAATATTGCACCAACCGGGAATCCTGTCCACTTCGCATGAGCAATTGTGGACACTAAAGGTCCCACTGAAAGTAAGAATATTCGTTTGGTTGCTGCGACAAAACAAAATCTTGACACAACAAGTATTGATCAAACGGGGATGTGTGGTTCCACTCGGGTGCAGCCTCTGCGACTCCACGGACGTGGAAACAAGAGACCATCTACTTTGGTCCTGCCGCTTCACAAACAACTTTTGGCGGGGCCTGCTAGCTCACTACAATGTGCCTCTACCGGCAGGCTCATCAATTGTGAGAGTATGGAATCTGTCATCGAGAGGGTAATCAGTTAGAAATGGTGCGCAACAGAATCGAATTTGGGCGGCAGGCGTATGGACGATATGGCGAGAGAGGAACAGACGTATCTTCTCTGATCGAAGAAAACCAGTGCATATCCTAATCAATGATACAACAATGGACATTTCAACCTGGTCCCAGTGGGTTTAGACTAGGAATGAACCATGCGGGAGATTACTGTCTCCTTCTAGCGGCAATTTTTGCAAGCTAAATTTGTAATCTTTATTAATGAGAGGGCCTTACAAGAGGCCATGTAATTAAAAACTTTTTTATCCTAATATATATTCGTTGTCGGCACTTTGCCGCCAACCTTCAAAAAAAAAAAATATAAAGCTACTTGAGTTAATAAGTGAATACAAATATGCAACTATGACCTATCCATCATTTTTGTTTGACCTGAAAAAGTCGGGATATAGAAATAAAAAAAAATAATAATAAAAAATATACAAAAAATAATATACATAAAAAAAAAGTAAATTCGAGTTTGAAATGAAATGAATTGATTTAGGTTCGGACCATACAAGTTATTAAAAGCTTAAGCTTAAAATAATGAATTAAAGGCCGAACTAAATTGAGTTGATGGACCAAATTATTAATTAAAACATGGCCGAATCGAATAGATGCTGAATTAATTTGTGGGCCGAATCAAGCAGCTGGGCTAAACCAAATAGCGGGATTTAAAAGAAACATAGTCGGCCTGTAATTAATGAAGAAACAAAACAAGGATGCCCCGTTTCCTTCCCTCATTTATCCTGACTAAAGGGACCCACACAAGCTCAGCCAGCTGTGCACTCAGCGGTCAATTTGAATCACACGCCTCGTGCTGCCTCCAGCTGTGCACTCGGCTCATATGGATCAGCTCCCAATCAGCCTTACGGCTCATGCTACTCCACGCCCATGTAGATGAAAGGGATCTTCCTTCTCTTCTCTAACAGACAAAAAAGATGCCTCTTGGATATTCCAATCTTCAAATTACACGTGCTAAATGCTGATTGGACTATGCCTAAGAGAAGGAATATGCTTTGGAACCTTCGAGCTGGCCTATCAAGATGCTAGCTGTCCCTATTTACCTCGCACGCCAGCCGTTCGATGAAATGAAAGGTCGAGATTAAGCTGCAATTTGAACATCCCAGAAGCAATGAAGAAAAGGATTAGGAATCATAAGTTAGAAACCATGACAAAGCCGTAAACCCCCTCCTCTTGTATCTCAAACATAGCACATAGCTAGCATAAGTTCTCTTTGAGGCTTCTTCCAAATCCCTTCTCTGCCAAAGCCAATAGAAATAGAATAGGCAAAGAAAAACCCCAAATCTCTTGCAATATAGATGCCTTAATAGGCTTAGCTTTCATGTACAACCATGATGGATTAATGAAAGCATCCTCCTTTGGAGCTTTTATTCTAAAGTTTTGTTTAATGTTGTGCTGCCTCTTTTTCTCTCTTCTTTTCATTGTTCTTTTTTCTAGTTATTTTCCTTTCTTTGCTGTTATGGAGGTTTAAGTCATGGTCTTGTGATGATCATGAACTAGAAACCTATCAAATAAAAATGTTCTTCTTGGCTGTCAATGCTATTAGAGAATAATCAAATTTACCCTCTCTCTTTTTCTTCATTTATTTCCTTTAAAACAAAAAAAAAAAGTTTGTATTCAGATTTGGAAGATAAAATGGAAATGAATAAGTGATGAGATTTGATGCTTCACTGTATCTCTCAAATATATTTGATATTTTTATTATATCTTGAAAAATCGGAATATAAACATATAAAAAAATGGAGTGACAGAGAGGAAGAATAGACACTCCTCGAATGCCTTACAAAAAATGGTCTGATGATGTATCCCATGAACTGACAAATACTCCTCGAATGCCTTGTTTGTATATTCGGTCCCATTATCGGATCTCAGTGCCTTCACCACAGCACCATACTGAGTCTGAGCCGCCTTATGAAAATCCTTGAAGCAAGCAAGTACATCATTCTTGTTCTTCATCAAGTACAACCATGTGACACGAGAATAACAATCGATGAAAGTCACAAAAAATCTATATCCATTCATCGAAGTTGTTGAGCAAGGCCCCCACACATCCGAGTGTACCAGATCAAAGGCATGAGAACTCCTACTTCCTGAACTTACATACGAACTCCTTGTATGCTTCCCAAACTCACATCCTTCACACACAAGTTTCTGTTTGTCAGCTTTCTCATACTTTGATGGATACAAACGTTCCAGTAGGCTGAAGGAAGAGTGCCCCATCCGCCGATGAATCAGAAGCAACTCATCCTCCACACTCACCCCAGATCCTCCTGCCCCCACTCTATCGACCACAGATGCCAGCGCTGTGTCCATCCCTTTTCTATCCATGTACCACAACCCATCACGCCATGTGCCAGTCCCAAGTATCCGACCTGTCCCCTTCTTCTGAAAAACCATCTTCGGAATATCAAAGGTCACGATGCATTTCTGCTCACAAATAATAGCACTAATGGACAACAGGTTTACGGGAAAGGAAGGAGCATGCAACACATTGGTCAGAGTCACTGAATCGGTACATCTCACAGTACCCTTACCAACCACGGGCTGGGCCGTACCATCGGCTGTCTGAATGCTCTCTGGGACTGTTAGGCGAGTATAGGAAGAAAACTCCCTAGCAGCACCAGTCACATGGCGAGATGCACCAGAGTCGACTATCCAATCTGGTGATCTAGTGGTGGATATCGAGGCAAGAGCAAGTGAATCACAAGCACCTGTGGCCGAGTGAGCAAAACAAGCAAAGTTACCCCTGGGTGAAGACGAGGTGGATGCGCCCTCTACCACACTCTTCCCATTACCTGCTGCTTTTTGCTTCCTCTTCAGTATCTCCTCACTCTCGCCCTCTGCTACCATTAGATTTGCCCGGTAGTCTCCTCTTCCATCTCTCCTACCACCCCGGCCACAACCACGGCCTCCAGACTGTCCCCTCTCACCTGCATCTAGCTTCTTAAGTGACTTAGGACAATTCTGTTTCAGGTGACCTACCTCATCGCATATATAACACCGTCGAGGCTCGCCTCTTAACCCTGTGTGACCTGAGTTGGAAACCGCTAGTGCTGACTTCACCCCTGGAAGTCCTACTGCCTCAGCGTGTAGCCTAATCCGGCTCTCCTCCTCTGACATTGATCCGACTCAGATCTACGCCTCACGTATCGATCTTAGTCCGAATCCCTCCTACTTCTACCTTTAGACCCGATCTTGCACTCTCAAGATCTAGATCCACATCATCTCCCCCTCTCTTCTTCTTCTTCTTGACCCGATCTTGATCTATCTCATCAAGATTCGAGTTCAAAACCCGATCAAACCTTGATCCAAACCCTCTTTTCGGGTATCGTGGGGTAGAGGCCCCCCACGCCGGCCAAATCAACACAAAGAGGCTACCTTTGGTGGCCGGCCGACTCTAGAAGAAGAGAAGACCGAGCGGCGCGGTTACTGTAGCGGCGGTACTGTAGCGACCCGGTACTGTAGCGACCCGGTTACTGTAGCGTCACGGTACTGTAGCGACCCGGTTACTGTAGCGTCGCGGTACTGTAGCGACCCGGTTACTGTAGCGTCGCGGTACTGTAGCAGCTAGGGTTAGGTTTAGGTTTTGTAAAGCTCGGATACCAAGTGGAAAATCAGAAAAATGAAATCTGTTTATTCCTTGATCAAGTTTAGCCTATATAGGCATTACATCTTACATCCATAACCCTACAATCTCTATAATTCCTTTCTTACCAAAAGGACCCTATAGTTTCTATATAATGCAATAAACATACATCTCAACATAAATCTCAACATATATCATATACAAAACGACCAAGAAAAATAGAAAATAAATAAAGATATTTACCTTATGTCAACATCAACACCACCAAGTGGAATGACGACTCTGTGAGGCCACTTGAGCATGTCTTCAATAATTGAAGCTACTGTATCCTATTTCATTTTGAAAATTAAAAATATTGCTTTAGTTAAGATCAAATTTGATGTTACACGATGTGAGAGATGGCAAAAAGGAAAACAAGAACTCACGTCAATCATGTCATCAAGGCCGGGAACAGCTGTCAGGCTCCCTCCAACAGCCTTCAAGGTGTAATCAATTCTAGGTTTTGGCTGATAGAAATAATTTCAAAGAGCTCTCAATATATCTAGTTTCTAGGGATTCTATCATGATATTTTGAACAACATTTTTTTAATCTAAAAAAAAAATTAGAAGTTTTCTTATTACATCGGCAAGGAGAGCAACAACAACACCAGAAATGCAGGGGATTTCTTCGGATAATTGGAATACAACACGAATCACAGTAAACACTTGCAGATCTTTCAGCTACACCACATAGCAAAACAAATCAAGTTATACTCAATGAATGTTCTAACTGGTATCAATCCCTCCAATCATCTTTTAGTCGTAAAACTTACCCAAAAAAATATATAAAACAGAAAAGAATAAAAGTTGAATAAATACAAACCATTACCGGTCCTGTGACATTTTTTATTGCCTCTTGGAGCTAAATTTAGACAAGATATGAGAAGAAAATATACCTGAATCGGTAAAGAGGCTACGACTGCATCGACACTCAGAATGATGCTGGGATCACCGCCCCATCTAAAATCAATATCCATAGTTATCTGCCCCTTTGTCAGGCTCTGAACTCTTATACCTTCATAAAATAAAATAAAAACGAGTAATCAAACAAAAATAAACTGACTCGCAAGTAGAAAAATTGAAGAATTACATGAGAGTTGATTATTTTTGTCCTTTGGTGCAATAAAATTGCATACCTATTAGGTCATTGCAAGTGCATTACATGCTATTTGATACCAGAATTGATTGGATAGAAAAGAAACCTTCGATCTTTGGGGGAACATGGCCGAGAAAAAACTTTTTGAATTTGATAGATTTAATTCCTGCTGGTCTATAACCATCAAGCAATGGCTCCACCATCTCCATTACATGCTATTTGACTTCTGCTTTTTACCTGGTTCTCTTTTTTTTTTTGTTTAAAATATAAATGAGGTTCGGTTACACAATTTAAATAGTTTATGTTAGTAGCAAAATTAGCCCTACCTGCTCAAAAGAGGGAAAAGAAATCCATTCAGGAAAATTGTCTCCACAGAGCTTCTTCAAATCTCCCTTGAAAGAGAACCTAACAGCTTTATATCAGCTCAGCTGCCTGTCAAGAAATTTTCAAGGGAAAAATTATTCTAAGTTTGCTCCACAATCAGAGAATAGTAGTACTTTAATAAAATCAACATATCAACAAATTGCACAATCAAAATTGGTTTGAATTGGAAATAATTTGAAAACGGAAGTACTTTGTTGATCGGGTGCGGGGCGAGGCAGCAAGGCGGCAAGGCGGGTGCGGGGCGAGGCAGCAAGGCAGGTGGTCGGGTGCGGGTGTCTGGTGCGGGTGCTCGGGCGCTCCAGCGGGTGGTCGGGTGCGGGTGCTCGGGCGCTCCAGCGGGTGGTCGGGTGCTGGGGCGCTCCAGCGGGTGCTAGAATACTGGTGCGGGTGCTCAGGTGCTCGGGTGCTCGGCGGAGGCGGAGGCAGCAAGGCGGAAACGAAGAGGGAAACAAAGAGGCAGCAATGCGATTTTTTGGGAGATCGCGAGGGAAATGAATTTTTGGGAGATCGATTTTGGGTTTGGGAGATCGCAAGAGTACTTTCGTAAAAAAGTAGAGGGAAAATGAAAACTTTCGCGGCAGATCGAAAATGGTAAACCGGGAGCGAAAATTTTGGGAAGGAAATCACTGATGGCTCCGAACAAAACAGTCAGTGAATAATGAAACACTGACGGCTCAAAAAAAAAATTACAGTCAGCGCAGAAAATCAACGCCGACGGTTCTGAAATAAAAACAGTCAGTATAAGACCTCAACATTGACTGTTACTAATTAAAAACGGTCAGTGTAGTATATTAACACTGACGGTTTTGAAAACAGTCAGTAATAGTATCAACACTGACGGTTCTGGAATAAAAACAGTCAGTGAATTAAAAATTGACAATAAAATTAACATAAAATGAAGTTTCAGATCGGACCGTTCATTTTCACGCAGGAAATCAACGGTCGATCTGCAGTGAAATCATTCCAAATATTTTTTAAAATGATCAAGGGAGAATACTAAATGTAATCAACATAAAAGTACGGAACTTTTATTATGTATGAGCTTCGATCCAACATGAAGTGCTTATGGCCATACGATGCTTCAATTTTCGGTTAACTAGATGGATGGGTAAATAAAAACAAATTTTGATCAAACTTGGATGCAAGACAATAAATGTAGTGCTCTTTAATTTAAACGGTTCCGATCGACACACGGACGACATATTCCCGTGCGTCTTCATTAACTCATGAAACAAGAGATTATGTTTCATGTTCATGATAGAAGATGTGAGTCCTATATGCAATATGCATGTAATGCTATATAATATAATGTGTTAAAATTATTTAATTAAGCAATAAACATGTTATAACATTAATTATTGTACAAATTACTAAGTTTGCATTATTTTTTATGCATGAATATTTGTTGTTGGGTTTTAAGCCCTTAATTAACGGATCCAAGTAATTAAAGTTTAAAAATATATTATAAATTTTGGAAGACTTAATTGTATTGTAAAATATCCACAAATTGCTTAATTGGATTCCCTTATAAAATTTGTCAACAAGCGCAAAATCCCGGTTGAAATTTCATTTCATATAACTTGTGATTTTCTTTAGGATTCTCCGTCTTCTTGCATTATCCTGTAATTATTAAATTCGTATTTGTAAAAACTTGAAAGATTTTAAGTTTTAACTTGATTTTATTAAATAAATTAATGTATTACATGTGTTCAATGAAATGTTCAAACCAAAATAATATATTTTTAATTATGATATTTGAAAAAAAAAATTAAGGAAAAAATGTAAAATAAAATGAAAAATGAAACAAACAAAAATATGAATAATAAATATAATTGTTAAATAAAATTCACCTAATACACATAAATTATTATTTTTAAATAAAATTCAACCCTAATAAATTATAAATACTGGAGCCAGACCCTCGTCGTCTCTTCCCGGGAATTGAATTCCTCTTGATTTCAAGCTCTAGGAAAAGATGTCCAAAACAAGCATGTTAGCATGTATAGTTACTATGATTGTGTTAATTATAAAGACATTTATAATCACTTGTAAGTTCTCAAAATATTTTTAAACAATTGTTTTAGTGCACTTTATTTACACAGAACATGAGAACTACACTAAAATGAAGTCACTGTTTTTTCAAAATTTCAGCGGCATTAAAAAAAAAAAAACACCGACTGTTTTTAAAAAAACAGTCAGTGTTGAACGCCAACACTGACTGTTTTTTTTAAAAACCGTCAGTGTTGATAACAAACACTGACTATTTTTCAAGCGTCAGTGTTGAGCAACAACACTGACTGTTATTTAATCAAAGAGTCAGTGTAGGTATAGCAACACTGATGCTTCGGTTAAAACAGTCGGTGATGAAGGGTCGGTGAAGGGGTTTTTTGTACTAGTGCCATATATACATATATCATCATTAATGAGATTAATTGTGAAGAAAGCCAATGGTATTTCGGTTCTATGTTCGATCGGAAATGTCTGATCCGCATTAAGATTCATGTGAATCTGATTCACACGAATTAACATGTTGTATATACTTGGTTATGGCAGTCATTAGCCAATCGCCATTGCTGACTGAACAACATTTGAAATGTAAGAATAAAATAACCCTTCCTAGTTATAAGCTTCACCCGCCTAGAAGCAACATTTTTTGGAAACAGATCATTTATAAACAGCTCAGCCCATACTTTCACATGCGTTTTTCTCACGTGTGTAATTGTGTATATATCTTCCGCTTCCATATTCCATACATTAATTAGAGACTATAGTGTAGAGATATGCGGATGCATGGTAATATGGTACACATAGAATTAAGCGTGAGTCAAGAGTCATAAAAGTTGGGCTCTAAAATATAGAGGTTTCTTTTATGATTTACATTGAATGATCCAAATTTGATAGGTTAGATACCTGACCAGCTGACCTAATCTGAATTCAGTTTAGCCAGCGTTCTTTAGCAGCTGGTCTGAACACTGGCTTAGTGGTTTATTAAGAAATAATGATATATATAATGATATTAACAAATAATCAAATTCAATTTCTTCATTCTTTTTATTTTTGGAAGATATTAAAACTTTATGTCGAGAAGGACAAAGATGACTGGATTATTTTGATGCATTAGAAGGAACTGAATCATTAATTCGAATTTTTAGATAAATTTTAGTAAACTGAATCAATAATTTGATTCCTTAACTCTAATAAACTACACTGCTTCCTCTACCACAATAAATTATTTCCTATACCTCTTTTTATTTGGACCGAATCTCCTGCTTACTCTGTCCATCCGTCCATTAATTTTATGTCTATTTCAATCTGGATGGTCAATATTGAAGTATGGAGAATGTTTCCTAATACTCAAATACTTTTCATATTTTAATTATTACAGATTGAAGCAGGTATGAAATAGATGGACAGATTGACTCGTGGGCAGGATTTTCCTACTACAGGTGAGCATGAGATTTGATTCTTTTTATTTTATGTTCTTTTTTCTAAAATGTGTAAATGAACCAAAGTAATGTTTTGGTCCCTTTACTTTTTGAATTTTCTGTGATCAACATTATACACCTGAATGCATATACTTAAAAAGAACCGAAAAATCTATACAGTTTTTTTTTAGAAAATGTCTAAAATAAGTGATTGATTTTGTGACTTCAAAAAAGTTGTAATTTATCTCCTCCCAACAAAATGTTTGTTATATTTCTAACAATAATATAATATATATTGCAATTTATGCATTATATGCCCGTGGTTTGGACCCCCAACACCAACACAATAAAAAATTTGGATATAAAATTGCCATTGTGTCAGTAGTGTCATGGCAATAGCCGCCTGTGTAGACTTTATTCAACACCAACCATCTTAGAAATGGAGAAGAAAGAACTAAAATTTCTATTGAAAAAAAGAAACAATATATGGGGACTTTTGTGGACGCTAAAGCCCACACAGCTGCTTGAGGCCCAAACAGTCAAAGACTGAGATATATGTAACGGATTTCTTAAGAAAATATTTCTTTAGAAAAGATCCAATCCGGATTTCCATTAATTAAATAAAGAGGATTTTGTTATGAATAAATTATATGAATGTGGATGTCGTAACTCTTTTATTTTGTAACTCTCAATATTAATGATCTCAATTTATTTCCAAAAATTCATTTCTTCATTTATTATTAGAATTAATTTAGATAGTTTTTCATTTACAATTTGCTGTTTATAAATAAATATTTTATAATCTTGTATTGCATACAACAAAAATATATTAATAAAGAAATTGTCATCTTTTACATTTTCAATTTCTTATATAGTTTATTTATCTTTATTTTATAACAGATTCAATATTTCATTATTAAAATAAAATATTATTGGAGAACCTTTAAATCATTAGCTTCATCATCTCCTAATTTCGAGTCTGACAGACCCTGTTTTCAAGAATACAAATAGTAAGATGTGTGTGCCAAGTAGGACAAGTATCCACTGTTGTATTGGACGGTGGGGTCCACTATTATTTGGTGCTTTGAGATTCGTGCAGAGCTAAAAGATCGGTCCACATCCACTAGTAGTAAAGATTCTCTTTTCACATAATGCAGTACTGGATGCATGTGAATTGTTATTTCTATTAATTAAAAGAATAATGTACCACAAACTCTCTCCGTGAAGCAACTTGTCTTATTTATAATTAAAAAAGTATGAAATTATAAACCACTAGTCTTGCATGGGATCCATGTCAGTCAAACAAAAGCATAAATACAATTTATGTAGACTGGACTTTAATTATTTGAATTGACAACCTTTTGGTCTATTGTTTTGTCCTTGAGGCCTTGAGGCATCGAAACAATAAGGTTGCCGAGCTCTATCATGACTTGGCATTTTAAAAATAAAATATATCTATAACTGTTTTTGAAAATATTTGATTTACAACATGGGCACTAATATTATTGTTAACAGTTATCGGCAGTTAAACGACAACATTAATATTTGATTTTCAATTTCTTCAGAATTTTTTATAGGATTATTTTGATACTCTAGAAAAAACCGAATTATTAATTCAGTTTTTAGATATTTGCTAATAAACCAAATTACTGATTCGAATCCTTATTAACTCTAAAAAACTACACTGCTTCTGTACCACAATAAATTCTTTCCTATTCACCATTTTATTTTACTTTTTTTTTTTTCCTGAAATGTCTAAATGAACAAAAGCAATATTTAGGTCCCTTTACTTTTTGAATTTCTGTGATCGATACACCTGAATGCATACTTTAAAAGAAACCAAAACATTTATATGACAAGATCAATGATTCTGTTTTATTATTTTAAAAATTGAAATTAGAATAATTATTAATAAAGTTTTGTGAATTGTTAACAGTTATGGGCAGTTAAACGACAACATTAATATTTGATTTTCAATTTCTTCAGAATTTTTGATAGGATTATTTTGATACTCTAGAAAAAACCGAATTATTAATTCAGTTTTTTAGATATTTTCTAATAAACCAAATTAATGATATCCATACTAAATTGTCAATCTGAACCGTTCAACATGATATCCATACTAAAATATACTTGAGGATAAAATTTGATATTTTTTAGAAATTTTTTACTTTTTTTTAAGATGAGTACAAATTTTTTTTTTTTTTTGACCGTTCAAAAAACAATAATTTTCTATCCATCTTAAAAAATTTCATCCCAAAAGAATCCCATTCGGATATTTATGGGGACTGATTAGTGGTTGAGTCCCTAGCTATACTTTTTATAAATTGCTCACAATCATGAATATTCGGTCCCCATAAATGTTGTCAAACCCAACCACCACCACCCCTCTAAATTCGCAAAAATTAAAGAGGCTATGGGGATTGGAGCAATGGAACAGTCCCTTTAATTTTTCAAATTGTTGCAGTTGTTAGCGAACAAATTATGGAAATTAAAGGTACCGAAACATTGTTTCGGTGACCTCTCTCCGAAAAATTCGATCCATTCTATATATATATATAAAAACAAAGAAGTCCATTCCTTTTTGGATAATTTATTTTTTATATTTCTAAGAGTAAAATTTTTGTACAATGTCTCTCATAGAAAATAGAATAATTATTTGAGTATCCTCAGTCCTGTATCCTCAAAATCCCTCCACCTCATTTAGAAAACTTATGTATTTTGTTTCCCACTAATTATTTTATATGATCCCATTAATTATTATTATAAAAATATATTATATGGTCCCCACTAATTATTATTCTAAAATCCCTACAACACTCTTCCTCTGTGATCTCCACTAATTATATGGCCTCCCTTTCTTAGTCCCCGCTTTCATCTCCGTGTCAACTTTCATATATATAAATACTTGGAAGACAAGATATTACAATTTGAAAAATAAGATATTAATACTTTGGTGCGTAACTTGTTATGATCATCCGTTTTTCAGTCCCCTAATCATTCCCGCATCAACATTCTTCTAATGAAGTAGTGGGAAACCCGTATCACCGCATCAACCTTACCCAATCGTCCCTGCGTCAACCTTCCTCTAACAAAAATATTTGACCGCATAGGTATAAATAATTCAGCACAGAGATATTAATACTTGTAGTACTTGATATTAATACTTTTAAACGTCATCTATTGTCATATGTAAAAAATATTTGCAAGTATAGGAATAAATACTTGCACGTTGAGGTATAAATACTTGTATGGCGATGAGTCTGAAAGCACGTCATCATGGATCTAATTTGAAAGAGAAAATTGCGTAGAAAACGTTCGTGGTATTAGATTTGCAAAATTTCACACAAATTGTTAGAAATATGGACGAGATTGAACTGAGAAACGAAATCCACCTCTAAAAATGTGTATGTTCCGCCATTTAGTTTGAATAGCCTCCCACAAATATTTATGGTGCAGGTATGTTTGAGAGATTTGATTGGGAGATAATTATTTACGTAAAAATTATTCACCTCATGGAGATAAATACATATGTACATAAGTATAAATACTTGATTGCATATGTATTAATACTTTGGAAAAAAAATATTTGTTGGAGTTTTTGCGGTCCCCCAGATAGTTATAGTAGTTATGATAGTTATGACACAAGTACAGTACGGATACTGTAGCGCAAATCTTCCTAGAAATTATAGATCTCTTTAATTTATATTAGCCCAGAAATCGTTTATTAATATATTTACTGGACCCAATAGGAAGCATAGGAATATGATGCCTCAGTCAAATGTTTGAATGTTAGGTGTAGGAGGAAACTGAAGAATTTGTGATTGATGGGGACAAAAAAAATTATTTAAAAATGTGGATGATTCGAATCTTCTATTTTTTTCTCCGTTCTATCTTTATTTTTAATTTTCTAATAACAAAATTTTTTAAATTTGTATATTAAAATAAAACTGTAAAATGTAATCTATATTATTTTCTCTACATTCACACAAAATATTATCACTTTTGATTTTAATCTTAATTATATGAATCCATAAGTTGAAAAATCAACATCCATATATAATTTATCCATATCGGTGTATTTTTACAAGT
The DNA here is from genome assembly GCA_025461045.1 of Carex parvula. Lineage (NCBI taxonomy): Eukaryota > Viridiplantae > Streptophyta > Magnoliopsida > Poales > Cyperaceae > Carex > Carex parvula. Next base: position 1,503,486 of record JAJGRW010000050.1, on the reverse strand, counting down.
TGTTGATACTAATTACAAAATCAAAATATCGTGATATTTTAAGTGTGCATGTACAAAATGATATAGATAATATCTAATGGTTTCAATTTAATATTTAAGTTGTAAATCTTAAGCTATTGTAGTTCTAAAATAAAGGCATGTAGAGGCAAAAAAAATAGAAGCATTTAAGGAACTATATATATAGAGAGAGAGAGGAGGGTTCCAATGCCTTGTGTCTTTCATACCTCATCATACCTCATATTTTATATATTCGTTTTCAAAGTCTAAATTGTCGATCTGAACCGTTCAACATGATATCCATACTAAAATATATTTGAGGATGAAATTTGATATTTTTTTGGAATTTTTTTACTTTTTTTAAGATGGGTACAAAATTACTGTTTTTTAACAGTTCAAAAAACAATAATTTTCTATCCATCTGAAAAATAGTAAAAAATTCCAAAATTATAAAATTTTATCCCAAACTATGGAATCCCATTTGGATATTTATGCGGACTGATTTGTGGTTGAGTCCCAATACTTTTCATAAATTGCTCACAATCATGAATATTCGGTCCCCATAAATGCTGTGAAACCCAACCACCACCACCCCTCTAATTCGCAAAAATTAAAGAGGCTATGAGGATCGGAGCAATGGAATAGTCCCTTTAATTTTTCAAATTGTTGCGGTTGTTAGCGAACAAATTATGGAAATTAAAGGTACCGAAACATTGGTTCAGTCACCTCTGTCCAAAAAAAATCGATCCATTAATTCTATATATATATAAAAAAAGTAGTCCATCCCTTTTTGGATAATTTATTTTGTATATTTCTAAGAGTAAAATTTTTGTACAATGTCTCTCATGGAAATTAGAATAATTTTTTAGTATCCTCACTCCTGTACTCTCAAAATCTCTGCACCTCATTTAGAAAAATTATGTATGTGATCTATACGGGGAAATCCCTTTCTTTTATGGAGGAGGATCAAATAAAGAATAGCTGGGGGAGAGGCTGGAATGGCATAAAGGCCTAATTATATGATCCAACTAATTATTATTCTAAAAATATATTATATGGTCCCCAGTAATTATTATTCTAAAATCCCTACAACACTCTTGCTCTATGATCTCCACTAATTATATGGTCCCCCTTTCTCAGTCCCCGCCCTCATCCCCGTGTCAACTTTCATATATATAAATACTTGGAAGATAAGATATTAACATTTGAAAAATAATATATTAATACTTTGGTGCGTAACTTGTTATGATCATCCGTTTTCCAGTCCCCAATCGTTCCCGCGTCAACATTCCTCTAATTAAGTAGTGGGACCCCGTATCACCGCATCAACCTTACCCAATTGTCCCCACGTCAACCTTCCTCTAACAAAAATAGTTGACCACATAGGTATAAACAATTCAGCGTAGAGATATAAATACTTGTAGTACTTGATATTAGTACTTTTAAACGTCATCTAGTATCATATGTAAAAAATATTTGCATGTATAGGAATAAATACTTGCACGTCGAGGTATAAATACTTTTGTAGCGTGGAGTCCGAAAGTACTTCATCAAGGATCTCATTTGAAAGAGAAAATTGCGTAAAAAATGTTCGTGGTATTAGATTCGCAAAATTTCTCACAGATTGTCAGAAATATGGATGAGAATGAACTGAGAAAAAAATCCACCTCTAAAAACGTATATGTTCCGCCATTATGGTGCAGGTACGTTTGAAAAATTTGATTGGGAAAACAATTATTTACGTAAAAATTATTCACCTCATAAGAATAAATACATCTATACATATGTATAAATACTTTATTGCATATGTATTAATACTTTGCATATGTATATATAGTTGTGGTAGTCATGGTGCAGGTACAGTACGGATACTGTAGCACGAATACTGTTATCAGTTTCTTAGAAATTATAGATCTATTTAATTTATATTAGCCCAGAAATTGTTTATTAATATATTTACATGACCCAATAGGAAGCACAGGAATATGGTGCCTCGGTCAAATGTTTGAACGTTAGTTGTAAGAGGAGACTGAAGAATTTGTGATTGATGTGGACAAAAAAATAATTTAAAAATGATGATGGTTCAAATCTTCTATTTTTTTTCTCCGTTCTATCTATAGTTTTAACCCAGAGACTTCCATCCATTGATGGATTCGATGTATTCCACCCAGAGACTTCCACCCATTCTATCTATAGTACTCTTTTTTGTTTTTAATTTGTTCTTCGTTTTCAATGCATAGTACAGTGGGTTAGTGGAATTAATGACAAGCCCAACCATGAAGCATGTCAAATTTCAATTTCCCCCATGTAAGCGTGTATCACGGGGTTTGAATTGATGTGGTGTTGGCCATGAGGGAATAACAGTCAGTTTCTAATAGTAATGACTTTTTAATCAATGTCAGTTTCTAATATCTTCTGGTCAACTTTTTTCTAACCATACATCTCCCTTTAACTATAAGAAGAGCTGCACTCTGTGAGAGAGAAACCCATTGCCTTCATTACACAAATCATGGAACTTTGTTATAGCGTGCTCACTATTCACCTCCTCTCAAGTCTCTTAATCTTATCCTCCTTTTCTCTCGCTGCCATAGTACCCACTAGTAAAACTGATCTATCAGCACTTCTCTCCTTCAAGTCCCAAATACTTGACGACCCATTTGGAGTCCTCTCCTCATGGAACGAGTCACTGCACCACTGTCAATGGCAAGGGATCTTGTGCGGCCGGCACCATCCCGATAGAGTGACTGCTCTCGTTCTTGACTCCAAACAATTGTCAGGTAATATATCTCCATCTCTAGCAAACCTCACGTTTCTCCAAAGGATGAGTCTCTCTAATAACCAGCTGAGTGGAAGCATCCCAGTAGAGATCGGATACTTGGCTAGGCTACGTTTTGTCAACTTGAGTGTTAATATTCTTGATGGTAGCATTCCATCTACTCTAAGTAACTGTTCAAATCTGGAAGTTATTTCTTTGAGAAATAATAATCTCCATGGAACCATCCCGTCCGGCTTGGGCAACCTTACTAACTTACTGGCACTTAATCTATTCAAAAATAAATTCACGGGTTCCATCCCACATTCCTTAGGTAATCTTCAAAGCTTAACAGGTATTGAACTTTCCGAAAATATGTTAAGTGGATTCATTCCTGATGAACTCGGGAAGCTTCAAAACCTCCAGTTTTTTGGCATTTATCATAACAACATTTCGGGTGAAATACCACACTCCCTTTACAACCTCTCAGCATTGTTTGTTATGGAACTTAGTAATAACCAGCTTGATGGAACTCTCCCTTTCGATATGTGCAATTGTTTACCAAACTTGGAATATCTATTCCTATTTTACAATAAACTCAAAGGACAGATCCCACCATCCATATCCAATTGTTCTGCTCTTATTAAGGTTGAATTACATGATAATTACTTTACTGGCGTGATACCATCTGGCTTTGGAGCCTTACAAGATCTTCAGAGAGTCATTTTGACGGATAATCAACTAGAACTCAAGAGACCACATGACTGGAGTTTCATGGATGCTTTGACCAATTGTACTTTGTTACAATGGTTATATGTTGACAACAACCACCTACAAGGAGTTTTACCTAGTTCTATAACAAATCTTTCTACTAATCTTCTTGTACTCTCACTGTCTAATAACCCAATTTCAGGAAGCATACCAGCAGAGCTCCGAAAACTCAATAACTTAAACATCCTTGCACTAGGCGGAATGTTTCTCAGTGGCAGCATTCCGGTAGAAATTGGTAATCTTTTCAAATTGGGAATATTAGATCTGAGTGGTAACAAGATTTCAGGTCAAATCCCCGCAACTCTTGCTAACCTCACCCAAATGACCCAGCTATATCTAGAAAATAATGCATTAGAAGGGAGTATACCACCAGAGTTAAGTAGCATGAAATTATTAGAACTCCTGAATATTTCAAATAATAAGTTGGTAGGTGAAATTCCCAAAGAAATCATGGGTCTTCCTTCTCTTTCCATTAGTTTGGACTTGTCGCACAATTATCTAACTAGCACCTTGTCACCAGAAATTGGTAACTTGAAAAACCTACAATCAATTCGTCTCTCGAATAACAAGTTGAGTGGAGAGATTCCTAGCACAATTGATGGATGCCAGGAACTTCAAGCCCTTTATCTTGATAGCAATCTGTTCCAAGGAACAATTCCAACCAGATTGAGCAATCTAAAAGGGCTGCAAGACCTTGATGTCTCTAACAACTTGCTCTCTGGTCAAGTCCCTGAATTCCTGGGTACAATGAACTTGCAATATTTGAATATTTCATTCAATAATTTCGAGGGGGAATTACCAAAAGAAGGCATTTTCAAGAATGCCAGTGGTCTAGATGTAAGAGGAAATCCAAAGCTTTGTGGTGGAGTACCTCAAATGCATTTGTCACACTGCATTTCACAGCCTTCCACACAGAGAAATCATTTTCGAAGAAACTTGGTGCTCATAAGTTCTGTTGTTGGTTCTTTTATTTGCATAACCGCAATCATTTGCTTGTTTGTGATTTATTATACTAGAAACAATCCTCAAAACAAACCACAATCTGATAAGGCTTTGAAATATGGGTTAGAGCCTGTTTCATACAATGATCTTCTAAGAGCTACTGAAAATTTCTCCCCGAATAATCTAATTGGAAGAGGTTCATTTGGAGAAGTTTACAAAGCCGTTATGAGCTTTGAGAATGTGACAACCGTTGCGGTGAAGGTGCTAAACCTTGAGAAACACAGTGCTTGTAGAAGTTTCTTCTCTGAATGCGAGGCATTAAAAAATGTGAGACACCGGAACCTTACAAAAGTATTGAGTTTGTGCTCTAGCATAGACCACCAAGGTAACGATTTCAAGGCTTTGGTTTTTGAGTTCATGCCAAATGGTAGCTTGGAAACATGGTTGCATCCAAATGCTTGTACGGATCGGCCATTCAGAAGCCTCAGCTTCATCCAGAGGTTGAACATTGCATTTGATGTGGCGGCAGCGCTAGATTATCTCCATTACCATTTATCTGCACCAATCGTGCATTGTGATCTCAAACCTAGTAATGTACTTTTGGATGATGACATGACAGCACATGTGAGTGATTTTGGATTAGCAAGGTTTTTGGTTGAACCTGATACCATGCCTTCTCAATCAATGTCGAGCACCGGTGGAATCAAAGGTTCTATTGGCTACATTCCTCCAGGTATATATAGCAGAGATTCTTATTTAATAACTACTTTTTTTAGTATGTCCCTGCAACGAAAATTATTCATCGACTTTGTTAAGGTTCAAGGAAAAGTTTGGCCAAGTTTGTTCCACTAGCGAGGCTGAAGGAAAAAATATATCTTGCCTCATTTATACTAACATGATTAAGACTTAATTTTATTATCTATGTATACTTCTTTAATTTACCGTGTTGGGCTATACAATTTGAAAAAAATACACAAATATATGCACGATTATGTGAGCCCAAGTTTGAAAAACTAGGTGAATTATACAGATGTTAATAGGTAGAGTCACAGTTCAGTATGCTTCTGTACTAAATTTAGGGCTGTAACTAATAACTTTTCATTGTCTAGAGTATGGGATGGGTGGTCGGCCATCGATAGAAGGAGATGTCTATAGCTACGGCATTCTTCTGCTTGAGTTGTTCACTGGAGTAAGTCCAACCGACGAAAGAATCAGAGATGGTTTTAGCCTTCAGAAGCAAGTTGAGATGGCTTTCCCCGACCAAGTCATGGATATAGTCGACCCCAAATTATTCTCTGAAACTGATGGAGAAGACAATCTGTATGCACCTGAAAATGTCTGTAGTTGTTTGGTTTCAGTGATTCAATGCGGGCTTATGTGCTCCAAAGAGTCTCCAAAAGAACGCATTTCTATCAAAGATGTTACCAAGGAGTTGAACTCACAACGAACAAAGGTGCTTAGGCCATAGAGACAGAAAAAAAAGGATCAAAATAGAAGAAGGGCTCTACTAAATATGTATTATTCGTAAAATTTGGATAGCAGTGGTAATTATGGTGTTGTAGTATATTTGTTGTAATGACGAATGTTATTTCTTTCTATTAACAAATTAGGGGGGGGGGGGGGGGGGGGGGGGGGGGATAGTCTAAGTATTTCAATTGAAGGACGTTTGATATGCATTCAATTAAATAAGAATATTGTAATGTGTGAATTGTATTTATGCTGCATATTTATATGTTGGAGTATTCTCTTAGGCCATAGTAACACCTAATGTTAATGATCTCATCTAGTGTTTCCACACAAATAATATTAATGTTAATTAAATATATGCAGAATAATGACAACACATTTAAAAAAAAGTAGGATTTAAACAGGCTAATGCAAGCCTAACAAAAAAAAGAAAAACATCGATATTTCTTATTAAACCTATGTAGTACAAAAAGATCAGAGAACAAGAACCTGAAAATTAATAAGCCTCCATATCAAGGACTAATTCGTAGACGACAACATAAACCGATGAAAAAGAAAAACATAAGAGGAATAACAAAAAAGATCAAAATTTACATGTAAACAAATCTGGCACTTGATCTAAAGGCCTTCATTGCAGTTGCCAGCATCACTGCCTCATCAAAATGGACATCTCTAGTTAAACGGTACCAATGCTCGCTATCAGAATCCTTGTAACATTAATAAAGAAATGAGTAAAAATTGCAGAAAAACATTATATTGGCTCCATAATTCAAAGCATTAACAAAAACTTATTAAAAATATCATAATTCAACTATTGCAAATTAATTGAAAATTTAGAAAAACTCAAACCCCACTAAAGATAAAACTCATGGATTTTCATTTAAAATTTCAATTTTCCAATTTCCAATTTTATTTTTGTTTTATTTTTTTCTCTTTTATATTTTGTAAGTTTTGACATCTCTGATGTATTAATGGAATCTAGAGCCTCCATCATTCATCAACTTGTAAATTTAATCTTCTGAAGTAACTTAAAATTTGAGTTTCAATTTGGATTGTTTGTTTTAATTGCATATTCAAATTAGTTGAATTGAATCCGATTCTAAATTGGATGATCCGAATTCCAAGCTAAAAAATTATTCAAAAACCGTGGCAGATCTGTGTGGGGATGCACCTACTCTCTTCGAGTCTGGATCCTCTGCATTATCTCACCGTTTGTGTTTTAATACTGACCGTCTAATCATAATCCGGATCAATCCGGTCCAAACCCAAAAAAATAGTGTATTTTAGGTGATATGAATTCATTTCTATTCTATGACAGTGGGCCGGTGGCCTGACTGAGAATCAAGGCCCAATAAAGATTCTCAAATCTTAAAACACAACGCTAACAAAGAAACTAAAAACTAAAATGCAAGCTGGTTGCTGTCATGTGATTGTCACGTGGATATTTTAATAACAGTCAAAAGTGTTGAAAATAATCCAAGTCCGCAATGAATACGGACCGTATCCCAATACGGACCGTATCCCAATACGGACCGTATCAGAAGCAGTTTTTTATATTTCGGTTATTTTACAGCAGTTTATTTTTCTGTTTAGAGTTAATTAGAGTTAATTGTAAACTTGGACAGCAAGTTGTCTATTTAGACATGTGCAGAAAAGTAGTCAAGTAGTGGGTTGGTTATAGGTTAGTTATAGCAAAGTTAGTGGGGTTAGTGGGGTGCGAAAGGATGGATATGCACCACTATAAATAGTAGATCTGTTTGTATTAATTAATCAATGAAAAATATGGAGTTGTGAGAAATTTCGGCTGCTGCCCTATTTTCTGTTTTTTTCCTCTTTTCCGAAAAACTCCCAACAAAATTGGTATCAGAGCAAGGTGAGAGATCAAGGCAGATCCGACCAAGCCAAAGGTGAGAGGGTGAGAGATCAAGGCAGATCCGAGTGAGAGATCAAGGCAGATCCGAGTGAGAGATCAAGGCAGATCCGACTAAGCCAAAGGTGAGAGATCAAGGCAGATCCGACCATGGCCGACGCAGGCAACAACACCACCATTAGCATGTCAAATCAGATGGTACCTTTGTTCAAGGGCGAGAATTACGAATTCTGGAGTATCAAGATACGAACTATGCTGAAATCTCATGGCTTGTGGGAACTAGCAGACAAGGGAATACCGAATCCTGATCCGACACCAATCGACACAGCCAAGCGAGATGCAAAGGCGCTCTTCTTCATTCAGCAAGCGGTACATGAGTCGGTGTTTGCAAAGATTGCAGCAGCAGAAACAGCAAATCAGGCTTGGACAACTCTGAAAACTGCATTTCAGGGAAGTTCCAAGGTGGTAGCCATCAAGTTGCAGGGCTTGAGACGGGAGTTTGAGACATTAAACATGAAACAAGGCGAGTCAGTTCAATCCTTCTTCACGCAAGTTACAACAATAGTCAACCAAATACGAAGTTGTGGAGAAGATCTTCCAGAAAAGACGGTGGTGATGAAGGTGTTGCGCAGCCTAACAACCAAATTTGATCATGTAGTCGCGGCGATCGAAGAATCCAAAGATCTGTCCACTTACACGTTTGATGAGTTGATGGGATCACTGCAGGTCCATGAAGTTCGTCTCAACAGATCAGAAGTGAAGGATGACACCAAGGCTTTCTATTCTAAGGGCGATTTCTCAAGAAGCCAACAGCAAGGCAGAGGTAGAGGCCAAGGTTACAGCAGAGGTAGAGGCAGTCAAGGCGGTAGAGGCAGAGGCAAGCCGAGTTACAATCAACCCATTCTAATCAACCGAAGAAAGATGTAGAATGCTACTACTGTCACAAGAAAGGGCATATGCAAGCCGATTGCTACAAGAAACAGAGAGAAGAAGATCAAGATGTGGAGTGCTATTACTGCCACAAGTCCGGTCATGTGCAGGCCCGACTGCTACAAGAAGAAAAGAGAAGAAGGACAAGCAAGTTATGTTGAAGAGAACAACAATCAGTCACAGTTGTTCATGGCCAAAACCTATGAAGAATCAGATGCGAGTCAAATCTGGTTTCTGGATAGTGGGGTGCTCAAACCATATGACGGGTTTCAAACATCTATTTGTTGAATTAGATGAGTCATACAAGAAGGCAGTAAAGCTTGGTGACTGATAAGAGATTCATGTTGAAGGAAAAGGAAGAGTAGCCGTGCAGACCAGCAGTCACAAAACACGGATGCTACATGATGTGTACTATATTCCTCAACTGTCCCAAACCTTCTCAGCATCGGTCAGATGATGGGACAGCGGATGTACCATCAAGTTTGAAGGCGACAATTGCAGAATTGTAGATGCAGCCACGGATCAGACGATGGCAACAATCAAGAAGACACAAAACAACCTTGTTCCTCTGGAGATAACCAAGGTGAAAGACAAGGCACTTGCAGCCAAGGAGATTAGTTCCAGCGAGTTATGGCATTTAAGGTATGGTCATCTCAACATGAATGGTTTGAGATTGTTGAATCAAAAGAGAATGGTGAATGGGTTACCCGAAATTGGTGAAATCGGGTTATGTGAAGGATGTGTGTTTGGCAAGCAATCGAAGCTGCCATTTCCAAAAGATCAGTCGATGCGTGCAACCAAGGTGCTTGAGTTGGTGCATACTGATTTGTGCGGCCCCATGGAGGTTGAATCAATGGGAGGAAGCAAGTATTTTATGCTGTTTATTGATGATTACAGCAGGATGACTTGGGTATATTTCCTTAGCTATAAAAGTGAAGCGTTTGGGCTGTTCAAAAGGTTCAAAGCCATGGCAGAGACGCAAACAGGGGCTAGGCTGAAAGCTCTAAGATCAGATCGTGGTGGTGAGTTTCAATCAAAAGAATTCAAGCAGTTTTGTGAGAAAGAAGGGGTGCTACAGCAGCTGACCACTCCATACACACCTGAGCAAAACGGTGTAGCTGAACGCAAGAACGCACGGTAGTAGAACTAGCAAGAAGTATGCTGAAATCTAAAGGTATGCCGAATAGTTTTTGGGCTGAAGCAGTAGCAACAGCGGTATATGTTCTAAATCTGTCACCAACCAAGGCAGTGATGAACAAAACACCATTTGAAGCGTGGTTTGAAAGGAAGCCCAGTGTGGGGCATTTGCGTGTTTTTGGGTGCATTGCATACACTCTAATAAGTGCACAAAATCGAAAGAAACTAGACTCAAAATCTGAAAAGTGTGTGTTCATTGGGTATTGCATACAATCTAAAGGGTATAGGTTGTTTAATCCGGTGACAAAGAAGATTATAGTCAGTAGAAATATCATGTTTGATGAGAATGCTAGTTGGAATTGGTCTATGGAGAAAGACCACACACCAATAGCAGAAATAGAAGATGAAGAAGAAGAAGGCAGCAGTGAGCAGGCGCAAAGCAGTCCAAGCTCGAGTAGCAGATCACATCGGATGGTTGATCCGGATACACAAGGAAGAAAGGTACGATCCTTACAAGAGTTGTATGAAGCAACTCAGGTTATGTATGTAGCAGATCCATTGTCCTATAAAGAAGCCGAAGAAAGAAAGGAATGGGTGCAAGCAATGAAAGAAGAAATGAGTTCAATCGAGCAAAACCAAACATGGAAGTTGGTGGAATTACCAAAAGATCGCAATGCAATTGGAGTTAAATGGGTTTACAAGACTAAATTTGGTCCAGATGGCAGTGTATTAAAATACAAAGCAAGATTAGTGGCAAAAGGATATGCACAAAAGCAAGGCATAGACTATGAAGAGACATTCTCCCCGGTGGCTAGATTTGAAACGGTTCGGTTGTTGATTGCAATGGCTGCCCAATTGAGGCAACCTATCTATCAATTTGATGTGAAGTCAGCATTCCTCAATGGTGAACTAAAAGAAGAGGTTTATGTTGAGCAACCGGAAGGGTTTGTGGTGAAGGGCAAAGAACAGTGGGTGTACCGTTTGTTCAAAGCATTATACGGTTTGAAGCAGGCTCCCCGTGCATGGTACAGCAAGATTGATGCACATTTTCAGAAATTGGGATTTGAGAGAAGCAAGAATGAGCCTAATCTCTATGTCAAACGCAAAGAAAAAGGAGGTTTAATAGCGGTATGTCTCTATGTTGATGATATGATTTATTTTGGCACAGATGACGCAATGGTGAAGGAGTTTAAAGGGCAAATGATGTGTGTGTTTGAGATGACCGATCTAGGAGAAATGCATTACTTTCTAGGTCTGGAGGTTGAACAAGAGAAGGGAAGAATCTTTGTGTCCCAACGCAAGTATGCAAGAGACTTGGTAGAAAAGTTCGGGTTAAAAGATTGCAATCCCGTACTAATTCCAATGAATACAAATGAGAAGTTGACAGCAATTGATGGAACCGGAGCAACAGATGCAACTCGGTTTAGGAGTTTGGTGGGAGGTCTGTTGTACTTGACGCACACAAGACCAGACATCACACATGCAGTTGGAATGGTTGCGAGATACATGCAGAATCCAACTAAACAACACATGGGAGCAGCAAAGCGAATTCTTAGGTACATTGCAGGTACAACAAGCTATGGTCTATGGTACAAGGGTGTTGATGAACCGTGTCTGACAGGCTACAGCGATAGTGATTGGGCAGGGAGCATAGATGATCGAAAGAGCACAACAGGTCAGGTGTTCTTCTTTGGGAACAGCGTAATAAGTTGGAATTCGAAGAAACAGTCAACAGTTGCACTATCAACCGCAGAAGCTGAGTACAATGCAGTAACATCAGCAGCATGCCAAGGTGTATGGTTAAGGCGCTTATTGGAAGAGTTAGATTGTGAGCAGAAAGGTGCAACAATACTCTATTGTGATAATCAGTCGACAATTGCAATTAGTAACAACCCGGTGCATCACAACAGAACAAAGCACATAGACACTCGGCTCCATTTCATACGAGACATGATTGAGCAAAAGATGATAGAGTTGCAGTATGTGAACACGAACCAGCAAGTTGCAGATGTGCTGACCAAATCACTCCCACGTGAGAAGTTCAACTGGTGTCGTGACATGATGAATGTGCTGGACTTTGGATTAAGGGGGGGTGTTGAAAATAATCCAAGTCCGCAATGAATACGGACCGTATCCCAATACGGACCGTATCAGAAGCAGTTTTTTATATTTCGGTTATTTTACAGCAGTTTATTTTTCTGTTTAGAGTTAATTAGAGTTAATTGTAAACTTGGACAGCAAGTTGTCTATTTAGACATGTGCAGAAAAGTAGTCAAGTAGTGGGTTGGTTATAGGTTAGTTATAGCAAAGTTAGTGGGGTTAGTGGGGTGCGAAAGGATGGATATGCACCACTATAAATAGTAGATCTGTTTGTATTAATTAATCAATGAAAAATATGGAGTTGTGAGAAATTTCGGCTGCTGCCCTATTTTCTGTTTTTTTCCTCTTTTCCGAAAAACTCCCAACAAAAAGGATATCTTATTGTAGTCAAACAAGAGGCACCACAGGTCAACAACAAAGATACTCTTTGTTTTTAAATTGATTGATAAAACTACATATACATATTAACCATTTAATACTTTGTATTTTTCTTGTTATACTAATAATTTATTATTTATATTTTTAATTGCATAGTATTGATATATGATCTTGCTGAAAAAATAGAAACATGTAGCTGATTCAGAAGAAGTTTAAGTCGCATGATCGTTGATACCTGGTTCAAGGCTCTTTAAACTTTTTAGATGTTATTTAAATGTTATTCTTTACTAGAATGTAAATTAGTAATTTATTTTTAAATTATTCAAATTTTATTCATATCCGTATTCGTATCCGTCTCATATCCGATCCGTTTTCCTATCCATTTAATATCCGATCTATATCCGTATCCGAAACTATCCGTTTTCATATTCGTATCCGAAAAATTATAACGAATAACCAAGTATTGCATTTCTTATTATACCAGTAGGCAGTGGAGAACTTTTGAGTGAAATAAACGTATGATATACTATGATGCCAAAGTAGTGATTTTTTTTTTAAAATATTTTCTTAGTAGAGGCGCAGAGGGTAACATGTGAAGAAGAAAATTTGGTGGAAATGAGTTGAGCTTGCTAATATAATATTGTACTTGAAACATAGGAGAAACAATTTGTTCTTTATTTGAGACAAATATGCTTCTTCTTTATTGTATGATCCATCTTCATTTTTTGTTTCTCATATCTATATGAATATGCAATGTATAGCAGGAGCAAATAATCTGAGACAATTTTCACTTGTTTATGGGGTGCTTTATGCTTTCATCTTCTCCTTTTGATTGATATTTTTTTTCTGCTGAGCAGGATTTTTTACTACAAATTGTTGTAAAAAAACTGGTAAGTAAAGGAAAATTAAGACAATAGTGTCTTTAGTATGATTAGGCTGTAATTATGAAAAAAATCAGGGCCCTGACACACTTTGTGATGGATCACATCATTCTGGAGAGATGTAGGTTTTTTTTTAAAGAGACATTTAAAAAGGAATAAATATTGGAATTTACAGAAGTTTTATTAAGAAAAGATATAATTAGAAAGCTCACAGTAATAAATATTTTAATAATTACATGCTAATTGAGTTACAAATCCTGGGTGTTTCCTGATATTTGAGCTGGAAACGAGTGAGTCACGAACTACCTCTAGCATGTTAAGCAGTTCAGATCAACTGTTTATACTTTGAAAATGGACATATTGATCGATAGTACCGACCAATATGTGCTATGCATAGTACCATATATAGCCTCACTCTTCATCTTTTATCATTTTTTTCTTCGCATTGGTGATTTGCATTTTTATTTGTATGATTTATTGTAGATCGAAGATGTACAAGTCGAGCTTGAACGGTCTTGGATAGCAGAGCAAACGATTGCACTTAGCTAAAGCTGCTTTGCTAATTGGGTCTTTTGTGCTTCATTTGAGAGATAAATAACTGGGATAATAAAACTATATTTCATCCCAGATGAGGTGAAGATGTGGAGAATATTTTTTTTTTAATATATCATGTAAAATTGTCATGACCTGTATTTTGTTTGTTTGTCAGCTATAATACTTGAGTCTGATACAATTGTTTTGTAGCAATTAAATAATACTAATAATAAATGAGTCATGTATACAGAAAATATAAACTATTATTGAGTAAATAGTATATCATATCATGTTTGCCAAGTGTATACTTTAAGAATATAGTGATGTATTAATGTGCAGAGTTAATTAATTATTAATCCTCAAATCAGAGCAAGTTTTTTTATCTTGGTAATAGCACTGTCACTGATAAAAATATATTTCTTTTAAAAAAATGAAGTCGTACCTCAAATTTCTCAATTAAATATAAAAGAATTTTATTTGAGAAATATATGGAGTTTGTGTGTTGAAAGGGCAAAAAGGGTTGGGTTTGGGCCCAGTATAACCCAAGAGAGCCCAGAAACCGACTTCACAATTGTTGTGGGCTGCCTGTGAGGAGATTGTTGTTTTTCACGGAATATTTTTAGTTACCATTTAAAAATAATAATAATACATGAAGCACATGTACAGGCCTATATATGAGGTTTACGTGTTGAAAGGCCTAATAGGGCTGGGTTTAGGGCCCAATATAATAGGAGAGATCATGATCAGAAGCCTATTGTGAAAGTTGTCCAACCTAAGAGGGCTGGGTGCATGGGCTACCTGTGAGGAGGTTTATGTTTTTCAATTTGAAAATTTGAGAATAGTATTGTCAATATGTTTAAAACTATGAGATATCAGTTTTTTTTTTTTTTTTTCAAAATACAGAATAGGCAAATAAACTACGGACATTGAATAGTTAGTTATCCAAAGCACTCTCTTTATATATCTTTAAGTCTCCGGTCTCCCACAAATAATGAAAGCAATAAAACAAGGTCTAAATTGTAGAAGGTAATATAAATTGTGACAGCTACTGCAAAATAACTGAAGAATTAATTGAACATAACTTCGACCAGAAGATGTTGTGTATCTGGAAAAATCTGATTGCTTGACCAATAGCTATCAGCAAACACCAGAAAAGAAATGCAATAAAACTGTAACAAAATATGACACAGGCATTCATACCATAGCAAAGCCAGATACATGTCTAAGGTAATATAAACTGTCTTGTGTACCTTTTACTGATGCTAAGCAATCAGCTTTGACTTGTAATCAAGTAATTGCTGCCAAATATGAATCCCTCGTTAAGAACAATCAACCATTTTCTGGTCTGACTTGTAAGCATGGTATTATTTTTTTAAAGAGTAAAAGAATGATAAAAAATTGAACGTCGAATCAGAATATACTAGCCAAGAACCTAGCAAATTAAAGGAAAAAAATGAAATTAATTACATGCATGCATACTAAAATTTTAAAACTATCACTGTTCAAAACACACTGGCTTCACTGTCAGTTCAGTTCCGGTATCACTAATTCTGGTATATAATATGAGAGTAGAACTAGGGTGTTCTTAAGTTCCCCAAGCTCCTTTGTGAACTCAACTCTAAAATTTATCGAATTGACTTGAAATGAATAATCCGAACTGTTGGAACCCATCTACCTTACGAGTGATGCATCAACATGTGAAAAATTAAAATTTTTGAATTAAGTTTGTATAGAGTCAAGTGGTAAAAAAATGTTCAAAATATGAATGCATTAAAATTAATTTATAAACCTTCAAATTTCGACCACTTGACTTTATACTAAATTAATCAAAACTTTAAATTTTTTTCATACAGACGCATCACTCGTATAATGATTTAAAAATTTGAAAGCTTTCACTTAATGAAAGCGCTTTCAGGAGATTACATTGGCGAAAACATCTAATGATTTCATTAAGCTTTCACTTAATGAAAGCGTTTCTTTCGCCACTATCTCCGTCTAGTTGAAAACTTACCGATATTCTCTCAGTATGAAACAGATCGCATAAGCACAAACAGATCGGTAAGCGCCTAGCACAGCGCTACTTAGTATATATATATATATATATATATATGAGAAACACTGACTAACCGGAGTTTTGTCTGATCCTAGAATTTCAAGCCTAATGTACATTATAATTGTTTGTTTTTTTTATTTTTTTCTTTAATTTGTAAGTAATGTACATTAAAATTGTTTGTTTTTTCTTATTTATTTTCTTAAATTTGGAAGTAGTGGGCATTGGGCTGGAACGTGTGCTGTGGCCGTGGGACTGTGTTCTGTGTACATGTGTGTGACAATGTGAGTGGTGGGATTAAGCAAGAACTTATATTCTCTGAGGTAACAAAATATTTCTGTTTAGATTTGGATCGTTGTCAGAACCAACACAAATATTAAAGAGATCTCAAGCATTCCACCATGGGTCAGATTTGTTCGGATTATGATCGTACAGTTCGGATCTAAAAACAAAAATATTTTGTTACTTCAAGAGGATTTTGACACGTTATTGCATTGCGGGAATGAGGGGAGGGGGAGATGTATTAGCATTTATTCGTATTTAATTTAAATTCATTAGTTCTGCAAATCTGCAATCAGTTGTAATTTGGAACTGCAAATCTGCAATTAATTTGACAGTAATAAAAAAAAATGAAATTAATACTATCAAGCAATTTCAAAAAAAAATATGAAATTAAAAAAATTGTATAAGAACTTGTCTAGACTTGTGACGAGAATTAAAAACATGCAACATTGAATTAATCTCTCAAAACTATTATTGTATACAACAAGATCAAGATAGAACAATAAACAAGAAATTAGAGACTATTATATTTTCATCACATTTAATCATCACAAAAAAACAAAAGAACCTAAAGATGATTTCTTGAACACAATTAATGCCACCGGTCAATCCACGTTCTCCTTTCAATTCGCCGGAGGCTCTGTCGGTTGACCACCCTATTACAATGCCACCATCACCATCCATACCAAAAATAACATAATAATCTCTGATTTGTAATGCGCTCCTCCATCAGATCCATGCACTGCTTGAAAAGAACAAGCAAAAATAAAATGTTGCTCAACAAATGAATTTCAACTGATGTCGACCAATAAGTTAATTGCATCGATGATATCATCAATGACTAATTAGATAAACATATATGCATAGTTTGAAATAGTTAATAACTAGGAATATTTTAATGAATTGGTCCATCGTATTTAATTTGATTTTCTCCAAAGTCTTTAAGTTATTTCAATATATTTGTTCTAAAACTTGAATAATAAGAAATAAATATTTTGAGTTCAACAATAATCATAGCAAAAGACCATAATACTTATATGTATATATAGCACGTCAAAATTGAAAAATTTGAATTATATGAGATAAAAATAATGCATTCGCAATTAATTATGTGGTCATTCAAATATAGTCAAAATAGCACAATTTGTGCATGTCATATCACACTATTTCTCATTCCATAAATTCATACTTATCGAGAGGTGATTCATTCTTTACCTTTCACGGTATTTTCCAAGAAAAATCAGATAATTAATTCAACAAAGAAAAGCATAAATTAAAAAGCAAAGCTCGGTCTATCAGAAAATGGAAAAATGTGCAAAATTAGAATCCAAAAGTTCTTGCCCCTGAAATTTTTTATTTAGTAAAATTTAATTAAAAATTAAACTCTAAGAAAATAACAAATAAGTTTCAACAAAAATAAAAAGGACGGAAATTATAATCCCACTCCTTACCTACTTTCTCACTTCTTCCCTTCTTTCCTCTCTTAATTTCCATCTCCTTCCCTCTTCTCCTGTATTTTCTCTATTTTTTTTTTCATTTTCGTTATTTTCTCATGTATTTTTTTTCTAGATTAAAATTAAAGGTCATCAATTATTTTCCTTTAATTAATTAGTTGAGAATAAGTGGGTTTGGTGAAAGAAGTGGATGACATGTGTCCCCATATTCATCTTTGAATTATTAATTCATTTCATCAATTTTATTTTTTAAACGTACATAACCTGACTTGTAAAATACTAATTAAGTTTATAAAATTTAACAGGATGCTACAGAGATCACTATTAGTTTTTCAAATTTATTTACAAAACTTCAAGGTGAATCCTCACATACTTCGATATTTTCATAATTTCTAATTTTATAAATTCCTATTTTTTTTGTAGTATATTAATTACTAATTTTAAATACAAAGTTTATAAATACTTTAGGGAATTACTTATGACTATTATACGTATTTCACTTCTAGTTAGATAAATTTCCAATAGCTCAAATACTAGTTACCTATGAACAGTGGACCGCCCCACAGTGGGGCAGTTAGGGTAGTTTTAATAAAAATTTGAAGTGAGGGCAGATTTGCTAATTTGTTTTTTTTGGGTATTAATAAAAAAAACGGGTTTTTCCTCTTCACTTGAATTTCACTAAAAAAAGATCTAATATTGTTGTATAAGGATCATAGAAGGAAAAATCGGAATCGGAATCGGTCACTTGATTGTGGAATCGGAATCGGATGAATCGGTCGGAATTGATCGAATTGGATCGGAAACTCATATATGTTTAGCAGAAACTTGTTTTGTACTAAAAAATAAAAAATAATAAAAAATTTTGTAAGAAAATAATATGTTAAAAAATAATGAAACAAAATATGACACACAAATAGTTTAATTATATAATATAATACAATTATTACAATTAAAGTAAACTCTAGAAAGTACTTAGTACAATTTAGAGTTCTATAAGTACGATGGATAGGGATATTAAGAAAAAATTGTAATTAAAAAAATTGTGTGCCCCAAACCAAAGTATAGTTTAAGTATTATAGTTGCATGATCTAACAACAAAAATAAGCATTTGTAGTGGTTAAGTTCTCTATACACACAGCAGGTCTTGGGTTCGAGTCTGGTGGGGGACAATTTTAGTATATTTTGTGGGAAAGGAATTTTGGAGCTGAAATGGTTGGAATTTTGGAGCTGAATAAGACCGATTCGGCCGAAATTTGACTGGAATGCGTCCATTTGTGCCGAAATATTTCTGGAATCGGACCGTTTCGACCGAAAATTGGGCGAAAAAATTGCCTACCGTGTAACTCGGCCATAAATTGGATCGGTACAGCCTGATTCCGGTCCGGAACGGCCGGTTTACAAGGCAAAGGATAAAAGATACTTTCTAAGGTAAAAAAAAGTAACTTTTTTTTGTTGCGTCGTTAGCAGAAACCAATTTTTTGTCCTCTTAAAATTACTCTATGCAAACAATAACTGCAATTTTCGTAGTTTTTCACTAATAAAGGAGATTTAGAACAGAAATGGACAAATGCTATGTTGTAATATTCTTCACAAACAAACAAACAATGCAATAGCACCTTTGTTGCAATTTGATAATTCGTGCATTTTCGCATTTTAAGCAGTCAAGTAATAGCACCTTTGTTTAATTTGTAGGGGTTTCTAGATCTGCGCCAGCGCATGGGGTCTGCATGGAGAGAGACTACAAGTCATTTTGGGCCTTACGACCTGTCTAAGCCTAACACGCCCCGGCCCCTTAAATCAATAAGAAAGCATTTATTTTGGGCCGTGCATTAATTGAAGACAAAGGAAGTTTGAATTTGGATCTCAAACTCAATTCCGATCTATCCTATCAGAATCTGCACGAATAGCAAATAGTCCCGACTCCATGTGAATTCTACTTCAGACTGAATTGGTTCAAATTATGATTGGATGGTCCAGATTCAACCACAAAATTTTACATAAACTCTTTGTCTTTTCAAATTTTACATAAACCATCCGTCCAAACCGAAGACTAATAATTTCATGATATTATGTGTAAGATCAAATTAATAAGAGAAATTTTTTTAACATGGAGATAAGAGCAAAACAATTTAATGGTCCAAATATTTAGGTTTGAGTCAGTCAAATCATTCGAGTTCAGATTGATTTAATTTTGAGTCGTTCATAGTTGGATTGGATTGTATTTAGTTCAATTTTTTTTTTAAATTAATGGGTCCAGTTGTATAATATCTTGAGTTCTAATAAAAACCAGATCATAATTGGAAAAAGTACAAATTTGTATCGAGTAATAATTTGGTTCACTATACGAAATTAGAAGCATACTTAGTTATAGGATTCACTGTTATTTTCTAAGATCTATTTTGCCATTTAGAACAGTAATAGATTGATTTATATCACTTGAAACATTATTTCTCTCTATAAAAATGTAATGGAGTCTTTTATTTATTGAAACACTTTTAAAGATAAATTATGTTTTTTTTTTCTAAAGAATGGTCAAGGGCTTTAATTGTCAACAAGTTCATAATGACTATGGGTGCTTTAAATGGTTTCCCAACAAATTACATGTGATGCTATTTGCAAATATATGCTGCGAAATATTTTCTATGATTTATAAATATTACCCAAATTATTGAAGGCTTCACAATTGGAGTACTCTAGATATATATATCAAATTTGAAGGCTTCATGAATAGTAAAGGGCTTATGGTCCCAGCACAAATCTACCAAAACAGGCTCTATCTAGCGTTTTATTAATTTGTAATTAGAATTCCAAGTTTGTATCAACCTGTGAACAAGCGTTGGATTGAATTAGCAATTTCTTTATGGGTGGGACAATAATAGTCATTGCCTCCTGGACATAATTTTCATGTTGACAGGTCATGGTCATGTGCCTTTTGCAATTTCTTTTCAAGTGACCACCTTGACTGTAGTGCAATGTGACGATGCTCATAGTAGTCATAGAAAAGCAAATGATAGTCGATCGTCTGTGCCACATTGAAAAGCAAGAAAAATATATCAGTTGATCTCTGTGTGTAAATGACTCGCTTCACAATTAATATTATTCCATGATTCCGGAGGTTAGAGCGTTCACGTGGCACCGTTCAATCGCCTCTTAGTCTTTCTATAGTCTTAGTCAAATTAATTACTAAAAAGCGACCTTAGCAAAAAAATCTAGATATTTTGACTATTCAACGACTTTGATTGATCGTATATAATCTTTTATTTTAATTTTGGTTCATATATGTTTATCTTGATTTTTGCAACTTTAAACAATTATCATTCGGAAATTTCTTTAATTTATAATTGGTGAGTGAGGCTAGTCAGGCTACAATACTTTGTACAAGGTAGGTCTCTGTATTATATCTATGTTATTTATTTTTTAATTCCGAATAGTCGATACAATATCTTAATACAATTTTTATATAAAAATGTACTTGGAGACAAAATTTAATATTTTTTAAAATCATTTTACTATTTTTTTCAGATAGGTAATAAATTTGATTGATGCGAAAGTACTAATTTTCGATCTATCTAACAAATAGTAAAAAATTTAAAAAAAAATTTTTTTTCTCCAAGTAGATTTTCATATGGAGATCATATTAAGCAATTCAAATTAACTATTTGAAACTTAAAAGCGGAGTTATGGATCCATAGCACGAACCGATATTAGTTGACTTGACCTGCTACATGCTTGTATTGATTTCAGATCTATCACAGATTTTAGACGTATACTTTTATACTTTAGAATATAATGATGTATTTATGTGTAGAATTAACCAATTATTTATACTCAAACCAGAGCAAGTGTTTTGATTTCTTGCTAATAGTCATCGATAAAAAAATATTTATTTTAAAATAATGAACTCATACCTCAAATTTCTCAATTAAATATGAGAGAATTTTATTTTTTTTTCTTTAGTTTGGTTTTTCATAAAGGTTTTGAGAATGAATGAATAAAGATGAAAATATAGTTTACTTTACACAAATTAATAGTAGGTTGAACATAACACAGTACTCATATGAAAACATATATATATATTGTGCAATATGTTGTACAATAAACAAAGAAGTTCGCAAATAAATATTGTTCTTAACAATAAAACATGACTAATAAATTAAACCTGAAAAAATACAACTTGAACAAATAATTCATCATTTCATCCATCAAATTGCAAAAGTATTGCACATATATAATATCACCGTGTCCTGGATGCACCTGCAAAATTAGAAAAGAAAATTGCAAAATCAAGGAAAACGAGTAGAGGGCAGAACCTGTGACTTGTTCCGAACCTGTGACTTCAGACATTGCCTCTAGTGGTTACTGCTGAACTAAAGACTGGTTCTCGAATGTAAACAAACATTGAATAATATATTGTTCAAAATCTTCCGAACATAATCCCTTTCTTTCCAGATTTAGTTAGAACATTCTTCGCTTAGTGACAAATTGAGAGATAGATAATTGGTGATCCAGGATGCATTGAAATTTCTTCAACTAGTTGAATATTTCTTGTCCACAAATAAAGGAGTGCATTTGCAAATACATAAGAAGAGCAGCACTCTGTGAGAGAGAAACGTTGTTATAGCATGCTCTCTATTCACCTCCTCTCAAGTATCTTAATCTTATCCTCCTTTTCTCTAGCTGCCATTGTAACAAAGGCATCGAACAATGGTTCATGACACTTTTTTATTATAACTGATAACCCACTTTTTAATGAATATGGACCATACTTATTGACAGTTAACTATATGCTAGTAGAATTTACAGAACTTGTAAATATGATTATATATTCAATTCCTTACACAAAATCTAAATTGTGACAGCTACTGAAAATCATGTTAAGCAGTTCGGATCAACTGTTTATAGTACGGACCAATATGTGCTATGCATAGTATCATAGCCTCACACTTCATCTTTTATCTATTTTCTTCGCATTGGTGATTTGCATTTTTATTTGTATGATATATTGTAGATCGAAGATGTACAAGTCACGCCTGAACGGTCTTGGATAGCAGAGCAAACGATTGCACTTAGCTAAAGCTGCTTTGCTAATTGGGTCATTTGTGCTTCATTTTCAGAGAAAAATAACTGGGGTGAAAATATAGTTCATCCCATATGAGGTGAACATGTAGAACATATTTTTTCTCAATATATCATGTGAAATTTTCATGACCTGTACTTTTTTTTTGTTTCTCAGCTATATTACATGAGTCTGAATGTCTGAAACAATTTTTTTGTAGCAACTAAAAACACAAATAATGATAAATGAGTCATGTATGCAGAAAATATAAATTATTTTTGAGTAAATAGTATATCATATCATGTTTTCCAAGTGTTAAACAAGTCTTAGTAATTTTAGTGTGCCAAGTGTTAGACGTACATGTGTATACTTTAAGAATATAATGATGTATTTATGTGCAAAGTTACTCAATTATTTATCCTCAAATCATAGCACTGTCACTGGTAAAAAAAATTATTTTAAAATAATGAAGTCATATCTCAAATTTCTCAATTAAATATAAGAGAATTTTATTTTAGTGGAAAAGAGAGAAATATATGGAGTTTGTGTGTTGAAAGGGCAAAGAGGGTTGGGTTTTGGGCCCAGTATAACCCAAGAGAGCCCAAAAACTGACTTCACAATTGTTGTGGGATGCCTGTGAGGAGATTGTTGTTTGGTTTTTGTTAAGGTTTTGACGATGAATGGATGAAGATGAAAATATATTTTACTTTACACAAATTAGTAGTTTTCGAGTTAAAGAATATATAGCAGGTTGAACATAACACAATACTCATATAAAAACATATATATTGTGCAATATGTTGCACAAACAAATAATTAAGTTCACAACCAAATATTGTTCTTAACAATAAAACATTACTAATAAATTAAACTAGAAAAATACAACTTGAACAAATAATTCAGCATTTCATCCATCCAAATGCAAAAAATATTGCACCTGCAAAATTAGAAAAGAAACAAAATTAGGAAAGAAATAAAAACGAGTAGAGGGGCTGAGAGGGGATTTGGAAATAGAAGGTTACTTGTTCCAAACTTATGACCTCTTACACGGAGGACATTGCCTCTATTAATTACTGAACTAAAGACTTGTTCTCAAATGTAATTAAACAAACATTGAATAAGATATTTTCTGAAATCTTTCGGACAAAACTCCCCTAGTTAGAACATTCTTCGCTTAGTGACAAATTGAGAGATAGATAATTGGTGGTCCAGGAAGCATTGAAATTTTTGTCCACAATAAAGGAGTGCATTTGCAAATACAGAATTATATTGGGAGCATTTTCCGTGTACTAGATTTGGTCACCGTCAATACATAAAAGATTCGCTAACCCCAGCATCTTTGTTAATTAAATCTTACTTTTTAAGTAATTAAGATAACTTTAATTACTGTGTCGATCGTAATGATATTGTTTTGCTTCTTGATTAGCTAATCCCCGCTTCTCATACTTCAGCCAGTCATCTCCAGCTTTCATATTCTGAATTTAGACCTTTTATGCAGGAGTCATATATATTATGAATCTCTTTAATTTATATTAGCTCAGAAATCGTTTACTAATATATTTACTTGGCCCAATAGGAAGCACAGGAATATGGTGCCTCGGTCAAATGTTTGAACGTCAGTTGTAGGAGGAGCCTGAAGAATTGTGATTGATGGGGACAAACAAATTATTTAAAAATGATAATAGTTCAAATCTTCTATTTCTTTTCTCCGTTCTATCTCTATTTTTAATTTTCTAGTAACAAAAAATTTAAATTTATATATCAAAATAAAACTGTAAAATGTAATCTATATTATTTTCTCTACATTCACACAAGTTGAAAAATCAACATTTATATATAATTTATCCATATCGATGTATTTTTGCAAACTGTTGATACTAATTACAAAATCGAAATATCGTGATATTTTAAGTGTGCATGTACAAAATGATATAGATAATATCTTATGGTTTTAACTTCATATTTAAGTTGTAAATTTTAAGTTATTGTAGTTCTAAATTTAGAGGCATAGTAGAGGCAAAAAAAAATAGAAGCATTTAAGGAACTATATATATATAGAGAGAGAGAGAGAGAGAGAGAGAGAGGAGGGTTCCAATGCCTCGTGTCTTTCATATCTCATCATACCTCATATTTTATATATTCGTTTTGAAAGTCTAAATTGTCGATCTGAACCGTTCGACATGATATCCATACTAAAATATACTTGAGGATAAAATTTGATATTTTTTGAAAAAAATTTACTTTTTTTTAAGATGGGTACAAAATTACTGTTTTTTGACGGTTCAAAAAACAATAATTTCTATCCATCTGAAAAATAGTAAAAAATTCCAAAATTATAAAATTTTATCCCAAACTATGGAATCCCATTCGGATATTTATGCGGACTGATTTGTGGTTGAGTCCCTATACTTTTCATAAATTGCTCACAATCATGAATATTCGGTCCCCATAAATGCTGTGAAACCCAACCACCACCACCCCTCTAATTCGCAAAAATTAAAGAGGCTATGAGGATCGGAGCAATGGAACAGTCCCTTTAATTTTTCAAATTGTTGCAGTTGTTAGCGAACAAATTATGGAAATTAAAGGTACCGAAACATTGGTTCGGTCACCTCTGTCCAAAAAAAATCGATCCATTCTATATATATAAAAAAAAGTAGTCCATCCCTTTTTGGATAATTTATTTTGTATATTTCTAAGAGTAAAATTTTTGTACAATGTCTCTCATGGAAATTAGAATAATTATTTGAGTATCCTCACTTATGTACTCTCAAAATCTCTGCACCTCATTTAGAAAAATTATGTATGTTGTTCTCCACTAATTGTATGATCCCACTAATTATTATTCTAAAAAGATATTATATGGTCCCCACTAATTATTATTCTAAAATCCCTACATCACTATTCCTCTGTGATCTCTACTAATTATATAGTCCCCTTTCTCAGTCCCCGCCCTCAGCCCCGTGTAAACTTTCATATATATAAATATGATCAGAGTCAAAATGATGATGAATTACATAGGATTTTGGCTTAGGTTTTTGCATATTATCTCGCACTTATGTTTAATTTATTAGAGAAAAAGGCTACTGTCACCCTTCTTTATGTTTTATTATAGAAAAAAGGTTTTGAGACTATTTTACACCAAATGGAGCAAGAATCAGGTCAATCGGATAAGCGACGCTCATCGACTAAGTCTCTGTTACGGCCCGTATTGCCTAATACGGACCTAGCTGAATACAGACCAGGAGATAGCGCAATGCGCATTAAACCCTTCGGCGACATGGTCTCAATACGGACCGTATTACCTAATACAGTCCGTAACCAAGGCACCCTTTGGGGAATATGGATGAGAATAAACTGATAAAAAAATCCACCTCTAAAAACGTATATGTTCCGCCATTTAGTTTGAATGGTCTCCCATAGGTATTTAATTATGGTGCAGGTACGTTTGGAAAATTTGATTAGAAAGACAATTATTTACGTAAAATTATTCACCTCATAAGAATAAATACATCTGTACATATGTATAAATACTTTATTGCATATGTATTAATACTTTGGGAAAAAAATATTTGTTGGAGTTTTTGCGGTCTCCTTAGATAGTTGTGGTAGTTATAGTGTGATCACTCAAAAGAGAGCGATGTTTTCTTTTAAAATTTATAAACTCGAAAATGCTATCGGTTTGGACTGCAAGCGCACAATCCTATCGAGTAGTATAATCAAGGTCGATCCACAAGGAATATTGGTTCAGAGTCTTGAGCGATCAAATCACAATCTTTCGAAAGGCTAGATGGAATCTAAAAATTTTGAGAGTCGAAGTTGTGATCAATGTAAATTTGGTAATAATTAAAAGTAATTAAAATAAAGATAGAGATGAGAATTCCTAGGGTTTCGGCACACCATTGCTACTCAATTCACTTTGATATTCTACTTCTGTCGGGTCTGATTTCCTGTTGTTGTTTTATGAAAGACACCACATAGGTCACTGCGAGTTATCTTACGCAAATGACAGATCTTTCATCGAGATTCTACATAGGACACTGCGAGTTATCTTACGCAAATGACAGATCTCTAAATACACAAGTTACTACATAGATCACTACGAATTATCTTACGCAAATGATAGAACTTGGTTCGCGTTTTGTTGTTCCAATTTATGGTTTCTCCGCTAAGGTTTTCTTCACATAAATCTAATGACTCCCAACGAGGCTAATTCGTGCAACATAGTTTCTTTTACCATTAAAACACAGTCACTACCCTAACGGATTAAACTAGATCATCGAATTTAGATGAAGGGATAATAAATCACAAAAGCATTCAATTAAACAACAAGAAATCATAATCAACAAAAAATATATATATCAAAACATCATGAGTAACAAGGTTTACTGCTTAGCCCCTAAGAAAAGAACTTAGCCGCGGAACGGCATTGTTACAATCACTCCTCTCTTTCTCACTTAATCAAATCTAACCCAAATTACAAAGATACTAAACTATTCTGTCTATGGTGCTTATATAGGAGTGGAGGGACGTCTGGAGTTGAGTGGAGGCCAAGAAACATGATCTGGATACAGCTGTCAGCAGTTATTCCCCAAAAGGGCGCCTTGGTTACGGACCGTATTAGGTTATACGGTCCGTATTGAGACCATGTCGCTGAAGAGTTTAATGCGTATTACGCTATCTCCTAGTCCGTATCCGACTAGGTCCATATTATGCAATACAGGCCGTAACAGAGCCTTAGTCGATGAGCGTCGCCTATCCGATTGACCCGATTCTTGCTCTATTTGATGTAAAATAGTCCCAAAACCTGTTTTCTGCAATAAAACATTAAGAAGGGTGACAGTAGCTTTTTTCTCTAATTAATTAAACATAAGTGTGAGATAATATGCAAAACCTAAGCCAAAACCCTACGTAATTCATTATCATTTTCACTCTGATCATGGTGCAGGTACAGTACGGATACTGTAGCACGAATACTGTTATCAGCTTCCTAGAAATTATAGATCTCTTTAATTTATATTAGCCCAGAAATTGTTTATTAATATATTTACTTGACCCAATAGGAAGCACAGGAATAAGGTGCCTCGATCAAATGTTTGACGCTAGTTGGAGGAGACTGAAGAATTCTGATTGATGGGGACAAAAAAATTATTTAAAAATGAGGATGGTTCAAATCTTCTATTTTTTTCTCCGTTCTATCTCTATTTTTAATTTTCTAATAACAAAAAATTTAAATTTATATATCAAAATAAAAATATAAAATGTAATCTATATTATTTTCTCTACATTCACACAAGAAATTATCACTTTATGATTTTCATTGTAATTATATGAATCAATATGTTGAAAAATCAACATCGATGTATAATTTATCCATATGGGTGTATTTTTGTAAGCTGTTGATACTAATTACAAAATTGAAATATGGTGATATTTTATGTGTACATGTACCAATTAAACAAGAATAATAATAAATGAGTCCTGTATGTAGAAAATATAAATTATTTTAGTGTGCCAATTGTTAGACGTATACTTTTATACTTTAAGAATATAATGATGTATTTATGTGTAGAATTAACCAATTATTTATACTCAAATCAGAGCAAGTGTTTTGATTTCTTGCTAATAGCACTGTCATTGATAAAAAAAAATATTTATTTAAAATAATGAACTCATACCTCAAATTTTTCAATTAAGTATGAGAGAATTTTATTTTTTATCTTCAGTTTGGTTTTTTATAAAGGTTTTGAGGATGAATGAATGAAGATGACAATATATTTTACTAGTACTCATATATATATTGTGCAATATGTTGTACAATAAACAAAGAATTTCACAAATAAATATTGTTCTTAACAATAAAACATGACTAATAAATTAAACCTGAAAAAATACAACTTGAACAAATAATTCATCATTTCATCCATCAAATTGCAAAAGTATTGCACATAATATCACCGTGTCCTGGATGCACCTGTGACTTGTTCCCAACCGGTGACTTCTGGCATCGCCTCTAGTGGTTACTACTGAACTAAAGACTGGTTCTTGAATGTAAACAAACATTGAATAATATATTGTTTAAAATCTTCCGGACATAATCCCTTTCTTTCCAGATTTAGTTAGAACATTCTTCGCTTAGTGACAAATTGAGAGATAGATAATTGGTGATCCAGGATGCATTGAAATTTCTTCAACTAGTTGAATATTTCTTGTCCACAAATAAAGGAGTGCATTTGCAAATACATAAGAAGAGCAGCAGTCTGTGAGAGAGAAACCCATTGCCTTCATTACACAAATCATAAAACGTTGTTATAGCATGCTCTCTATTCACCTCCTCTCAAGTATCTTAATCTTATCCTCCTTTTCTCTTGCTGCCATTGTAACAAAGGCATCCAACAATGGTTCATGACCCACTTTTTTATTATAAGTGATAACCCACTTTTTAATGAATATGGACCATACTTATTGACAGTTAACTATATGCTAGTAGAATTTACAGAACATGTAAATATGATTATATATTCAATTCCTTACACGAAATCTAAATTGTGACAGCTACTGAAAATCATGTTAAGCAGTTCGGATCAACTGTTTATAGTACGGACCAATATGTGCTATGCATAGTATCATAGCCTCACTCTTCATCTTTTATCTATTTTCTTTGCATTGGTGATTTCACTACACCAAATTCAGTTTTTTGCAACAATACATTGCAACTAATAAACTAATTAGTTGCAATAAATTAATAATATTACTACTAAATTAATTAGTTGCAATAGAATATATTTATTGCAACAAAATAATTGTTGTTGCAACCAATTGTGATTGTTGCCCGAAAATAAATATTGCTACGAAATAAAAGTTATTGCAACCATTGTTTTTCGTCGCTAAATTTCTGTAGGTGACGTGTAACTGGATGGCGTTGTAAAATTGTAACTTAACGGGGGTGAAGATGCAAAAAAGCCTTATTTCCTCTGCCGCTCACCTCCATTTCTTGTTCCGCCCCCTTCTCCTGGACGATTCTTAAAACCTGATACTCTCCTCCTATGGCACCTTCTTCCCGACCCTTCCTATACCGCTCACCTCCCTTCTCCCCTTCTCCTCCTCCGCTCACCTCCTTCCCACCGTCCACACCGTCTCCTTCCCCTTCTTCTGCTCTGCTCAACTCCCTCCAAAAAAATAAATCTAAATCTACGGTTTCCCCAAATCCTTTCCAGTGCCCACTTGTAGCGAGATGCAAATCTAAGAGAGATGAGACTACAACACTGGCTATGGCTATTGTTTTGTGTTTGTCGCCATCTATGCAAATCTAAGAGCTGATGGTGATGGCGTTTCTCCTCAAGAAGCCAAGCAGCTTCGAGACGAGGTATTGGAACTCCAATTCATGGGATTCTTTAGTTCGTGTTAATTAATTTTTAATTATTCTTTCTTTCTGAGTAAAAAGGTGCGAGATATGTTTAATCACTTTTCGCTTTTATCAGATTAACTCCTTGGATACTCTCACCTTGCTAGGGGATCGAGACACATTTTCATCAGCTGTCCAGTGGGTCAGTACAAATGTTCAATTTAACATTGTAAGTCTTAACATTTCAGATCAAATTGGTCAACTTACTAGTAATAAGTTTATTAGCAACCTCTCCTCTGAAGCTCTTAAAGTGGGGTTGTTCCAGTATAGCCAAATTAATTATCACCAATTTGCAATTGACTGTGAGGCATTATCCTTTTCGCAAGTAATGAGAGGTATTAAGGTGGGAGTGTCTTACTTAGCACCCAATAAGCTCGATATGAGTTTCATTTTTGCTGAAAAGTGTAATATTGGTGCATAGTTCCTTTTGATTCACTTTAGGACTAGTCAAGTTGATATTCTGAATTTATTATATTTTAGAGATGATATTTACCCGGCCATCTTGATTTATTTTATAGAAGTATTGGTCTTTTATTTTTTTTTGGCATTTTGATTTTATTATCTAATCCAAGACTAATTTTGAAAAAAAGGTGGTTGGCTTGGCACCTTGCACAATTTGATAATGCATTGCTTGTGTAAATTTGGGCCTGATTTACTGAATTGGATGTAGGTCATAAGTGAAATTTTTGGGAAGCATGGTTAAATTCAAGAATAGGTACATGGTAATGGAGGTGATTTTGGACCCAAATCATGTAACAGGTACTTCCAAGCCAATAGAGCTTAACGAGTTTAATCTCAAAAATGCCATTAAAGATAGCATTCAATTAAGTTTCGGAGAGTGTGATTTAGCCTCTTCACTCTTGTCATTCCAAGGTATCCATTTTTTTCAGTGTTTTAAATAATATGGGTTGATCAAATATTATAATTTAGTTTTGCAATTTTTCCCAACTATTTTGGTCCATTTGGGTTATCAGATAATGAAACTTAATATTTGGTTTATTTAAGTTTTGAACCTGTTTGATACTGCTCTCTTATTAGTAATAAGAGAGCATCTGTATGCATCCTCATCCTTCGGCATATTGAACTGGTACCGGCCACGATAACACAAAAGAGGGTTTTGTGAAACTGGGGGCAGGGCTCAATAGCTCTAAATATCAACAATCCATGGTTAAGGTCTTATTTTTAGTTTTTTTTCTTTTTAATATTTTAGCTCATAGATCTTGTCAATTTCAGCAGCCACTGCTTGAAAATTGTGTCCTGTAAATTTCATCTTTTCTGCAGGTATGTATTTTAGTTTTTTTCATTATTTTCTGTAATTGTGTTGGATTATAATAGATATAAATGTAGATTGATAAAATATATTAATTAATACAAAATTAATTTCACCTATAATTCTTGTGCTGAATAATTTGATAAAAAAAAAATTAGTATTGGATATAGTACTGTTTTGGGTAGTTTTCTATTTTATTTTGTATATGGGTAATCTGGGTGGTTGAAAATTGATGTACAATGTGTAGCTTAAAATTGGTGTACATGTATGCAATTCATCATAGCAAATCAGGCGTCTATTGGTATTATTGCAGGTGACAAGAAAGAGGTATGGTGGACCGGCTTCCCTCGTACCAAATCTGAATATTTGCAGAGATTGCATGTGAGGTTTTATTTTCTCATATTTTTTGTCTTTTATTTTCTTTCACCTTCAATCAGCGTATTCAATTTGTGCAACAATTTTGCAACTGAAAAGAAAATCGATGCAATAAATTAACGATGTTGCCACGATTTTTAGTTGGTTGCGACAAATTTTAACTATTGCTACCGATTAATTCAATTTCGACGAAATTAATTGGTTGCCTGAAATTTTTTTTTTTGCTACGAAATTAATTTGTATTGCTGAGAAATACTCCAGAACTGCCTACATGGACTGGATGGCAATGGCAGTGGCCCCTGTGGAAGGGAAGGGAGGAGGAGAAGCAAATCGTTTGTTTAGAAAATCAGGATTGTTTAGAAAGCTGAAAAATAAAATCAGAAGGGAGGGAATGGAAGAGAGCGCGACTTCTTTACTTGGAAGTGTCACCTCAAAATTGGGGTGTAGCTGAGGGTAATAAGGGCCCACCGGTGGGTATACCAACCATACCCTTTTCTGTTCACGCCTCTTTAATTCTGTTATTTTGCTTTCCTCCCAAAAGCAGACGAGAAACATGGTGGATAATACTGATTCTTTATCTCTTTTTGTTTTTTCTCTTTGTATTGTAGAAAGCAAGTTCTTTTGCAAACTTGACTGCAAGAGATGGTGAAAAACCGAGAAGGAAGAGATTTGTGGCTCGTTGTCAGATGAGAAAAGAGATATGTCAATCTCTAGCCATGTGGTGATGTACTGGTCTCGAGAAAGCACAAACAGTTAGTTTTCTGAATTTGCAAACAACACTCCAATACTAGAACATGAAGTTGCATGAATACGTAAGTTGTACCTGGCTTCTGCATCTTGAACAAACCAAATCATATTCTAACCAATACATGCAAACTCAGAACCATATTGAAGTTCTCATTTCTTTTAATTTTTGCTGAGTTACGTTTTTGTTTTGGAGGGTGGGGATGGCTTATTACAACTATGGGCAAAATTGTCAATAGTTTGGTACTGATACTAACCTTGGTCTAATACAAAAAAATTAACCAGTAGAATAGAATTGGCAACCAACCATTTGTAGATACCAAAGTTGTCAAAATAGAAATTCACACCCATGGACCCATCCACATACATCTGTTGGAAGGAAGCGGGGGAGTTCCGATGACTATCGGACCAACATCTAGACCGTTCGATAGAGCTTAGAGATTTGTGCAACGAGACCTCAATCCCACTAACGGAGTGCTTCTGTTAACCGTACGTCACCCCTCTTTTCTTTTTATTTGGTTTTGAGAGATCAGTGTCCCTACGCCTGCTCTCCATATTTGAGATAAGTTAGACCAGTCACTGGATTTATAGCAACATAAGAAAAAAAAATTAATGAATTGATTGGATCGAAATTAAATTATCATGAACTATGATTTGCAGCCTTGAAGCTCTCAGTGATGCCTCAGCAATTAAAAGCCCCCCTGCACCAAAAATATAAGCAAATGTGAGCTGATATAGGGTCTAATGTGACAATTAAGATCTGTAAAAACTCCTTTTTACTGATATAAGGGAAAAAAGTCGGATTTTAATAAAATATAAGATAAAATCAAAACTCCTTTTCCAATATCCATTTGTACTGATTCAGCCTAAACACAATTAATTAACAAGTTGTAACCTGTTTTCAACCAACTTAAAAAGGTATTTTTATGTCGTTTTTAACTTTTTATATGAAAACATAAAATTTGAAAAAAAATCAATTACGAATTCATATCACCTGAGAGACGGTTTGTATTTTTTATGTTGCTTCACTTGAGAGACGGTTTCCTCTATCAGATTATCTCCAAAATGAATTCATATCACCTGAGGTAACAAAATTTTTGGATTTAGATGGTAACCGTCATATCTACTTTGACACGATTATTAAAGGAAACTCATGCATTCCATCTCAGACCGGATTAGCCCAAATTCTGATCGGACGGTCTGGACCTATACTCAAATATTAAGTAACCTCAGAGGATGCGGACTCCCCAAAATCCTCTGTCCAATTAGACGGTTAATATAAGACTATTCCCAAAATCCTCTCCCCAAAATCCCTCAGATTAGACGGTTAACCTCTCTCATTTCCCTCAGAGTAGGTTTTTTCTTCAAGTCCCCCTCCCCCGCGCAGCCTCTCCTTCGCCGTCACCCGCATCTTCACTTTTCCCGTTACCCTTTGCCTCTGCCGAGTCGTTCTCTTCCCGCCTCCGTCGATTCAGTCGCCCCAAACCGCTCCCCGATCACACCGCATCCTCTCTACCTCTATTTGTCATACACCGCTTTTTCCCCTTTTACCCTCGTCGAAACCTAACCCTAACCCTGATTTCTTATTCTTTTTTTTTTTCAATTTTTGCAAATTTTGTCAACTTTTCTCTGATTTGATCGGTTCTCTTGCAGTTTTGCAAGTTCTCATCATGGAATGACCGTCGGAGCTCTCAGACGAGATCTAGGTGCAAATCTATCATGCATGCTGAACTCGATTGTTATATTTGTGGCCTTAGAGGCCAGCTCGGCAAACCGAAAGGCGTGAGTTTCACTTTTTATCCTCTCTCTTGGTCCTTTCAGATCTCGGTTAAACTCGGTACTTCATTTTAATGGGCTAATTTGCAAAATGGACTGATGGGACGATTTATGGGTATTCCTTCTTCCTCTTCATGAAGCCACAAAACTGGAACCAAAGCGTTGCAATTTTTTACATGCACACAAAGTTAACAATTCGTTTGGTCAATTCTGCCATTTGAGTTTTAGATCTTTTATTATTGATTATTTTATGTAACTTGTCTGCTCTCTTCCTGTGCCATATATAATTATATTCACCGAAAAAGCCATGTCAGTTTGAAATTTTTCTTGAGATATTTGTAATAATATTCGGCAGTTTCCTATTGTGGACCAATCCAGATAGTAACAATTTGATCTATGTTTTGATATACATTATTAATATAAACTTTGAAAAATACTCTTTAAAGTACAGCTGTTTGCATAATCTCATCCATAGTTAAAAAAAAAGTCCTATTATATTTCACACAGGATGCATATAGGAAACTTTAAATATCACACAGCAAATCTATCATACGATATCTTGACTACCTGCATTCATGTGTTCTGTCCTAAATATCAACAATTCACGGTTAAGGTCTTATTTTTAGTTTTTTCTTTTTTCTTTGTTCAGCTCATAGATCTTGTCGATGTCAGCAGCTACTGCTTGAAAATTATGTCCTGTGTATTCCATCTTCTATGTAGGTATGTATTTCAGTTTTTTTATTTTCTGTAATTATTTGGATTATAATAGAGATATATGTAGATTGACAAAATATGTTAATAAATACAAAATTAGTTTCACCTATAATTCTTGTGCTGAATAATTTGATAAAAAAAATAAAATTTAGTATTGGATAGTACTGTTTGGGTTATTTTATTTTATTTTGTAATTGGATAATTTGGATGGTTGACTTGATGTATAGCTCAAAATTGGTGTACATGTATACAATTCATCATAGCAAATCAGGGTTGTTTAGAAAGCTGAAAAATATATTTGGTATTTTAATGATTTATACATGCATAAGAGGTTCCTTAATTTAAAGGAAATAACTTAATTACTGTGGCTGTGAGCTAGGAATAGGGAAATTTTTCAAATGAAATATTTTTTTTGTATAATGTATATTTTCCAACCAAGTCTATACTGAAAATGCCACTGTTCTCTAGACTTGGTATATTCTTGGACGCTACATTTTCTCTCTTTGACCTCACCTAGACTGATACATAATGTGGCTCACACTAATAGTTGGTTCTGATACTAGGTGTATGGTAGCAATTGATGTCGCCTAGTTAGTCTGAAGTTACTATAATAACTTGGAAAATGTCCTTCAAGAGTGCAATTCCAACCTTAAGCTTTTTTTTTTAAAAATGAAACAGAGCTTTTTGGCTATGGCACCTATTTCATGATGATTCTCATAAAGTAGCATAAATTGAACTTAACAGTTCAGATTTGAAATAGATTGTGCAAGTTCTTTTTTTTTTTTAACAATAGATTGTAAGAGTTCGCAATGGCAATTCTCTGCATCCCTGTACAGCCTTGAAATATCTAAGCCAGACCTGCAAAACAAAATAAAGGAATTATTTCTTCCAGGTGCCTTTACTACCTGCATTCATGTGTCCTGTCCTTTTTGTTATCATACGATATCTGGTACCTTTTGTGGTTGAAGGGATATAAAGATATTCAGGCTTTGTTATCATATGTTATCTTGTTGTTTTTGTTTTAAGTTTTTTGAGTCTGTTGTCTAACCTTCTCCAATTGGATGATATATTACAGGTCTCAGAATAAATTCTTTCAGATATTAACCATTTGGAGAGCAGTAGCCAGCAAATAGAGGTTCATTACTGAAAACTTAACTAATAAAAAAAATTACAGTATTTGTACAAGAAAGGGAATTTGTATATCTGAGATTGCTGTTCTGGCATAATAGGCAAGGTTAAATTAGCATGAATCCTACGAACATATTCGATAACTACAATTATTTTGTTCAACATGAAAACTGTATTCTGATTAACTAGTTTGATGAGAAAAATATGTTGGCAAAACCTTATCCCAACAGGTTTAATTTGACACTAAGATTGAAAAGTTTCTATTTTACTTATTGTCCATAATAATTAATTACTTTTGTATGCATATGCAGGGTTGCTTAGAGAAAATATATAAAGTATTAACCTCCCTGGACTTAATTGTAAGTGATACAATGAATAAGCTGCCAGTTGTTTTCAAACTCTGTTGTATATTTCAATTTTCTATAAAATATATATGGATTAAGTTCCAATCTTGTGAAGTATGAGGATTGTTTCATTCTTGAGGCAATCCCATCTTATATTGAAGAAATTAAAAAGTTCAAGCAACTGTCAGATTGTTTCTCCTTTTCTATTTCATCATTTTCCTCTTTTGTCTATGTATATTTCATTATTTACTAATACAGTACAGATGGTACATCATTTGAATTATGAATTGCTACTAAATATACCTGGTACGAAGTAGTTAAAAGAAAAAATACAAGAAAACGAATTAACATCTGTTATTCTCATGTAGAAATGTCTTTCAATAAACAGAGTGTGAAGATCTCAAGGAGACAGCTTTACTCAAGGAACAAGGAATAAGCCCGAAGTCGATAATGTTTTAGACGACAGCGTGTTTTTTTTGTTATTATCAATGTAAATTTGAATGATATATATTAATGTATTATGAATGTTTTTTTTTATTAATTATTGTCTCCATTTTATATTATAAATTTAAGAGTATTTATTCAAAACAAAATTAATAGAATGACTAATTATAACGAATATTAGAATTATGTCTGCATACCAATTTCGTCTCCATTATAATATTAATGGTTGTATTAGATTTATTAATTGCAACCAAAATTTGGTTGCATTTAGAATTACATCTGCATACTAATTTCGTTGCATTAAAATAATTATGGTTGCATTAGATTTAGTAATTGCATCTAAAATTTGGTTGTAAGAATTGCACAAATTGCAACGATTGATTCGTTGCGATATATTATCTTATTGCTACCATTTTTTTGTTGCAATAAATGCGCAATAGCAACCATTTATTTAGTTGCAATAGATTATTGCTACGCATTTTATGCAACTAAATTTGGTTGCAAGAATTGCACAAGTTGCAACCATAGTTTTGGTTGCGATATACTATCTTATTGCTACCATTTTTTAGTTGTAATAAATGCACAATAGCAACTATTTATTTGGTTGCAATAGATTATTGCTACAAACTTCATGCAACTAAAATTTGGTTGCAAGAATTGCACTATTGCAACCATATATTTCGTTGCGATATATTATTTTATTGCTACTATTTTTTGGTTGCAAATACTATTTTATTGCTACCATTTTTTGTTGCGATAAATGCGCAAAAGCAACCGTTTATTTGGTTGCAATACCTTATTGCTACGTCGGTCTAGCAACTAAATTATGGTTGCAATAAACAAATTCTTATTGCAACCAAAGAGTTGGTTGTAAATATATTGCTACCAAATCTATTGCAACCACCGGCAACCAATTTTTTTGGTTGCAAAATCAATTTATTGCAACCAAATTATAACTATTGCAACAAATTTTTTGGTTGCCCGAAATAGAATTTGGTGTAGTGTTTGCATTTTTATTTGTATGATATATTGTAGATCGAAGATGTACAATGCACGCCTGAACGGTCTTGGATAGCAGAGCAAACGATTGCACTTAGCTAAAGCTGCTTTGCAAATTGGGTCCTTTGTGCTTCATTTTCAGAGAAAAATAACTGGGGTAAAAATATAGTTCATCCCATATGAGGTGAACATGTAGAACATATTTTTTTTCAATATATCATGTGAAATTTTCATGACCTGTACTTTTTTTTTTTGTTTCTCAGCTATATTACATGAGTCTGAATGTCTGATACAATTTTTTTGTAGCAACTAAAAACACAAATAATGATAAATGAGTCCTCTATGCAGAAAATATAAAATATTTTTGAGTAAATAGTATCATATCATGTTTTCCAAGTGTTAAACATGTCTTAGTAATTTTAGTGTGCCAAGTGTTAGACGTACATGTGTATACTTTAAGAATATAATGATGTATTTATGTGCAAAGTTATTCAGTTATTTATCCTCAAATCATAGCACTGTCACTGGTAAAAAAAAATTATTTTAAAATAATGAAGTCATATCTCAAATTTCTCAATTAAATATAAGAGAATTTTATTTTAGTGGAAAAGAGAGAAATATATGGAGTTTGTGTGTTGAAAGGGCAAAGAGGGTTGGGTTTTGGGCCCAGTATAACCCAAGAGAGCCCAGAAACTGACTTCACAATTGTTGTGGGATGCCTGTGAGGAGATTGTTGTTTGGTTTTTGTTAAGGTTTTGACGATGAATGAATGAAGATGAAAATATATATTACTTTACACAAATTAGTAGTTTTCGAATTGAAGAATATATAGCAGGTTGAACATAACACAATACTCATATAAAAACATATATATTGTGCAATATGTTGCACAAACAAATAATTAAGTTCACAACCAAATATTGTTCTTAACAATAAACATTACTAATAAATTAAACCTAAAAAATACAACTTGAACAAATAATTCAGCACATAATATCACCGTCTTGGATGCACCTCCAAAATTAGAAAAGAAATAAAAACGAGTACATTGAAATTAAACAAACTTATGACCTCTTATACGGAGGACATTGCCTCCATTACTTGTTCCAGACTTGTTCTCAAATGTAATTAAACAAACATTGAATAAGATATTTTCTGAAATCTTTCGGACAAAACTCCCCTAGTTTGAACATTCTTCGCTTAGTGACACATTGAGAGATAGATAATTGGTGGTCCATGAAGCATTGAAATTTTTGTCCACAATAAAGGAGTGCATTTGCAAATACGGAATTATATTGGGAGCATTTTCCGTGTACTAGATTTGGTCACCGTCAATACATAAAAGAATCGCTAACCCAGCTTCTTTGTTGATTAAATCTTACTTTTCAAGTAATTAAGATAACTTTAATTACTGTGTCGTAATGATATTGTTTTGCTTGTTGATTTGCTAATCCCCGCTTCTCATAATTTAATAGCCAGTCATCTCCAGCTTTCATATTCTGAATTTAGACCTTTTATGTAAAATGAGCCATATATATTTAAAAGACCCCATCAGCGTGTAAAATGAGCCACAATTCCGGTTCCATGTCCCAAGTTTCATAGCCAGTCATCTCCAACCATATCTTCACGGCCATGAGGGAATAACAGTCAGCACTAGAACGACTCATGAGGGAATATCTTCTGGTCAACTTTTTTCTTACCATACATCTCCCTTTAACTATAAGAAGAGCAGCACTCTGTGAGAGAGAAACCCATTGCCTTCATTACACAAATCATGGAACGTTGTTATAGCATGCTCACTATTCACCTCCTCTCAAGTCTCTTAATCTTTTCCTCCTTTTCTCTTGCTGCCATAGTAACCAATAGTAAAACTGATCGATCAGCACTTCTCTCCTTCAAGTCCCAAATACTTGACGACCCATTTGGAGTCCTCTCCTCATGGAACGAGTCACTGCACCACTGTCAATGGCAAGGGATCATGTGTGGCCGGCACCATCCTGATAGAGTGACGGCTCTCATTCTCGACTCCAAACAATTGTCAGGTTATATATCTCCATCCCTAGCAAACCTCGCATTCCTCCAAAGGATGAGTCTCTCTGATAATCAGCTAAGAGGAAGCATCCCGGTAGAGATTGGATACTTGCGTAGGCTACGTTTTGTCAACTTGAGTGTTAATATTCTTGAAGGTAGCATTCCATCTACTCTAAGTAACTGTTCAAATCTGGAAGTTATTTCTTTGACAAATAATAATCTCCATGGAACCATCCCATCTAACTTAGCGCAATGCAAAGAACTTCAAAATATCAATCTGGGGAATAACTTTCTCACAGGAGGCATACCATCGGAGTTCGGCCTCATCCCACAGCTTCAGTTATTAGGACTATATGCCAATAATCTGACCGGATCAATTCCTTCCACCTTGGGCAACCTTAGTAGCCTAATATATCTTTATCTTGAGCATAATCTTTTTGATGGCGATATTCCAGATAGTTTAGGCAAACTTACTAATCTATCAGAACTTTACCTGTCCTATAATTACTTCACAGGTTCCATCCCACCTACCTTAGGTAACCTTACCAAACTATCACTTCTCTATCTTCACCAAAATAGCATCAGTGGTCACATCCCGTCTGGCTTGGGCAACCTTACTAACTTACTAGAACTTTTTCTTTCTGAAAATAAATTCTATGGTTCCATCCCACGTTCCTTAGGTAACCTTACCAAACTATCACTTCTCTATCTTGACCAAAATAGCATTAGTGGTCACATCCCGTCTTGCTTGGGAAACCTCACTAACCTACTGCAACTTAGTCTTTACGAAAATAAATTCTATGGTTCCATCCCACATACCTTGGGTAATCTTCAAAGTTTAACAGGTATTGATCTTTCCGAAAATATGTTAAGTGGATTCATTCCTGATGAACTCGGGAAGCTTCAAAACCTCCAGTTTTTTAACATTTATCATAACAACATTTCGGGTGAAATACCACACTCCCTTTAC
Organism: Carex parvula; assembly: GCA_025461045.1. Classification (NCBI taxonomy): domain Eukaryota; kingdom Viridiplantae; phylum Streptophyta; class Magnoliopsida; order Poales; family Cyperaceae; genus Carex; species Carex parvula. The sequence continues at coordinate 1,462,685 of JAJGRW010000050.1, read as the reverse complement.
AACCTCTCAGCATTGTCTATAATGGAACTTAGTAATAACCAGCTTGATGGAACTCTCCCTTTCGATATGTGCAATGCTTTACCAAACTTGAAATATCTACGCCTGTTTTACAATCAACTCAAAGGACAGATCCCACCATCCATATCCAATTGTTCTGCTCTTATTGATGTTGAATTACATTATAATTACTTTACTGGCGTGATACCATCTGGCTTTGGAGCCTTACAAGATCTTCAGAATATCCTTTTGGAGGATAATCAACTAGAAGTCAAGAGACCACGTGACTGGAGTTTCATGGATGCTTTGACCAATTGTACTTTGTTAGAACTATTACATCTTTCAAACAACCAACTACAAGGAGTTTTACCTAGTTCTATAACAAATCTTTCTGCTAGTCTTCTTGAACTCTCACTGTCTAGTAACCCAATTTCAGGAAGCATACCAGCAGAGCTCGGAAAACTCAATAACTTAAACTTGCTTGAGCTAGGCGGAATGTTTCTCAGTGGCAGCATTCCGGTAGAAATCGGTAATCTTTTCAAATTGGGAATATTAGTTCTGGATAGTAACATGATTTCAGGACAAATTCCATCTACTTTTGCCAACCTCACCCAAATGACCCAGTTATATCTAGGAAATAATGCATTAGACGGGAGTATACCACCAGAGTTAAGTAGCATGAAATTATTAGAACTCCTGAATATTTCAAATAATAAGTTGGTAGGTGAAATTCCCAAAGAAATCATGGGTCTTCCTTCTCTTTCTGTTAGTTTCGACTTGTCACACAATCATCTAACTAGCATCTTGTCACCAGAAATTGGTAACTTGAAAAACCTACAATCAATTCGTCTCTCGAATAACAAGTTGAGTGGAGAGATTCCTAGCACAATTGATGGATGCCAGGAACTTCAAGCCCTTTATCTTGATAGCAATCTGTTCCAAGGAACAATTCCAACCAGATTGAGCAATCTAAAAGGGCTGCAAAACCTTGATGTCTCTAACAACTTCCTCTCTGGTCAAGTTCCTGAATTCCTGGGTACAATGAACTTGCAATATCTGAATATTTCATTCAATAATTTCGAGGGGGAATTACCAAAAGAAGGCATTTTCAAGAATGCCAGTGGTCTAGATGTAAGAGGAAATCCAAAGCTTTGTGGTGGAGTACCTCAAATGCATTTGTCACATTGCATCTCACAGCCTTCCACACAGAGACATCACTCTCGACGAAACATGGTGCTCATAAGTTCCATTGTTGGTTCTTTTATTTGCATAATTGCAATCATTTGCTTGTTAGTGATTTATTATACTAGAAACAACCCTCGAAACAAACCACAATCTGATAAAGCTTTGAAATATGGGTTAGAGCCTGTTTCATACACTGACCTTCTTAGAGCTACTGAAAATTTCTCCCCGAATAATCTAATTGGAAGAGGTTCATTTGGAGAAGTTTACAAAGCCGTTATGAGCTTCGAGAATGTGACAACCGTTGCGGTGAAGGTGCTAAACCTAGAGAAACACAGTGCTTCTAGAAGTTTCTTCTCTGAATGTGAGGCATTAAAAAATGTGAGACACCGGAACCTTATAAAAGTGCTGAGTTTGTGCTCTAGCATAGACTACCAAGGTAATGATTTCAAGGCTTTGGTTTTTGAGTTCATGCCAGACGGTAGCTTGGCCACATGGTTGCATCCAAATGCATGTACAGATGGGCCATTCAGAAGCCTCAGCTTCACCCAGAGGTTGAACATTGCATTTGATGTGGCGGCAGCAGTAGATTATCTCCATTACCATTTACCTGCACCAATCGTGCATTGTGATCTCAAACCTAGTAATGTACTTTTGGATGATGATATGACTGCACATGTGAGTGATTTTGGATTAGCAAGGTTCTTGGTTCGACCTGATACCATGCCTTCTCAATCAATGTCGAGCACCGGTGGAATCAAAGGTTCTATTGGCTACATTCCTCCAGGTATATATAGCGGAGATTCTTATTTAATAAGTACTTTTTTTAGTATGTCCCTGCAACGAAAATTATTCATAGACTTTGTTAAGGTTCAAGAAAAAGTTTGGCCAAGTTTGTTCCACTGGCGAGGCTGAAGGAAAAAATATATGTTGCCTCATTTATACAGACATGATTGAGACTTAATTTTGTTATCTATGTATACTTCTTTAATTTACCATGTTGGGCTATCCAATTTGAAAAAAATACACAAATATATGCACGATCATGTGAGCCCAAGTTTAAAAAACTAGGTTACTTATACATATGTTAATTAATAGGTTGAGTCGTAGGTCACTATGTTTCTGTACTAAATTTAGGGCTGTAACTATTAACTTTTCATTGTCTAGAGTATGGGATGGGTGGTCGGCCATCAGTAGAAGGAGATGTCTACAGTTACGGTGTTCTTCTGCTTGAGTTGTTCACTGGAGTATGTCCAACCGATGAGAGAATCAGAGATGGTTTGAGCCTTCAGAAGCAAGTTGAGATGGCTTTCCCCGACCAAGTCATGGACATAGTCGACCCCAAATTATTCTCTGAAACTGATGGAGAACACAATCTGTATGCACCTGAAAATGTCTATAGTTGTTTGGTTTCAGTGATTCAATGCGGGCTTATGTGCTCCAAAGAGTCTCCAAAAGAACGCATTTCTATCAAAGATGTTACCAAGGAGTTGAACTCAGCACGAACAAAGGTGCTTAGGCCATAGAGACAGAAAAAAAAGGATCAAAAGAGAAGAAGAAGGGCTCCACTAATAAATATGTATTATCAGTAAAATTTGGATAACTGTTGTGGTAATTTATGGTGTTGTAGTATATATGTTGTAATAACGAATATTATTTCTTTCTATTGACAAATTAGGGGGCCTAAGTATTTCAATTATATTGAAAGACCTTTTATATGCACTCAATTAAGTAAGACTATTGTAATGAGTGAATTAAATTAATGCTGCATATTTATATGTTGAAGTATTCTCTTGGGCCATAGTAATATCTAATGTTAATGATCTCATATAGTGTTTCCACACAAATCATCTGAATGTTAATTAAATATATTCAGAATAATGACAACACATTTAAAAAAAAAATAGGATTTAAACAGGCTAATGCAAGCCTAACAAAAAAAAAAGAAAATAAAAGAAAAACATCGATATTTCTTATTAAACCTGTGTAGTACAAAAAGATCAGAGAACAAGAACCTGAAAATAAATTAGCCTCTATATCAAGGACTAATTCCCAGTGTTTGATCCTAAAAAGTTGCTATTTAAGTTTAACATGATAGATAGCAATTTTGGAGCAATTAAGATGCCAAAGTTACACATAAACCCTTCAAATAAATTGGATAAAGGCATATTATAATTCCTGGTAATATTCCACATATAAAATCATGAATTTTGATATGCAACATGGTCAAAACCACCAAAGAACTAAATTCCTACAAACAAAACAAATGCTGGATAAGATACTGTGTACAAACAATGGGGTATACTCAGCAAGACCGCCCCCCAAACCACTCTGGGTACAAATTGGAAAGCTTTAGCAGTTCCCCGATATCAGGGGCCCACAAGTCAGTGACCCAGAAGTATTTTCACTGTTTAGCCGAGATAAATGAACATGGTCTATGCAAATAAAGCTTATAGACCAAACAGGCAACCGTTCGGTGCATAATGCACCATGCCCAGCTGAGCCAGAGACCCGAGATTAAAACTCGGCGCCCCAACGTATTTGAACCCTTCACCCCATATATGCTCGGTGTTCCATGCACCGCATAGGGCCCAACATGCGGCTCACCAAACACTGCGCGCGGCCAGAACAAAGGAAAGAATAAGAAAAGGGACACTGAAGTCATCTCTTCTTCCCCCTCCAGCTCGCGTTTTAGAGTGGATTTTCTAACTCAAAATTCGGGGAAATGTTTAAACATTGGCTCAAGGCCTCACCTGAGATCAATGATGGTCCCTTTTTTCCCCTCTTTTGTCTAAAAATCCCAATTACTTCTCCATTCCGCAAAGCTCAATTTTAACCGAGAAGGAAAAGAAAAGAAAATAGAAATGCGGGTACAGTGTGTAAATTGAGCTCTGAGACTTGTAGAGGACGATATTTAGGTTCTTACGACACTATGGGGATGGTCAATTTAATCCGAAAAGGGCTCAAAGAGTGGCACTGCGACTATAGCAAAAAACCCAGTTCAAGCATGATTGAAAAACATGAGGAACGTTGCCCGAATGATAAATTGGGTCTCGGCACACTTTAAGCTATCAAAGGCGACACTATAAGCCATGCCTCTGTTGCAGGAAACGCAAAAGGCCGAGAGGGCACATGATTACTGCCCGGTATGCCGCCAATATATTATACCACACCTGCTACGGCTGTAATTGGCTCAGTGGTCCATCCTAATACGTGTCACCCGCCCCCTGGATGAAGCCAAGAATGGAAGATTCTTCTCCAAGGGTGCAGGAGCACGTTTTTCAAAACTTACCATATCAAGCCGGTTTATGGAGGGCTATGATGCATGTTCTCATGATTAAATGAAATCTAAGGGCTATAAATGATACAACCAATCAACTATGATATGTATGAGTATGATTGGCTAAGCCTTTGCCATGTAAACAATTATGAGAAGACCAAATAGATCTAGACTCTTGATCAAGCACCTGGTGTGCATAGCAAAAGACACATCAGCAGCTACAGAACCCTAAACCCTAGCTTAGCCCTATATAAGGCACTTAAAATGAAGAAGAAAAGCATATTCAACAAGACTCAACAGACCCCAGTTGACAAGTTTCAACTAAGTTCATACACCAAAAGACCTCAAATTTCATAGTTTAGGAGCAAGTTTCAAGCTTTTTAGCAAATTAGAAAAGTTAATTCATACCTGAATGATGTAAGCTCAAGATGAGCAATGATCTGTACATATGTTATTGTTTGACCCTAAAAAGTTGGGATTTGGAAATAAATAAAAGGGCTAAAAGAAAAATAATAGAGTAAATGGAGGTGTCCATTAAAGATTAAAATGGAGAAGGTTGGATGAATCTATTTAATCACAAAATTGAGAAGTAGGTTCACGGCTTCGGCTGAACTAAAATATTGGGTTTTGATCTAAGTGATTTAATATGCTAAGTGGGCCGAAGGAATGAATTAAAACAAGTTGGTTGCCGCATAAAGTATGCTTTAAAAATGGGCTGCCGATTAAATTAAGTGAGCTGCTTCATGGGCCGAACCTAATACCTTAATCAATAAGATTGGATTAGTGAGCTGCTGGCCGAAGTGATTAAAGATACTGGGCCGAACCAAGAGGCACATAGCTAGGCCGAAGGAAGCAAACAATTGATAAATATGCCTCGTTGAAATAAAGCAAATGCTTGGGCCGAACCAATAGCTACAGAAATTGAAAAAAAAGAAAGGGAATGAATCCCACGCCTATCTGCACCTTTAATCATCTAAACTTGGTTTTTTAAAAGCCTTCAGTTGGCCTCTGCGTGGTCTATAAAACACCAAGCTCACATAATCTAAAAGGATCTTCTCCTTCCCCTAGCAGACAAAAGAAGTCAGAAGAAACGGTAAAAATCCTGGCGTCAGCTAGAGATGCTCTTCGTCCTTCACTATGCTATTCAATTAAGGCCGTTAGATGCATTCAACGATTCAGATGCTGCCAACTCATCCATCTGTCCAACTGCTGAAGCTATTCCTAAACCCTAATCAGAAGGCTATATAAAGAGTCCCTGTTGAAGGGAAAAAGGAAGAAGACAATAGAGAGCCGAAACCACCAGATATAGAGATATACACATAGAGAGCAAGCATCAGAAATTCAAGAGGGATAAAAAGAAATAGCTTAATTCTACTCAAAAAAAAAAACAAAGAAAGAAAAAGTTCTTTACTTAGTCGAAATACAAAGTTTTAGGCAGATTTCATCTTTTTGCAATGTAGAAGCTCAATAGAGCTTGATTTTTCATGTATTATAATCATGAATCAATGAAGCAAGTTTTCTCTTTTATTGTTTAGTCTTTTTTTTAGTATTCGGCCTTCTTCATCATTTTTCTTTTTGCTTCTGTGATAGGAGATGAATGCCTAAACTCACCTTAATGAGTTAAAAGCATGAAGCTCTTTGAGAAGGATGAGTTTTCTTTGCATGATATCATATTAGAAAAGTTCTAAATAAAATATATAAGTGCACATGCATAGTAAAAAAATGAATCTACAAAAATGTGTTGAGCATATCTTTATTTGAGCCTTTTTCCCTTTTCTCTCCTTCTCTGCCTTCCTTTCCAAAAAAAATAAACTATATATTAATATATGCTTTTCTTGGAGCTTATGAAACAAAATAAAATATAAACTTTGGTCTTTGATACTTCTTTCTTTCTTTAATTCTCTTAGCTTCTTCTAAAAATGATTACGTAGTAGAAGTATGAGGGTTGAGCCACGAGGTCTCCCTTCATATGGAAGCTATATTAATTATCTTATGGAGAAGTTAAAAGAATAATAAAGTGACAATAATAAAAAAATTAAACACAAGAGGTAATAGGGTTGAGCCTCGAGGTCTCTCTTATTATTCTCTCAACCTAAATGATCCAAAGGGCCTATTTGTACAAAGGATTTGATTTAGTCAATAATTAGTGCATTCATATGCTCTAATCTATGATATTTCAATGACTTGCCCCTTTTGGACCTATTTGTATATGAAAGAATATTTAATTTCTTGAGCAAATGAGCTAAAAAGAAATTAAATATCTTGAATGTATAAATAGTGAGAGATAGAATGTTTAAAATGCAAATAAACCAACAAGTTATACTTGTTCATGGCATTTGCATCTCTAAATCTAAGGAAATCTCGATGACATGTCCTTCAAAACATCAAAAACATGATTTTAAACAAAATCAGAGACTTCCCTGCATAAAACCACATTTTGACAGATTTTTGGTATTTAAAGAAACATTATTTTGGAATTTTGGATTTTCCCCTTTTCCCTTTTGTTTGTTGGTACCAAATAAGAGCTTGAGAGCTATTAAAACTCATTCAAGTGATGGTTAATTCATGAATTCAGTTGTGGACACCCTAGACCAGCCCCCTAATGTTTCCAAGAACAGTGAATCAGGAACATAGTGCTTGGTATGTACCACTGGTACAAGGAAAGCACTCAAAAGTGCTAAAATGACCTCACCTGGTAAACAGAATAATCTGAACTGACACAGGGACCAAAATGAAAAATGGACTTCACTATCAGACAGAGGACTTCAAAGCACACAAAATTGATACAAATTTTACATTTTTATGATTTTATTTCGATTTTACATGAATTTTCAAAGTTCAGTTTTAAAAACAGAAAATCAGCATCTTAATAGTAAAAGACATCTGTTGGTAAAACGAACAGTACAAATCGATTAAAAATCCAAATCAAAGAAAAAACATCATGATTAAATAAAAGACTTCAAAACACATAAAATAGACATAAATGTCATATTTTTCTGATTTTATTTCAATTTAATATGAATTTTTTAAGTTCAGACACTAAATTCATGTAAAAATCAGCTAAATAAATTGGTAAAACACCTTTCATATCCCAGCTGCACGGATCTTAAAGCAATATGAACCCTTTAATTCCGGCGCCAAAATAAAGCTTAAACGGAAATACGAATCTCAAAACCCAACAAACATGTCTGAAATTAAAAATACATTTATAACGACAAGATCAATGATTCTGTTTTATTATTTTAAAAATTGAAATTAGAATAATAATAAATAAAGTTTTGTGATAAGCATTATTTTACAAATACGACAAGGTCAATGATTCTCTTTTATTATTTAAAAAAATGAAATTAGAATACTAATAAATAACTTCACGGGTTCCATCCCACCTACCTTAGGTAACCTTACCAAACAATCACTTCTATATGTTAGCCAAAATAGCATTAGTGGTTACATCCCGTCTGGCTTTGTCAACCTTTCTAACTTACTGGAACTTATTCTTTACGGAAATAAATTCTATGGTTCCATCCCACATACCTTGGGTAATATTCAAAGTTTAACAACATTTGATCTTTCCAAAAATATGTTAAGTGGGGATTCATCCCTGATGAACTCCGGAAGCTTCAAAACCTAAATATCAACGCCAATGAAGATTTACCAAACTGGAATTATTTTGAATAAAAAGATACAACATATGATGTTTGGCAAATTGGGTTTTAGCAAGAGAGTTATTGTTCTAAGATTGTTTTGGAGCAGTGGTGTAAAACAAAGACAATGAAGATTAAACAAACACATTTTTTTCACAAGCTCTTTTTACTTTTAATTATAAGAGCAACTATATCGGCTAACATTTTGGAGGAGAGGACATTTGTTTTCTATTTTTTAAAACAAAAATGACTAAATTTTCCATTTTTTTTCCTTGTATAGAGATGATGAGGTTCTTTCCAGGGAATCCGGGACGTTCCGATGGGCATCGGGATCAAATTCGGTCCGATAGCCGGTCGGAGCTATTTGATCCGCTTCAAGATTCACACAAACAACTTTAATTCATGTGAATCAAGTGCGCATAAATCTTGACAGTGATCAAACGTATCCGACTAGACATCTGACTGAATTTGATCTGATGCCAATCAGACTGGTAAGATAAAGCTAAATCTTATTAAAGTAAGATAAATCTCATTATATAGTGTGTTGTACTGATATTGGTTTTGGTCGTTGGTTCTAGGAATTTTCTTAGTGCGTTCAAAAGACTCCAATGGTGCATTCTGACTCACTATTCGGGTCCCATGTCCCAACTTTCACGGGTCATCTCCAGCCCGGTCTTCACGGGTTAGTAATCAAAGTGGAAAAGCACAAAAAAAACACAGTACTAATAGTTTGCTGCTACAAGCATGCTATATATTTTTTAATCATGCTATATTTTTTAAGTGGAAAAGCACAAAAAAACACAGTACTAATCAAAGTGGAATGACAGCTTGGGCTCGGTTGTTTATTACATTCACAAGTGGAAAAGCATGCTATATATTTTTTAATCATGCTATATTTTTTAAGATTTTTTAAAGTTAGTTGGCAAGGTTCCACTAACAATATTTGTATTAATAAAAGAAAAGTATTTCCAGAGCACTAAATGTATCTAATTAACGCAATGTACTTAAAGTAATCATTGCAGCAGCAACCATACAAATATTGTGTCCTTCGTGTTAGTAATCAAAGTGAAAAAGCAAGCAATGAAACACATTACTAAAACAAAGAAAATAAAATAAAATAACTGGATAAACAGATGAAAAATTGGCAATCTTGTTTTTGTGAAAATAACGGACCAAGCTCCTAATTTTATATTTTAAGGAGCTAATAACAGTACCAGCGCTATAGTGCCCACACTATATAACTTCCATAACTATCTGGAGAACCGCAAGTACTCCAGTACTGAATTTTTTTTGTGAAGTATTAATATCTATGCAAGAAAGGATTTATACCTATGCACATTATATATACCTGTGAGATGAATAATTTTTATGTAAATAATTGTTTCCCCAACCAAATCTCCCAAACGAACCTGCACCATAAATACTTGTGGGGGACCACTCAAACTACAATGGGGCCATATACATTTTTAGAGGTGGGTTTTTTTTTCTCCGTTCATTTTCGTCCATATTTCTGACAATTTATGAGAAATTTCTCAAATCTAAAACCACAAACGTCTTTTACGTAATTTTCTCCTTCAAATGAGATTCATGATTATATACTTTCGGGCTCATCGTCACACAAGTATTTCTACCTCGTTGTGCAAGTATTTTTTACATATGATACTGGATGACTTATGAAAGTATTAATATCAAGTACTGCAAGTATTTATATTTATACACTGAAATATTTATACCTATGTGGTCAATGATTTTTGTTAGAGAAAGGATGACGCGGGATGATTGGGGAATGTTGATACAGTGATACGGGGTCCCACGACTTCATTGGAGAAAGGTCGACGCGGGACGATTGAGGAAATGAAAAAAGGATTGATCATAACAAGTTACGCATCAAAGTATTAATATCTTATATTTATCTTCCAAGTATTTATATCCATGAAGGTTGAAACAAGAACCAGTACAGAGACTGAAAAGGGGGGGACCATATAGGCTGCAGACATTCTAGAATAATAATTAGTAGGACTATATAATTAGTGGGAAACATAGTACATAATTTCTCTAAATGGGTGCGGGATTTTGGGATACTGGAGTGAGGGTATTTAAATAAATTATTCTATATTTTATTGACAAATTAGTAATACGATACAATTAAACTGTATGAAAGTGAACAATGAGTATTGAGCATAAAAAATAGAATAAATGTTACATTTCTGATAATATTTGACCGACCAACTCAAAAGTAAAATAAAAATTATCTCTAAATATCCGATTTCATCTCTTTGCATAATATGAAAATTAGAGCTCCATTTCATAGCAAATTACATAATTTAGAAAGCTGGGTTTGGAATAAAAAGACAGAATTTAGAAAGCTGGGATTGGAATAAAAAGATAAGAGATGCGGTCTACTCAAGTCTTCGTCCTGGAATTATTATTGTGGTCCTGATATTCTAGAAATTCGCAAGTCATTTGCAGGTCAACACCAAATACAGGTCTCTAGTCATTCTTCCTTTATCACATTCACATGTCTTAGTAATCAAAGTGAAAAAACACAAAAAAAAGAATACTAATTAATACCAAGAAAATACCACGAAAAACAAAATACTATTTTAAATAAATGTGATGGTCTCAATAGTAATCCTCATTCATTTTCTACTATGTCACTACTATTGTAATTCATACCCCATTGTTATTAGAATCCATTTCTCCATTTAATATTTTAGATGGCTTTTCAATTACAATTTGTGACCTATAAATAGAGGCTTTGTAATTTTGTATTACACACATGAGAAAATATGCATAAAGAAAATATCATCTTTTATGTGTTATCTCTTGTTTATTATTCTTTGTCTTTATTTTATAGCACGTTATCAGCACGAGAGCTCTACTAGTTGAAGATTCGAGGTAACTTTGATATATTTTATTTCAATTCCATTAAAATAAACAATACTTTTAATAGAAGTAATTGCTAAATGGAATAAGTTATCAATTTATGTACATTTATTTTAAGATGTTTAATATGATTCATATAATTTTATATGAAGTGCATTTTTTTTATAATTTAATCTTCCGGAAGAAGATTTATATGATGTACAAAATTAATATAAGAAGCTTTCAAGAAATCTTCCTCAAGAAGATTTACATGATATACAAATTTTATAATGAGGAAGATTTCAAGAAATATTAAGATCTACCCGAAGAAGATTTCAAGAAATATTAAGGTTGTCCTTCAGAAACAATGGCGTAGAGGAAGCGAGAAGAAAGGGAAGGGAGGGATCAACGCTAATTCACTCTCGCCACACCCATATTTGGGGGTGACAAATCTCACAACTTTTGTACAGCGAACTCGTCATTTATCCCCTCCGCTCCCCTTCGTCTCCTTGGTCACGAGCAACCCTAAGATTAAGATTAGTAATGGATCAGACAAATTGCTTATGTAGTCACACATCATTGCGTAATGGAAGGCGCAATAGTAAAAAGAGAAACAGAACAGCTACTAAACCTAAAAGAGAGAGAAGAGAAATAAAGGAGAGGAAGACCTCCAGGCTCCACGGAAGAGGCGCGAAATTAATGTCTCTATATTTTAACGGTTCAAAACACAACCAACAGAACAAGTTCGACTTCCTTATATCGGTACTAATGTATGATCCGATATCAGAGGATCATGAAATAGTTATATCGGTTAGAATGTACGTTCCCTTAAAATAAATCAAATATCTTCTATGGTATGCAGTTACCGACCGATATCAGAAATTTGGGACTTTTTACTATCGGTAAGGAAAGTCAGAACCGATATAAGAAAATGACTACTTATTTACAAACTTGCCACCACATCATTGGTCTATCGGCTTCAGACCAAAGTTAGTTTAAACCGAAATAAAATGGGCGTTAGAAGATTCCATTTTTGTAGTAAAGTGTTAGTAATAATCAAAGTGGAAACACAAGCTATTAAACACATTACTAAAACCAAGAAAATCAAATAAAATAACAGAAAAGAAGAAAGACAAATTGGCAATCTTATTTTGTGAAAATAAGACCGAATCAAGCTCCTAATCATATATTATTTGATTAATTAAAAATACGATACAACAAAAAAGTATGAAAGTGAACAATGAGTATTGAGCATAAAAATAGAATAATTGTTACATTTCTGATAATATTTGACCAACCAACTCAAAAGTAAAATAAAAATTATCTCTAAATATCCGATTTCATCTCTTTGCATTATATGAAAATTAGAGCTCCATTTCATAGCAAATTACAGAATTTAGAAAACTGAAATTGAAATAAAAACATAAGAGATGCGGTCTACTCAAGTCTTCGTTTGACAGGAAAACAAGAGCACACATGTCGGCAAAAAATTCTAGTCACCATTATAATTGTACTATGCCCCAGAGACGTGTGCTCTTGTTGAAATTTCCGCGAAAGATTTAGTCACCATTATACTGGTACTATGCATCTACCCAGAGACGTCGACTTCCACCCATTGATGGATTCAATGTATTGCTTTAAGACACTGTGATAGTACTGTGGGTTATTCCTTTAGGACTTCCACCCAGAGACTTCCACCCATCATATATAGTACTCTTTTTGGTTTTTTGTTCTTGGTTTTCAATGCATAGTACTGTGGGTTATTGGGATTTCCACTGTGATACTTGTACTATGCATCTACCCAGAGACTTCCACCCATTGATGGATTCAATGTTTTCCACCCAGAGACTTCCACCCATTCATATATAGTACTCTTTTTTTGTTTTTTGTTCTTGGTTTTCAATGCATAGTACTGTGGGAGTGTGGGTTATTCGGATTAATTACAAGCCCAACCATGAAGCATGTCAAATTTCAATTTCCCCCTTGGATGCGTGTATCACGGGGTTTGAATTGATGTGGTTCGAGGAAAATACGTAATTTTGAAACTTTTGAGGGGTATACATAAATTATTCTTAATAAAAAAATTCTTTTGCTTTTTGTGGTTTAGTTTTAAATAGGCAGCAAATAACGTCAATTTAATTGTTGTATTATATTTTTTAGATGTGCCAATATCATCCTATCAACATTTATTAAAAACAAAAGTGATATAATTTGAAGTGCACATGAAGTGTCCGAAGGTTTCTCTATTTCACATGCATATTATTAGTCAAATCACAAAATTAAATAAAAAAATCTACGGCAACATACTATTTTCTTTATTTTCATCTATTCTTTAAAATTACTAGCTTAGTACTGTCACATCTATTCTTTAAAATATTCTTCCAAGTGAACAAACATACAACATCAATCACAGTAACACAACATCAATCACCATAACAACCATAACTACCATAACTACCGTAACTATCTAGGTGACCGCAATAACTCCAGCACAAATTTTTTTTTTTCTAAAGTATTAATACATATGCAATGAAGTATTTATACCCATGCACGGAAGTAATTATACATGTGAGGTGAACAATTTTTACGTAGATAATTGTCTCCCAAACCAAATCTCACAAATGTACCCGCATCATAAATACCTGTAGGGGGCACTCAAACTACATGGGGAGACCATACATTTTTTTAGAGGTGGATTTTTTTTCTCAGTTGAATCTCATCCATATTTCTGACGATCTGTGAGAAATTTTGCGACAAATTGGCAATCTTATTTTGTGAAAATAAGACCGGATCAAGCTCCTAATCTTATATTAATTGATTAATTAAGAATACAATACAACCAAAAAGTATGAAAGTGAACAATAAGTATTGAGCATAAAAAAAATATAGTAAATGTTACATTTCTGATAATATTTGACCAACCAACTCAAAAGTAAAATAAAAATTATCTCCAAATATCCGTTTTAAACTCTTTGCAAAATATGAAAATTAGAGCTCCATTTCATTGCCAATTACAGAATTTAGAAAACTGGGATTGGAATAAAAACATAAGAGATGCGGTCTACTCAAGTCTTCGTCTAATAGGAAAGACCACACATGTCCGTATGATAATTTCTTTATTTACCCAGAATGATTTAATTTTGAACTGGGATCAATCACTTATTTTCAAAATATTTTTATTTTTTTCTAGTAACACACAGAAATATTTTAATTTTTCTTACAGCTGCAAAAAATTCCGATTGAAAAATATTAATTTGAGTTATTTGTCACAGTCTTTCTAGTAAATTCAATTTTATAATATTTTATCTATATATTTTCAAAGAAATATAAAAATATTTATAATATTTTAATAGAAAAATAAAAAAAATCATAAAATTTTCTAATTAAATAAAAAAAACCCAAATGTGACAATTTCGGCCACAGAAACACTGTTTCAAATGTCAAATCAAAGAAAAAAAATATTATGTGCTAACCGTCGAGAATCTCTACGGTCTAGGCATTTTTATAATTTTCACAAAATCATGAGCATTTCTATTAATTTTTATTTAATGTTGGATATTAATAAAAATCTCAGCGATCTTGTCCTTCGGGAAATTTGCAAGTTATTTGCAGGTCAACACCAGTCCTGTAATCATTCTTGCTTTTAATATTAATCAAGAATCTCAATAAAATCCATCTACGTGATTATAAGAATTGTACTAGAAAAGGACATGGATTAGCTTATTAGAAAAGGACATGAATTGTAATAATCCATCTACGTGAATAATTTTTTTCATTCATTTAATTATTAGGTTATTAGAAAAGGACATGGATTTAAAATAATTTCATTGGTAATTATGCATATGAAATTAAAAAGGCGCATGTTCGTATAATCTGTTTCGCATTCATTTTTATTCATAACCCTATAAATTTAGATGTTTAATGATGATTGTGCTGATGGCAAGAAACAAGCAAGAAATTTTTGCTTTTAGGTATATGCACGCTAGCTAGTAGAAGGTTAATTAGAGCATGTGATCATATCTCTTTTGCATTCTATGTTGCATAGGAGAAAAAAATGACTCCTCTTGTTCCCGCACATGTCAAGTGCTTTTAAATTAGCAATGAAATTAAACAAAGCCCATATGGATCACTATTGTAGTAGGTGCAGCACTACAACAACAACTTCCGTGCTATATATTTATTTAATGCAACGACTCAAGAGGAAACATTTTGAGGTCAACTTCTTTCAAACCATACATCTCCCTTTCATTATAAGAAGAGCATTCTGTGAGAGAGTAACCCATGACACTCATAACATAAATCATGGAAACCGTGCTCACTATTCACCTCCTCTTAAGTCTCTTAACCTTATCCTCCTTTTCTCTCGCTGCCATAGTACCCACTAGTAAAAGTGATCTATCAGCACTTCTCTCCTTCAAGTCCCAAATACATGACGACCCATTTGGTGTCCTCTCCTCATGGAACGAGTCACTGCACCACTGTCAATGGCAAGGGATCATGTGTGGCCGGCACCATCCTGATAGAGTGACAGCTCTCGTTCTCGACTCCAAACAATTGTCAGGTTATATATCTCCATCTCTAGCAAACCTCACGTTCCTCCAAAGGATGAGTCTCTCTGATAACCAGCTGAGAGGAAGTATCCCAGTAGAGATTGGAAACTTGGGTAGGCTACGTTTTCTCAACTTGAGTAGTAATTTTCTGGATGGTAGCATTCCATCTACTCTAAGTAACTGTTCAAATCTGGAAGTTATTTATTTGAGAGATAATAATCTCCATGGAACCATCCCATCTAACTTAGCGCAATGCAAAGAATTGAAAAAAATCAGTCTCGGGAATAACTTCCTCACAGGAGGCATACCATTGGAATTTGGCCTCATCCCACACCTCCAAATCTTATCACTATATGCCAATAATCTCACAGGATCAATTCCTTCCACCTTGGGCAACCTTAGTAGCCTAATATATCTTTATCTTGACCAAAATCTTTTTGATGGCGATATTCCAGATAGTTTAGGCAAACTTACTAACCTATCACGTCTTTATCTTTACAATAATAAGTTCACTGGTTCCATCCCACCTACCATAGGTAACCTTACCAAACTATCACATCTCTATCTTGACCAAAATAGCATTAGTGGTCACATCCCCCCTGGCATGGGCAACCTAACTAACTTACTACAATTTTATCTTTACGAAAATAAATTCTACGGTTCTATCCCACATACCTTGGGTAATCTTCAAAGTTTAACAGGTATTGCTCTTAACGAAAATATGTTAAGTGGACTCATCCCTAATGAACTGGGGAAGCTTCAAAACCTCGAATTTTTTAGCATTTATCATAACAAAATTTCGGGTGAAGTACCACACTCCCTTTACAACCTATCAGCGCTATATGATTTGGGACTTGGTAGTAACCAGCTTGATGGAACTCTCCCTTTCGATATGTGCAATGCTTTACCAAACTTGAAATATCTACTCCTATATGACAATCAACTCGAAGGACAGATCCCACCATCCATATCCAATTGTTCTGCTCTTATTGATTTAGCTTTAAGAGATAATTACTTCACTGGGGTGATACCATCTGGCTTTGGAGCCTTACAAAATCTTCAAAGTGTTGATTTTTCTTCTAATCAACTAGAAGCCAAGAGACCACATGATTGGATTTTCATGGATGCTTTGACCAATTGTACTTTGCTACAATGGTTACAACTTGGGTACAACCAACTACAAGGAGTTTTACCTAGTTCTATAACAAATCTTTCTACTACTCTTCTTGTACTCTCACTAGATAATAACCCAATTTCAGGATGCATACCAGTAGAGCTCGGAAAACTCAATAACTTAAATATGCTTAACCTAAGCAGAATGTTTCTCAGTGGCACCATTCCCGTAGAAATTGGTAATCTTTTCAAATTGGGAATATTAGATCTGAGCAGTAACATGATTTCAGGTCAAATCCCATCAACTTTTGGGAACCTCACCAAACTGACCAAACTCTTTCTAGATAATAATGCATTAGAAGGGAGTATGCCACCAGAGTTAAGTAGCATGAAATACTTAGAACTCTTGACTATTTCAAATAATAAGTTGGTAGGTGAAATTCCCAAAGAAATCATGGGTCTTCCTTCTCTTTCCGTTAGTTTGGACTTGTCACACAATTATCTAACTGGCATCTTGTCACCAGAAATTGGTAACTTGAAAAACCTACAATCAATTCGTCTCTCGAATAACAAGTTGAGTGGAGAGATTCCTAGCACAATTGATGGATGCCAGGTACTTCAAGCCCTTTATCTTGATAGCAATCTGTTCCAAGGAAGAATTCCAACCAAATTGAGCAATCTAAAAGGGCTGCAAAACCTTGATGTCTCTAACAACTTGCTCTCTGGTCAAGTCCCTGAATTCCTGGGTACAATGAACTTGCAATATTTGAATATTTCTTTCAATAATTTCGAGGGGGAATTACCAAAAGAAGGCATTTTCAAGAATGCCAGTGGTCTAGATGTAAGAGGAAATCCAAAGCTTTGTGGTGGAGTACCTCAAATGAATTTGTCACATTGCATCTCACAGCCTTCCACACAGAGACATCACTCTCGACGAAACATGGTGCTCGTAAGTTCAGTTGTTGGTTCTTTTATTTGCATAATTGCAATCATTTGCTTGTTAGTGATTTATTATACTAGAAACAACCCTCAAAACAAACCACAATCTGATAAAGCTTTGAAATATGGGTTAGAGCCTGTTTCATACACTGACCTTCTTAGAGCCACTGAAAATTTCTCCCCAAATAATCTAATTGGAAGAGGTTCATTTGGAGAAGTTTACAAAGCCGTTATGAGCTTCGAGAATGTGACAATCATTGCGGTGAAGGTGCTAAACCTTGAGAAACACAGTGCTTCTAGAAGTTTCTTCTCTGAATGTGAGGCATTAAAAAATGTGAGACACCGGAACCTTATAAAAGTGCTGAGTTTGTGCTCTAGCATAGACTACCAAGGTAATGATTTCAAGGCTTTGGTTTTTGAGTTCATGCCAAATGGTAGCTTGGCCACATGGTTGCATCCAAATGCATGTACAGATGGGCCATTCAGAAGCCTCAGCTTCACCCAGAGGTTGAACATTGCATTTGATGTGGCGGCAGCCGTAGATTATCTCCATTACCATTTACCTGCACCAATCGTGCATTGTGATCTCAAACTTAGTAATGTACTTTTGGATGATGACATGACTGCACATGTGAGTGATTTTGGATTAGCAAGGTTTTTGGTTCGACCTGATACCATGCCTTCTCAATCAATGTCGAGCACCGGTGGAATCAAAGGTTCTATTGGCTACATTCCTCCAGGTATATATAGCAGAGATTCTTATTTAATAAGTACTTTTTTTAGTATGTCCCTGCGACGAAAATTATTCGTAGACTTTGTTAAGGTTCAAGAAAAAGTTTGGCCAAGTTTGTTCCACTAGCGAGGCTGAAGGAAAAAATATATGTTGCCTCATTTATACAGACATGATTGAGACTTAATTTTGTTATCTATGTATACTTCTTTAATTTACAGTGTTGGGCTATCCAATTTGAAAAAAATACACAAATTATATGCACGATCATGTGAGCCCAAGTTTGAAAAACTAGGTGAATTATACAGATGTTAATAGGTAGAGTCACAGTTTAGTATGCTTATGTACTAAATTTAGGGCTGTAACTATTAACTTTTCATTGTCTAGAGTATGGGATGGGTGGTCGGCCATCGATAGAAGGAGATGTCTATAGCTACGGCATTCTTCTGCTTGAGTTGTTCACTGGAGTAAGTCCAACCGACGAAAGAATCAGAGATGGTTTGAGTCTTCAGAAGCAAGTTGAGATGGCTTTCCCCGACCAAGTCATGGACATAGTCGACCCCAAATTATTCTCTGAAACTGATGGAGAACACAATCTGTATGCACCTGAAAATTGTCTATAGTTGTTTGGTTTCAGTGATTCAATGCGGGCTTATGTGCTCCAAAGAGTCTCCAAAAGAACGCATTTCTATCAAAGATGTTACCAAGGAGTTGAACTCAGCACGAACAAAGGCGCTTAGGCCATAGAGAGAAAAAAAGGATCAAAAGAGAAGAAGAGGGCTCACTAACTAAATATGTATTATCAGTAAAATTTGGATAGCAGTGGTAATTTATGGTGTTGTAGTATATATGTTGTAATGACGAATGTTATTCTTTCTATTAACAAATTGGGGGGGGGGGGGGGGGGAGAGGCTTGTTGCATTGAAAGACGTTGGATGCACTCAATTAAAGAAATTATTGTAATGGGTGAATTGCATTAATGCTGCATATTTATATAGTGGAGTATTCGCTTGTTCTTAGGAGGAACACATAGTAACACCTAATGTTAATGATCTCATCTAGTAGTTTCCACACAAATTATCTTAATGTTAATTAAATATATGCAGAATAATGACAGCACATTAAAAAAAAAAAGTAAGATTTAAACAGGCTAATGCAAGCCTAACAAAAAAAAAAGAAAAACATGTTTCTTATTAAACTTCTATATGGTACAAAAAGATCAGAGAATAAGAACCTGAAAATTAATAAGCCTCCATATCAAGGACTAATTCCTAGACAACAATATAAATCGATGAAAAAGAAAAACATAAGACGAATAACAAATGAGAATCAAAATTTACATGTAAACAAATCTGGCACTTGATCTAAAGGCCTTCATCGCAGTACTAGCATCACTGCCTCATCAAAATGGACATCTCCAGTTAAATGGTACCCATGCTCGCTATCAGACTCCTTGAAACATTAATAAAGAAATGAGTAAAAATTGCAGAAAAACATTATTTGGCTCCATAATTCAAAACATTAACAAAAACTTACTAAAAATATCATAATTCAACTATTGCAAATTAAATTGAAAATATATAAAAATTCAAACCCCACTAAAGATAAAACTTATGGATTTTCATTTAGAATTTCAATTATCCAATTTTATTTTAGTTTTATTTTTTTCTCTTTTATATTTTGTAATTTTTGACATCTCTGGTGTCCGTTAATGGAATCTAGAGCCTCCATCAACCTGTAAATTTAAATCTTCTAAAGTAACTTAAAATTTGAGTTTCAATTCAGAAGTTTGTTTAATTTGATATGATTTTTAAAATAATTTTATAAATATTCAAATTAATTGAATTGAATGAGATTCTAATTGGATGATCCGAATTCCAAGCTAAAAACTTATTCAAAAATCATGGCGGATCTGTGTGGGGATGCAGCTACTCTCTTCGAGTCTGGATCCTCTGCATTACCTCACCGTTTGTGTTTTAATACAAATCGTCTGATCATAATTCGAATCAATCCGGTCCAAACTTTTAGTACACATGGATCATTTAAGATTCTTGCTAATATGTAATGAACGGATCAGATTCAACCCAAAAAAAATAATGTATTTTAGGTGATATGAATTCCTTTCTCTTGATGACAGTGGGCGGTGGCCTGACTGAGAATCAAGGCCCAATAAAGATTCTCAAATCTTAAAACACAACGCTAACGAAGAAACCTAAAAACCAGTGTTGCACGGATATGCCGGTTTAGGCACCGTATCGGTATCGGACACGTATCGGATACCGATATGCGCGCGCCCGATACGGCACCGATACGTATCTGATACGCCAGCTGGCGTATCCGCCTACGTGGCATATTCTTACTTGGCCGATACAGTCGCCGATACTCCGTTGAAACTCACGGATACGGCGGAATACGTGTGGATACGGTGAACCGCGCCTGCGAACCGCGCTCGCACCTGTGAGTCGCTCCCGTGAACCGCGCCCGCGTCCGTGGGCCTACACCAGCGAAAATGGAATTTTTTTCTGCCCCGTGCGTGAATCAAACTGGAGCTTCCTGTTGAGGGGTCAAAAGCTTTAACCACTACACCAAAGTTTCTTTTGTAATATATTCTAGTAACTATAGTATTTAATATATTATTATGTTATGCCTTTAATTTTTTATAAAATTTGATTTAAGTTGTAATTATCTAAATATAATATATAAAAAAAATAATATATATAATAGACGTATCGTATTCTAAATTTTTGAAAATTGTCGTATGACCATATCCGTATCGTATACGATACCCGTACTCGTATCCATGCAACATAGCTAAAAAGTAAATGCAAGCTGGTTGCTGTCACGTGATTGTCACGTGGAGATTGTAATAACAGTCAAAAGGATGTCTTATTGTAGTCAAACAAAAGGCACCATGGTTCACTTTGTTTTTAAATTGATTGATAAAACTACATATACATATTAACGATTTAATACTTGTATTTTTTTTGTATTATACCAATAATTTATTACTTATATTTTTAATACTATGATCTTGTTAAATAAGTAGAAACAAAAGATGCAGCTGGTTCAGAAGAAGTTTAAGTTACATATGCAGCTGGCCTGTTCAAGGCTCTTTAATTTTTTTAGATGTTATTTAGATGTTATTCTTTACTCTAATGTAAAAATTAGTAATTTATTTTTAATTATCCGAATTTTATTTACATCTATATTTGTATCCGTCTGACGTTTGAAAAGGAATAAATATTGGAATTTACAGATGTTTTTATTATGTGAAGGTATAATTAGAAAGCTCACAGTAATAAATATTTTAATAATTACATGATAATTGAGTAACAAATCCTTTGTGTTTTGAGCTGGAAACGAGTGAGCCAGTCCTAGACCAGAATACTACTATTCATTCTAGAATAACAAAACACTAGAACTTTCACTTTAAGGGATAATCCAGTACAGGAGCAAAGCAACTCTAAAGGGAGCCCTTGACCCGGCGGAAAATGACCCAAAATTATGGACCATAATGTCCAGCTACAGTGTTTTTTGTTAATTAGAGATCATTAGAGATCAGATTAACTGGACGACCATAACGTCCAGCTACAGTGCTCTGGACGTTATAGACCATCACGTTTTTTCTACATCTCGAATTCCATCGAAAACTTTCAACAATGTCGATATTTTTTTATTTTATTTTCTATTAATAAAAATTTCGGGAAAATGACTAGACTAGCTTAACTTTCTTAACAGGTGCTGCTGACTGGACAAAGACTTATCACTACTACTATTCATTCTAGAATTAATAACAAAAACACTAGTTTATTAAAATGATATAATCACTATGAATGAAGCGATCGATAAAAATTATGCTAAACTAGGGTTTTTGTTGCTCGCAGGTCTCCCTTTGAAAGCCAGGAAGCACTTGAAACAATAATAAGTATTTTTTGGCCCAATTCATTATTTATTGGAACAATTGCATGCATAATTGACCGTACTAAATATTAAAATATCGTGCATTCGTGCGTACTTTCTATAAAATGAGAAATATCTTATAGCCATGTGGGTCCATTTAAACAAATGAAATTAATTGATCTTCATTTATTTTTAAAACTATTATATTTTTACTTTATTTATATATAATTTCGAGTAAATTATTATGGATAATGTAATATTAACTCTCTTCGTAGTAAGAAAATTTTATGTGATTGACCCATTTACGTTTGACCCTCTAACTTGAAAATCCGGTTCCGCCACTCTTCATAACCTTTTAATTATGGAAATTTCACCATTATCGACAAATATGTCAGAGCTTATGGGCAAGGGATAGCTATTGGTATTTGTTTGGAGTACACACAACACGTTACGTGTCAAAAATGACACTTAACATATCTAAATATGATTAATATGATAGAATGACACATCTTTTGAATGAATGAGCATACTTTTTCTATGATTAAGGTGTAATGACATTTATAAATTTGCCGTGCTTATTTTCTATATACTTGACAACATTTTCAATAGATGAGAAAAAAAAATTATTATCTTCCAATTCTAGTATTTAGTTCTCACTAAACAAAATATTGGAGAAAACTCAATATAAATTATTCTGTATTTACGTTTCTCAATTATATCAAAAGAGATAAATTAGTTATTGTAAGTGCATTTGAACAAATTTATCAACGTAAAACAAATTTACCATTGCCAAAAAAAATAAAAAAAATAAAAAGTTCGCATGACGAAATTGATCATGTCATCGGAGATCATTAGTTCAGACACCCACAACGTTCATAATTGATGTTCACGAGTGCCAAATTGAAGGCTTGTTGTAGGGTTCATAAACCCGTGTCGTCAGGCAAAATCAGCGCAAAGTCTACAACATTTTTTACCATGTAAATAAGTTCATCCATGACTTATAATTAATTAGTATTATGATAAATGATAATCTAATATCACGTGAGAAGAAAGAAAAAGAAGGAGATCAATCGGCTCATCTGTAAAATACAAACCCAGCACAAATCTGGTTAAATATCTTAACAGAGCAGTTTTGGCTTCATGGAGCATACGAAGCATATGCAATGCTGTTTTATTCGGCCAAAACAAGAGTATATTTCATCAAATTCCAGCTAAACTACAACTTAGTCCATTAGATCTATCAAGAAAAAAAAAGCATAAAATAAAAAGCCACTGATTGCCTCACATAAATATCCAGTTCAAAACAAAGATTATTTGATAGGAGTTGATGGATGCGAAGATGCTACCTGCTCTTTATCCTGTAATCAATTGAAAGAACATAAAACTCATACAAAATTTGAATTAACTCAAGTGCTGTAGCACATAAATATAATTTAAATTACAAACTAATTAATAAAAAAATTATACAAAAACCTGAGGCATCTCCTTTCCTTGGTTAGACTGCTGGTTGTTTGCAAATTGGCTACGGTACTATGCATAGCACACATTGGTCTGTACTATGGATTAATATCTTCGTTTTCAAAATCCAAACAGTCGATCTGAACATTTCAAAATGATCACCATATGAAAATGTACGTAGAGACTAAATTTTACATTTTTTAGAATTTTTTTACTATTTTATTTAGATAGGTAGAAAATCACTAGTTCACTACTTTTATAAATGGTCAATAATCTTTAGATTAAGTGATTTTCTACCTATTAAAAAAATAGTAAAAAATATCTAAAAAAAAATGTAAAATTTGATCTGCAAGTACATTTTCATATGGAAATCATGTTGAACGGTTCAGATTGACTATTTGGACTTCAAAAGCGAAAAAATTGATCCATAGTACAAACCAATATGCGCTATGCATAGTATGATAGCCTCACTTAAAATAAAAATGTATTTAAATTAAAAAAAACAATAAATAACATAAAAACTAAAGACCTGAGAGTAAGGTGCATTCGCCAGTGCCTTCTGTTGTTGCTGAAACTGGTACCAATGCTGCTGCTGTTGCTGTTGAACTTGCATCGACTGCTGCAAATACATCTGGTACATTTGCTGGTAATACATCATCTGTTGCTGCAACAGCTGTTGCTTCTCCTGTAAAGAGTTGTTGCTAGGCGAGGAATGATTTGACTGCAACTGATTTTTCTGTAAAAACCTGTTACTGTAACTGCTGTTGCTGTAACTGGAGGCAATAGTACATCTGTTGTAGTTGGTTTTGGTTGTGTTGCCACATCTGAGATGGACACACTTGCCCTGATTTTACGCCTCCATTCTATCATTTATTTTTTGTTAGTTCAACTGAATTCAATTTATATGAGGGGTTTTTAACCAAAAAAAAATAATAAATAAAGGGGAGAAGAAACCATTGGTTGCTGGTATTTTGAAAATTACGGTACGGACACCCATTACTAGCATGAGCATTCCCTAAACCCTAAACCCTAGATGTAAAATTCTAACTCTAATCACTTATCTAATGAGAACAAATATAGTTTTCAGAAAAAGGATCAGGGAGATTTGTCCAAGGAAAAAGATAATTTAGATGTAAATTTTTAAATTCACCATTGTAAACTCAAAAAAATGAGGGTAATAGGCTGAAGAACTTCTGTTAAATGTAATCATAAGGGAGCTTTTCTATTAAATTAACCCTTATCTATTCAAGAATACATGTAATTTTACAGTTATGGGTACGCTACGAGCTATATATTCACACAAGCAAGCACATGTGACAACTAGACTCTTAAAATATAAAAAAAAAAAAACAAGGTTGAATTGCAAAATGCACAAAAACACTAACCAAAGATTGTTCCAACGCTCCTGTAGGAAATATACTGGTATGGCAGTTGTGAAGTCGGCATCGGGTTATTAGATCTATTCGGGTGTGGATTCAAAACGGGTATATTTTGACCCAATTCCACTTCTGACTTTGAGCATTCACCCTGAATTGGGCTAGCAGGCCTAATTGGGCTTATTTGAAAAGACTCGTCAGCTTTAGGGTCTTGTAGGGTGCAGAAAGTTGCACAGGGGGGAAGGTGTGTGCATATGTGTGAAATGTTTCAGGGTTCAATGCTCTTTGCTTTCGAGACATGGGGAGAATATCGAACTTGAAACATTCTATTTCTTTCTTCTATTCCTTCTGCTTCACCCTCGACAGACCTACCGTTCATAATCAGTCTATCGAGAAAGTTTATTGATTGTGGAGACGTTTAACTCCCAGCGGACCCAAGCCTCCGCTGTTAATTACATCAGATGACCCTTCCAAGCCATGCTGAACACCTCGTCCATTCCAGGATTTGTGCCTGTTTTATGTGAATTGAATAATGGGGTTAAAAAAAAAAGGACTCATGTATTAACACTGGTTTTGATTTGGTTTATTATATGTTTGGACGTGCGTGTGTATGTGATTTTGTATCAAGAATAATGTTTATTGCATTTCAAAATAGGAATTTGGGTATTTGAGAAGTGTATGTACATACTTTATTTATATTTGATTCATGACATGTTTTATTTATGTTTTCGTTAATAAATAAAATCATTTAAATTTGAAGAAAAGGTATTTTGGTCATTTCAGGACTTGGCTGATATTTGAACATGTTCAATTTTGGTTTATAAGTATAGATGATTTAATTTGGGTTCATTTGGAGGTGGTTTGAGTCAATTTGGACTTAAGATGAAAAAGTTATGGCCAAAAATGACTTATGTGTAAGAGTTTTAATCTTTCAAGGATTTGTTTATCAATTCTGGAGGACTGGGCTTTGTGATTTGGAGTTTTGATGGGATTTTGTATGAAAGTTGGGCCTTTAAGGGCTTGTTTGACAATGTTTTAGGCTATCAGGGACCTATTTGCAAAATTCCAAGTACTTCGCTGAGAATTCCCTTTTGTCAGAGGGGTCCATGTGTAAAAGATCTTTTATTTCTTTATTATTTCAACTTTGAGATTTGTGTATTGAGTTTTAAAATGTGTGCTTTGGGCTTTAGAATCTGTGCTGAGCATTGGATTTAGATATTAAACTTCGAGATTTGGGTATTGGGCGTCGGGATTGGTAGTAGCTTTAGATTTCAACTTTGAGATTTGGCCAAGACGTTTTATCTTTCAAATTGGGTATGCTGACATGCGGGTCCCACAAGACAGGGGCTTGCTAATTCTTAAATCTCGGTTTTGGATAAAACCCTACATTGAGATTCGTGTTTCCATTTATCAAAGGGCTCATGTCGCTTTAAAAATCGTGCAGCTGGGATATGAAGGGTATTTTACCAATTTATTTAACTGATTTTGCTTGTATTTAGGTCTGAACTTCAAAAATTCATATTAAATTGAAATAAAATCAGAAAAATATGAAATTTGTGTCCATTTTATGTGTTTTGAAGTCTTTTATTTAATCATGATGTTTGTTCTTTGATTTGGATTTTTAGCCGATCTGTACTGTTCATTTTGCCAGCAGATGTCTTTTATGATTAAAGTGTAAGGAAATTTGGTGGCCCAAAATAAAACATTAGTCTGATGGGCTGGTTTAAATGGGCTGATTAAATGGCTTAATTAAAGGTGCGCATCCAGTGCATATTGTCAACAGATGCTTGATTTAAAAGGTGCATTAACCATTCCATAATAACAGATTTAATGCATTGCGCTAAAGGGTGCATTGATTTAAGAGAAAAGGTTTCCTTCCCCACTTCTTTGTCTCCAGTTTTTCCCACAATTTGTCTTATCCACTTTTTAACAAACTTTAAATTCAGTACAACATTTTTTTATAAATTTTTCATCCCATCTCTCTATTTTGAAACCCATCAGAAAAGCTTGAGAAAAAAAAATGAATGACTACTTCTCCGACTCCGATCAACCTTTCCATGGCGAGATCCTCACGCCGTCGCTGCTGTGTTCACACCGGAGACTCCACTGCTGCCGTTGTCGTCTTTCTCGTTCCGATCTCTCTCTTCTCTCTCTCTCTCTCTCGTTCTCTTCTCTTCCTCTGGCGCTGGCCTAGCCACTGCTATGACTATGGAGATACGAAGACACGATCTAAGAGAGGCGATCTGGAGGAGAGAGATGAGAGAGAGGCGATCTGGTGGAGAGAGATGAGAGAGAGGCGATCTAAAGGAGAGAGATGAGAGAGAGGTGATCTAGAGGATATAGGAGGAGACGATATGAGAGAGGCGATTTGGAGGAGAGAGATGAGAGAGAGGCGATCTGGAGTATTAACCTTGTTGTTTTACAGTATTCACCTTGTGGTTTTACAGTATGCATCTTGTGGTTTTACAGTATCCATCTTCTGGCGATTTGGAGGAGAGAGATGAGAGAGAGGCGATCTGAAGGAGATAGGAGGAGACGATATTTGAGAGGCGATATGAACTCGAATGAGTCATGGATTCAAGCCTTTTCAAGGCGATCCTAAGGAGCGGTAAGGATCTGTTTAACATTTTTCATGATTTATGCGTTGTATTTATTTTTTTATTTTACAAGATCTGTTTAACATTTTTTCAAAATATATATGCAATAGCTTATAGCATATATGCAATATTTTTATAGGATATATGAGTTATTTCACAAGATTCATGCAATATTTTTATAGGATATATAAGTTATGTAGGATATATGTAACAATTTACAGTATGAATGCAGTTTATAACATGATGCAATTTATAGGATACATATAACAGTTTTACAGGATATGTGCAACAATTTACAGTATTCACTTTGGTTATTCATATTTACAGGATCTGTTTAACAGTTGTACTGATAAACTGCATTAGACAGTGTATAACAGTTAATAAAATTCCAATATTTATCTAGTAAGTTTACAGTATTTATGTAGTTTATTACATGATGTATTAGTCATGTGTAAATGTTATGTATTAGACAGTTTTTACTATGATTCACTTTGGTTACAGTATTCACTTTAGTTTACAGGATAGGTGTAATTTTACAGATTACATATAACAATTTTACAGGATACATATAACAATTATTAATATTTATATATGGATCTATATAATGTAAAATAAGACTTAAATACTGTCAAATTAGCAGATGCAAACTATAAAATTAGCATATGCTAATTTTACAGGATACATATAACAATTTTACAGGATATGTGCAACAGTTTACAGTATTCACTTTGGTTAATCATAGTTACAGGATATGTGCAACAATTTTACATGATAAATTTCACATGATACGTCAACAATTTTGCAGGATACATATAACAATTTTAGCTTAAAGGATATATGCAGTGTTGTACAGATTTAAAATTTTATAGGTTGCAACTGCTAATTTTACAGTATTGAAGTCTTGTAGTTCACATATGTTGCTTTGATAGTTTGCATCTGCTAATGGTTCATAACTCCAATTTTTAACCTTGCTTATTTATTTTTTTTTTTTTGCAGGATGATATCTCGAAAGAACGTGTGGTTCTAGCAATGAAACTTCTCACTCATCCGAATAACGTGCACCAGAGGGTTATCAAGTGACAGACACCATTTTTGTTTTGATGGTTGTGAACAATTAAGCTTGTTTATTGAAGTTTTGTTTGTGCTTGTGAACAGTTATGGGTGGTAACAATTATTGTGGTTTTGAACAGTTATGGGTGGTGACAATTTACAGTTGTTGGTTGTGGTTTTGAACAGTTGTTGGTTATAGTTTATGGTTTTGAACAGTTAATTTTGTGATTAGTGAAATTTTATAGTTTGTATATGTTTTTTGGATACCATTTTACAGTATTGAAGTTTTGCTGTTAACATATGTTAGTTTTATAAGTTACATCTGCTAATTTTACAGTATTTATGTCTTTGTAGTTCCCATATGTTAGTTTTATAGTTTGCATCTGCTAATTTTACAGTACGTAAGTCTTATTTTACATGATATAGATCGATATACAAATATTAATAAGTGAAAGAAAAAAATTACGTAAAAAATAAAAATACAAAAAAAAAAAAAAATTTAATTTTAATTTTGAAAAAAAAATTAATTTTGATGCAAAAAAATTAATTTTGCACAATTTTAGGTGTTATTTGTAAATAACTACAAGTTTGAGAAGTGGTTTGTTTTTGAAACCTTCTAGAAGCCGTCAGTTTTTCAAGTACAGCCGGAAGTACAGTATTTTTGCAAGTTGCTAACTGTTTGCAACTAACTTGGGGACCACTCAACTAACTTAGATTGTTAGGTTTTTAAACTACTTATTATACATGATTTGTTGTTGAAGTTACAGTATTGGTTATAGAGTTTTACAGTATTCGCGCAAGTCAAATGACAGTTTTTTTGGAGAAAAACTGGAGAAAGAAGCTTGGGGACAATTAGTCGCTTCCTTGATTTAATGCCATAATAACATATGCGTTGATATTATGATTAAAGATGAGCTATTATCTTTTGGTTTAATTAAAGAATGCATGATATGATAATAATAGATGCTTAATCAAAAGGTGCGTAGCCATCCTATCCATCCTTTGACTAATGCGTTATTATCCATCCTGTCGCCTTTATCCATCCTGTTCCATATTTATCTCCCCTATAAATAATTGCTTTAATGACATTCATAAGTAAGAGATATATTCTAACAGTAAGGTTGATTCTCTCTTCATCGATATTTCATAAAGAACAAGTTGTCATTGCTTAGAAAGAGAAAGAGGAGAGAAATCGCTTTGCAGTTCTTCTGACGGTTTGCGAAGAACGTTTCAAGAGTATTGTTCTATAGTTTACAATGGATAAAGGTATGTAATCTAATTGATTGATTTACACGTGGAGACTTTGATTTCTAAGATCTTTGATTTGCTTTTAATGTTTTTTAATTCCGCTATCGAAACTTTACAGATGATTAGTTGTACTTATTTTAATGATTGTGTGTAAGTAGTTGAGCACGATAACGTCTACTTACATAAAGTGCTGATTTTTCTGTTTTTAAAACTAAACTTTAAAAATTCATATAAAATCGAAATAAAATCAGAAAAATGTAACATTTGCGTCCATTTTGTGTGTTTTGGAGTCCTCTATCTGATGGTGAAGTCCATTTTTCATTTTGATCCCTGTGTCAGGCTGGATGGTTCTGTTTACCAGCAGAGGTCAATTTGACCCTTTTTTGGTACTGTTCATGTACCAGTGGTACTCAAACTTTTATTATGTCACTGAGTTACTGTTCATGAGCGTGCTAAAGGCTGGTTCAAGGTGTTTACAACTGAATTCATGAATTAAACATCATTTAAATGGATTTTCATAGCCTTTGAGCTATTATTTGGTAACAATGAAGAAAAAGGAAAAAGGGAAAAATCCAAAAATTCCAAAATTCATCATAATGTCACTTTAAATACCAAAAATATGTCAAAATGTGGTTTTATGCAGGGAAGTCCCTGATTTTGTTTAAAATCAAGTTTTTGATGTTTTGAAGGACATATCATTGAGACTTCCTTAGATTTAGAGATGCAAATGCCATGAACAAGTATAACTTGTTGTTATTTGCATTTTAAACCTTCTATCTCTCACTATTTATATATTCAAGATATTTAATTTCTTTTTAGCTCATTTGCTCAAGAAAATTAAATATTCTTTCATACACAAATAGGTCCAAAAGGGCAAGTCATTGAAATATCATAGATTTAGAGTATAAGTGGCATATTATAGTCAATGCTACTGCCTTTTACACTTTAAACCTCAATTTCTCACTATTTGCATATTAAATCATTTACTTTCCTTACTTGATCATACATGAGTATATTCATGTATAAGGAAACTAAATATCTTTTAACATGCAAAATTGACCCTTTTAATAGGAATTAAAGAAGGAACTATCCAGCTCAACTTCATTAACCCTTTTGTCACCTTTTTTATTCATTCTTTGATTCTTTTAATAAAATAATTAAATGAATTAAATAAAGGCGAAACTATCCAGCCCAACACCCTTATTAGACATCATTTACTCATTTTATATGAGAACTAAAGAATTTAAAAGAAAAAAAGAAAAGAAAAGGGAGAAGGCCGAAAAAGGCAGAGAAAGAAAAAAAGGAAAAAAAAGAAGAAAAATAAAAGAAAATCTTGTATTTTTATTTATTATCATTTTTTTTATAAAAAAGGTATAACTTTTAGGAAAATAGAAGGAGAGGTCAAGAGATCCATTTTTTTTTTATATTACATATCATTATTATATTTTTTGCTTCAATCATCAAAGGCAACAAAAGAAAGAAATATTGATCATTAAATCTTCATATGCTATGCTTATTATGAAATAAGCATGCTTATCATAAGATTTTCACCTTTCTTATTCATGAACTTCAAGAAAAGAAAACAAAATAAAATAAAAGAAAAAGGAAATAAGAAGAGGAATGCAACAGTGAAGCAAGAACCAAAAATGAATAAAAACCCTTTTTATTTCGAATAAAAGATATATATACAAAACCATTGCTCTAAAAGAGCTTACATCTTCTAGGTATCTATTACCTATTCAAATTTTTGCTAAAAAAGCTTCAAACTTGAAATTTCTAACCTAAACTTTGTAGAACTTAGAATTTCTTTCACAGGGATTTTTTGGAGAAGAAGAAGTGTCTTTTTCTTTTGCATTTGGGGTGCCTTATATAAGGCAGGATTAGGGTTTCGGCTTGCTGCCTCTATACTGCTTTTTCATCATGACCATCAGATGTTCGATCAATGGTCTATGAGAGCTTGCTTATTGTTTAAGCATTCCTTTTGTTGCCTTGTGGCCAGTGGGGCAAGGCCAGCTCATCGATCCAAGAATTGAGTCAATCTGAGCCACTGGTAGCTTCTAAATTGGAAGGCCTTGCCATGGATTAAGGCTCACGTTTTGCAGCAAGGGAGAAGCTGCTGACATTAGTGGGCCCGCTTATCAGTTTCGCCAGAGAATTGTTTAACCTCTTATGTCTCAGGTTTGAGTGCACTCATTTCACCATAGACCATGCATGAGCTTCGTCTTGGTCTAGACTGCGCCAAGTCCATATACAGCGAAGGGATCAGCAGCCGGTATTTGAATTCTAATTTTTAGTCACGAGACTTGGACAGACTCGGTTTACAATACACCGAATCGCTGACAGAGCCAAAACGAAGGGGTCAAAAAAATGTTCGGCGCTCCTATCTTATTTCCAATTCTAGTTGCGGGATTCGAGTAGAACTGGTTACAGTGCACCGAATCACTGACCACTTGAGGTGTCGTGTGAATTCTGCATGGTCCGGATTTAGGGAAATTAAAGGGGTCACACATTTGCGCTGGATGTGGAAATATCATTCGGTTGAGTTTTGGATTTCGGCCCAGTTGATGTTTAATTGATTTCGGCCCAATCAATTCCCTTAAATCATTCAATTCGAACCATAAGCATATTAATTTAACCAACGATTATTCTAATTCAATCAAAACCGTGAGTATTTTTTTTTAGTTTCATGATTTGAGTATGCTTCAATTCTCTCCATTTATTCTTTAAATGGCATCCTCCATTTTTTTTTTTATTATTTTTTTTTTGTACATGTATATTTTTTTTATTTTTTAATATATTTTTTTTTTCTAAGTCCTGACTTTTTGGGTCAAACAGGTCTAGAGTTTCAGATTCTGGATTTGCTCTTACCGGATCTATAGTTTTCTCATCATCACTACTATGATCAATACCATTATTGGTATTAAAATTATTCTCAGGCGCAGGAACAGCAAAGTTGGTTTTTGATTCGGGATTTTGAGTTTTTGGCAGTACTATTGATTCCAAATTCGGTTGCAAAATCACCTCCTTTTTTCCTAATATGAACTCATTTTTCTCTAACTTTACTCTTTTATTCCACGAGACTCGCGAGTCCTTCGGGAAAAGTACGCAGTGGCGGGCCCACGCCTTTCTGATTTGTGCTGGTTTTCCATAAAGGTCTACAAACTATACACAAAAATAAGATTATCTCAATTATGAGTGTAAGGATATGGTACTTTAAAAAGCGTGCATTGATCGGTACTATGGATCCATATTTTCGTTTCAAAGGCCAAATAGTCGATCCGAACCGTTCAACATTACTTTCATAATGAAAATGTACTTGGAGATCAAATTTTACATTTTTTTAGAATTTTTTTACTATTTTTTATAAAATAAGTTGAAATCACCAATTTTGCAAATTATGGACCATTCAAAAAGTAGTGATTTTCAACCTATCTAAAAAAATAGTAAGAAAAAGAGAAGGAAATTAACACTGCACCACCAGATACTATTAAATTGAAAAAAGAGAAGAAAATGATAAGAGGTTGAAAGTGCAAAATGCACAAAAACACTAACCAAAGATTGTGCCAAGGCTCCTGTAGGAAATGTTTGGTATGGCTGTTGTGAAGTCTATTTCGGATTATTAGATCTTGCCAAGTCTGGATTCGAAATGGGTCGATTTTGACCTGATTCCACTTCTGACTTCGAGCATTCACCCTGAATTGGGCTTATTTGCCAAGACTCATCAGGTTTCGGGCTTATTTGCTCTTACCGGGTCGGTTTTCTCAACATCATTACTATGATCGATACTATTATTGATATTAAAATTATTCTCAGGTGCAGGAACAGCAAAGTTGGATTTTGATTCTGTATTTTGAGTTTCCTTCAGTACTATTGATTCCGAATTCGGTTGCAAAATCACCACCTTTTCTCCTAATATGACCTCATTTTTCTCTAATTTTTCTCTTTTATTGCTAGTGGAATCAGTTAGGGAGAATGCATTCGTGAGTCCTTCGGGAAAAGTACGCAGTGGCGGGCCCATGATTTGTACCCGTTTTCCATAAAGGTCTACAAACTGTACACAAAAATAAGATTACCTCAATTATGAGTGTGAGGATATGGTACTTTCAAAAGCGTGCATTGATCTGTACTATGGATCCATATTTTCGTTTTCAAAGTCCAAACAGTCGATCCGAACCGTTCAATATTACTTTCATAATAAAAATACACTTGGAGATCAAATTTATATTTTTTTAGAATTTTTTACCATTTTTTAAAATAAGTAGAAATCACCTATTTTGAAATTATGGACCATTCAGAAGTAGTGATTTTAAACCTATCTAAAAAAATAGTAAGAAAATTCTAAAAAAAAAAAACTAAAATCCGGTCTTCAACTAAATTTTCATATGAAGATCATATGAAAACAGAGATATGAATCCATAGTACGGGCCAATATGCGCTTTGTAAAGTACCATAGCCTCACTCCTCAATTATTGTTTAAACAAAAGAATAATCAGCTAATTGCATATTTAAAAAAAAAAAAGAGCACTCACATAAAAAAACAACATAAAGGTGTAGATTCATCAGTTGGAGGTTCTATCACATTAGATATTATCGAATCTAAAATCGGTATCTGACTGGTCCCACCATGAATCATCTCAAATTGAATCAACCCCTACAAGTTTCAAATTACTCAGAAAAATTTACAGATGCAAATATAGTAATAATTTATTTAAAGTTATACAGAACTTTGATTAGAGAATTGCATGGCATTTGTTTAATCCCCCTAAGAAAGACTTCTCTAGCCGCATCCCTGCTAACAGTCAGATTAATTAAAATATTATAATTTCAATCATACCTCTGATTTATTAAAATATTATAATTTCTATCATACCTCTGATTTATTTTATGATTTGAATTTTAAAATTTTAATTATAATTATTTTCCAATGTGGAGGCATGATCGGGGCATACAGTTTGCAAAGCAGCTGAATCCTCACAATTAAATATATTTTTTGTATCATACCGCAAATGTGAATTGTGCAAAGTTAATGTAAATACTTTAAAGATAATTGAAAAAATAGAGGGAATAGAGGGAATTAAGAGAGTAGATATGTAAGAATAGGAGAATAGTGTAATATTTTCAAACCGGACATAGTTACATAAAAAATAGTAAAAAGAAAAGAAAATATTTAAAGATAATTGAAAAAATTGAAAAAACATAATTGAAAAATTGTTGACTCAGCCAGACTTGGTCAGACTCGCCCAGACCAGACTTGGCCAGACTCGGCCAGTATTGGGTTGACTCGGGTTGACTCGGCCGTGTCAAACACTTTTCATCCGAATTTTGCTCAAAAAATCGCACAGGCGCGAGACTCGGGTGAAACTCTGACTGGACACGGCCGATACTGAGTTGATTCGGCCGAGTTTCCAAACCATGGGTTTACTAATACTAAATAAGGTTATAAAAGTTTTGGACTTAATAGCATATTTAGCCATTATAAAAGTACAAAGTTGGATCAAGATAAATCAATAAATTTAATCTGGTACTACCTGGCGAAGAATGCTCGACTTCTCTGATCAGTGAAACTAATGCATCAAAATCCGTGCTTGCATTATCCACCATTTCTCTCAGCCTTTCTACAGTATAAACTGAAAAGAAGAAATTTAAGAAGTATACTAAATATTCAATCATGTATGCTAATTTATCATCTTTTCGAATACTTGTACGACTTCTATAATTCATATAACGAACAGCTTTCATATATATGTCATGTATATAAAAGATCATGAGATTGGATCCATGTTTTACTGAAAAATTAAAATTTGTAACAGTGTACAATAAACTATGATAAATAATCAAATAGTACTAATTTGCTTCAAATTTCATAGGCAAGCTTAATATATGCCAAAAAAAGTGTCTGTAATTTTTTAATTTTTTAAAAACCATTATCTGATTGTCAGGTGAAGGGCATTTATAAGGGATTCTAATAGGTTAATACATATCATGTCAGGTCAAGTGAAGTATCACATTTGATCTATCAGACATGGTTCTGTAACAAAAATAATTCCCAATTAATTGCTTAAAAGGGTAAAGTGTAAATATTTTGAATATGAAAATGGGTTTTGCATCTTTTCTCAAATAAACTGATAAACCAATAAATTGCAAGATTTCAGTCTTAAAAAAATATTTCACATAGTTACTTGAGTATGAATTATTACCAATCGCATAAAGTATCAGATTGTGACAAAAATTAGCCCAAATTTTAATTTAGGAATAAAATCTGATCACTTTAACACTTCAATTCTTTAACACACTCAAAGAGAGAGAGAGAGAGCGAACTGGAGTTGTCCATTAGGCGAAATCGTAGAACAGGTGTAACACCACTACAAAGACCAGGTCCAGCTTACAATTTCTCCTTTGTTAGGGTTTCGGCTGTACGAGAGAGGAGCATCTCTTTCTTTGTCGAAAACTACAGAAGGGGAAGAGGAGCGTCTCTTCTTTGTCCTACACCTGGTCCATGTGGAATTATGAAAGCACTGGCACCCTTCATTTTGGTCAAAATAAGAAAGCAACCCTTCATATTTGGTGGAATTTTTAAAGCATGCCCTTAATTTTGGTGCAATTGAGTTTATACACATATATTCTTAAGTACAT
The DNA here is from genome assembly GCA_025461045.1 of Carex parvula. Lineage (NCBI taxonomy): Eukaryota > Viridiplantae > Streptophyta > Magnoliopsida > Poales > Cyperaceae > Carex > Carex parvula. The sequence continues at coordinate 1,426,123 of JAJGRW010000050.1, read as the reverse complement.
AACATATACATGTACATAATTTAATCGTACGTAGTTCTATCATCACCTAATGTTTTTATTTGTCCTTAGAATATATATATATATATTAACATACTTTAATTAATAAAATTACATTGTATCTTTTAATTAATTTGTCATTTTAATAAATTTTGTTTAAATTCCGGTTTGGGCCTAAGCCCCATTTAGTTAAATTTCAACTTTTCAACAAAGCCTCTAAAGGCCGAGCCCAAACAGAAAAAGGCCCAAACTAAAATTTACATTTCTTATTTGATTTTTCAGCCGAACCCATTGTGGTGAAAATTTCCATTTTTCCATTTAAGTCCTTATGATAGGGGCATATTATAAAAAGGGCCTAAAATTTTACACAACAACTCCTTAAATTGAAATATTTACACTAACGTTCTTGTCACTTAGAAACCGTACCAGTATGCTAGGCTCACCGGTAAAAAAAATGCATTTTTCAACGTCGGTCGTACAAATATCACAAGGTAACCGAGAATAGTATAAAAGGGTAATCAGTTTTGAACTTGGTAACGGTACCATCTCCAAAATTTCAAGAGAGATTATGTCATTGATTCAATTTCACAAGCACCTCTAAGTAAACAGACAACTCAAGGTTTTAATTCTCATCCCATTTCACAAGGGAAATAATGCATAAAAAAAAGAGGAAGAAAATACTAAGGATTTTAACAACAAATCCTCGACACACAAATACAATCTATCATCCATTCAAGGAGCCATTAGAGCAAGATTCACAACAACAATTCGAGGCTCAATCGAGGGTTCAATTTAAACTACAAAACCAATCAAGGCTCATCTCACTCACAACAGGCATAAGACATAAGAGAAAGAAATCAAGATATAGGACCGTTTACCGATTAATGCTTCCAATTCCATGTCGTGGCGAAGGTCGGTACCAAGATCGAGCCTCACCTCACGGCCGTTCCAAATCAGCAAGCATCACAGAAATGAGGCGTCACAAGGCACCGAATCAGCATCGTACCAGCACCTCACCAGCACCTCACCAACACCGCACCAGTACCGCACCAACACCAATTACAAGCACAAGGAAAACCCTAACGGGTTCGAAATTGGAAAAATCCGAACCCAATAAAGAGAGTGACAGAGAGAGAGGTCAAGAGAGAGATAGTGGAGAGATGGTTCTCCTTCGAGAGAGAGAAACCGAGGGTTATAACCCCGGAGATAAAAATTCGTAGAGAGAGAGAGAGTGAAACCTAGAGAGAGATAGTGAAAGTACACCGTAAGTGTACTCGAAGGCATGGTCGCTTGGGCGAGTTTAATGCGCGTCGTACGGCCGTGGACTTGGCGTGGTCGGAAGAGAGAGAGAGAATCGGGAGGGGGTTTTGTTTCCTTCTCCCGTAAGGAAAGAAAGGAAATAGAGTGGGGAGGGATTTCAATTAGAGTGGGGTTTGTGGGGTCCTCTTGTAAGAGGTGGAGGACAAGTTAGAGAAATAAAAAAAAATGTGAGGGAGGGACCATGTAGTTATTGGTGTGCCGAGTCATTTTTTTTTTTCCAAAATTATTGTTACAAATTATATTTCCTTTCGAATTGATTTGAAATGTTTCGTTTCTTTTAAAAGTCAAATTCTTTGTTCATTTATATAAAATCTCTATTTATATGTTTACCTAAAATTTTAATTTGGCCAGATTATGATCTATTCATCCGCCAATTTTGTTTTGAGTCTTTAATTTGCAAAATTTTAGTTTCATGTTAAATCTGTATTTTTAATTGACACAAATTTGTATTTTATATTATGAAATCTTATTCGTAAAATTTATCCTAATAAGTTGTAAATTTTGATGTTGGTTTAATACATATCTTTATATTTAATTTATTCTTTTAGTTAACTAAATTTTTTAATTAGTTGTAATTTATAATTTGTTTGTTAATTAACAATTTAAAATTTTCAGACTATAACAATCCAAAACGCACATTGGTCCGTACGTACTATAGATCAATATCTTCGTTTTCAAAATCCAAACAGTCGATCTAAACCGTTCAAAATGATCACCATATGAAAATGTAATTTCAGATCAAATTTTACATTTTTAAATTTTTTTTTTACTATTTTATTTAGATAGGTACAAAATTCAACTTTTAAATAGTTTAGAATCTTTGATTTTGTACCTATTTAAAAAATAGTAAAAAAAATCTAAAAAAAATGTAAAATTTGATCTGAAATTACATTTTCATATGGAATCATGTTGAATAAATTACATTTCACATGATCTCCATATGAAAATGTACATACTGATTTAATTTTACATTTGTGTAAAATTTTTGTACTAATTTTTTAGATAGGTAGAATATCACTACTTTTGAATGGTCTAGAATCTTTAGATCAAGCGATTTTCTACCGATCTAAAAATAGTAAAAAATATTCAAAAAAATGTAAAATTTGATCTACCATTATATTTTCACATGAAAATCATGTTAAGCAGTTCAGATCAACTGTTTATACTTTGAAAATGGAAATATTGATTGATAGTACGGACCAATATGTGCTACGCATAGTACCATAGCCTCACTCTTCATCTTTATCTATTTTCTTCGCATTGGTGATTTGCATTTTTATTTGTATGATTTATTGTAGATCGAAGATGTACAACTCGCGCCTGAACAGTCTTGGATAGCAGAGCAAACGATTGCACTTAGCTAAAGCTGCTTTGCTAATTGGGTCTTTTGTGCTTCATTTGAGAGATAAATAACTGGGATAGAAATATAGTTCATCCCAGATGAGGTGAACATGTAGAACATGTGAAATTTTCATGACCTGTATTTTTTTTTGTTTGTCAGCTATATTACATGAGTCTGAATGTCTGATACAATTTTTTTGTAGCAATTAAAAACAGGAATAATGATAAATGAGTCCTGTATGCAGAAAATATAAATTATTTTTGAGTAAATAGTATATCATATCATGTTTTCCAAGTGTTAAACAAGTCTTAGTAATTTTAGTGTGCCAAGTGTTAGACGTACACGTGTATACTTTAAGAATATAATGATGTATTTATGTGCAAAGTTACTCAATTATTTATCCTCAAATCATGGCACTGTCACTGGTAAAAAAAATTATTTTTAAATAATGAAGTCATATCTCAAATTTCTCAATTAAATATAAGAAAATTGTATTTTAATATATTTTAAGGTTGTTGTTTGGTTTTTGTTAAGGTTTTGACGATCAATGAATGAAGATGAAAATATATTTTAATATACACTAATTAATAGTTTTCAAGTTAAAGAATATATAGCAGGTTGAACATAACACAATACTTATATAAAAACATATCTATTGTGCAATATGCTGCACAAACAAATAAGTTCACAACCAAATATTGTTCTTAACAAAAAAACCTTACTAATAAATTAATTAAACCTAAAAAAATACAACTTCGGTAATCTTAGTAGCCTAATAGATCTTTATCTTGACCAAAATCATTTTGATGGCGATCTTTATCTTTATCTTAACAATAATAACTTCACGGGTTCCATCCCACCTACCTTAGGTAACCTTACCAAACTATCACTTCTCTATCTTCACCAAAATAGCATTAGTGGTCATAATATCCAGTCTGGCTTTGTCAACCTTACTAACTTACTGGAACTTATTCTTTACGGAAATAAATTCTATATATGGTTCCATCGCACATACCTTGGGTAATCTTCAAAGTTTAACAACATTTGATCTTTCCAAAAATATGTTAAGTGGATTCATCCTTGATGAACTCGGGAAGCTTCAAAACCTAAATATCAACGCCTATGAAGATTTACCAAACTTAAATTATTTTGAATAAAAGATACAACATATGATGTTTGGCAAATAGCAAGCGAGTTATTGTTCTAAGATTGTTTCGGAGCAGTGGTGTAAAACAAAGACAATGAAGATTAAACAAACACATTTTTTTCACAAGTTCTATTTACTTTTAATTATAAGAGGACATTTTTATATATCGGCTAACATTTTGGAGGAGAGGACATTTGTTTTCTATTTTTTTTTTTTAAAATGACTAAATTTTCCATTTTTTTTTCTAGTATAGAAATGATAAGGTTTTCCATGGAATCCAGGACGTTCCGATGGGCATCGGGATCAAATTCGGTCCGGTAGCCGGTCGTAGCTATCTGATCCGCATCAAGATTCACACAGACAACTTTAATTCATGTGAATCAAGTGCGCATAAATATTGACACTGATCAAACTAATCCGACTGGACATCCGACTGAATTTGATCTGATGCCAGTCAGACCAGTAAGATAAAGCTAAATCTTATTAAAGTAAGATAAATCTCATTATATAGTGTGTCGTACTGATATTGGTTTTGGTCGTTGGTTCTAGGAATTTTCTTAGTGCGTTCAAAAGACTCCAATAGTGTTTTCAAAATAATTCACAATTCGGGTCCCATGTCCCAACTTTTAATAGTCAGTCATCTCCAGCCCGGTCTTCACGGGTTAGTAATCAAAGTGGAAAAGCACAAAAAAACATAGTACTAATAGTTTGCTGCTATAAGATGGAATGACAGCTTGGGCTCGGTTGTTTATTACATTCACAAGTGGAAAAGCATGCTATATATTTTTTAATCATGCTATATTTTTTAAGATTTTTTAAAGTTAGTTGGCAAGGTTCCACTAACAAGCTCCTAATTTTAGATTGTTTTAAGATTGTTTTTGTGAAAATAAGAACGGACCAAGCTCCTAATTTTATATTTTAGGGAGCTGATAACAGTACCTGCGCTACAGTACTCGCACTATATAACTATCATAACTATCTGAAGAACCGCAAAAACTCCCATACTGAATATTTTTTGTAAAATATTAATACCTACGCAAGGAAGTATTTATACCTATGCACATTATTTATACCTATGAGATGAATAATTTTTACGTAAATAATTATTTCCCTAAGTAAATTTTCCAAACGTACCCGCACCATAAATACCTGTGGGGGACCACTCAAACTACAAGGGGGGCCATACACATTTTTAGAGGTGGGTTTTTTTTTCTCCGTTCATTTTCATCCATATTTTTGACAATTTATGAGAAATTTCTCGAATCTAAAACCACAAACATTTTTTGCACAATTTCCTCTTTCAAATGACACTACTAGAATTTCCGCTTTTTGCAACGGCAGCAATTGTTATTTCCAACGGGAGGAAGGGTCGATGGAAATGAAATTGATTTTTCTGACACCATTAACAATTTCCAACGGTAGCCTCATGGAAATAGTAGCGGTTGGAAATCCCTACTGTCTCCGCATGGAAATGTTTCCTATCAGCCGTTGGAAATTGTTTTGCATGACCCATGACCCGACAGACAGACCAAATATTATATTATTGAGGGTTCATGGAAATACCTCTCCCCATGCCGTTGGAAATAAGTTGGAAGTAGGGAGACATATTATTTCCATGGGCTACCGTTGGAAATGTTTTGTTTAATTTGTTTATATTATTTTATAGTGAGGTTCATGGAAATACTCAACTACTCTGCCGTTGGAAATATTTTGTTTAATTTGTTTATATTATTTTATAGTGAGGTTCATGGAAATACTCAACCACTCTGCCGTTGGAAATGTTGTATTGATTCAGTTTATATTATTTTATAGATAGACTTATTATTTCCATGAGGTACCGTTGGAAAAGTTAAATTCCTGGAGACAGAAACGTTTATGTTTATTTGAGATCTCTCTTTGTAGCAATAAAAATAAATCACAGTAACAATTAGCTAGTATTAAATTGCGAAATATAAAATGAAACAATACAAATTGAAACATAAATTTAGGTATTTGGACTAAGCCAATCAATTTAATTTAGATACAAAATTTTTGACAAATGCGAGCAATACATACTATTTTCCTTTCATTTGAATGACTCTTTTGTCCTCCTGCAATATATGTTTTTAAACATATGAGTGTTAGTGAATGAGTAAAATAAGTAAATAGAATTAGTAAACAGTGGATCATATATATATGCATAAGTACACTAGATTAACAAGGTCATGTAAATAAACATATTTTGTAATAAAATACAATACAAAATGGTTATTGTCCTACAAGAAAGATTTCAACAAAGAAATTATTACATGGTCATAAAAGAAAATTTCTCTATGTTTTGCATCAAATTTCTCTATGAATTGAAGTTTTTGAAAAGTACTGTTTTATTTTGCAATTATCAATGGATCTGTTGACACTACATCCCATGATCAAATTAAAAAATAAATAAAAGCTTTACTGATTAATTTTCTTTATTAGAAAAGATATAAAAATAATAGTGTTATTCTACTATATTATCCTGTTTACTATATTTTTATATTTTTTCTGTTATTATATCCCTTTTATTCAAATAAAATTCCTTTTATAAAAATATATACAAAAAAAACACAGTATATAAATAAATAAAACAAAAAGTGCTTTTATAAAACTTCTCTTAATATCTTTTAAAGGTAATTAGAAAGTGAAGGCTTGAGAGTTGAGCCTTATGGTCCCCTCTCGCCATATCTGTTTAAAAACTTCATAAAAAGATTTTAAAAGAAGCAAAAATACAAAAACAGTAGATTAATTAGGTAAAAAACACAAGGATTAGTAAAGGTTACGCCTTATGTTTCCTTTGCTAATTCCTCAAAATACAAGGACCTATTTGCAAGAGAAATGATGTTAAAGTGTTGATATAATAGCATTAAGTTGCTAAATATTAACATCTTAAAGGATCTGTTTGCAAAAAAGTAAGAGAAAAGAGGATGAAATTGCAAATAGGCATCAGTTTAGATCTGAGATTAAATAATTAATCCAATGATTTCTCAATGATATGTCCATTGAATCAAGAGAAAAGATCACAAAAAATGTAAATAAATGAAAACCAGGGACCTTTATGCAAAAAATCCTTTTAGCTTTGGTTATGACAACTTGATTACTTAATTGGATCTTTGATTGTATGATTTTTCTAAGTTTGATCTTGCTTTTCCCCTTTTCTGGTATTGAAATCAGTGGCTTAGACAGTTAGACCCACTTGAAACCTGGTCCGCAACTAATCAGACATCAAACCAAATAATAGTGTTTGCACAGTGTATTTTTCCATAATTGCAAATAATGCCTTATATTTATTATATTTGCACAAAGTATGCTTGAAAGTCCCCTGTACCAGTATCACACCTGCTCCCCTATCTACCTAAACTGTACAAGTGCAATGTGAAACTTATCAAACTTAATACTTGAAGGGCCTCCCGGATAGAAAGTGGTGCCTTACTCGAAGATAGGATGTGCAAGCGACGAACGGAGCCAGGCCAAGCGCCGAGCGACACCCTTATCTAGTTTGCATCCTATCACCTTCGCTCCTTCATTAATTGTCTTCTCTTGTATCCAACTCCTACAGTTCCAAAGAATTTTAATTGCCTAATTTGGGAGAATAATATGATACTTGCAATTTAAGGCAATATAAATAATTCAAGCTCTCAAAACGTGACAAAAAAACTTCTTCACAGAATAAACTAATATCAATTGTTTCAATATTTGATACTGTTGTCACTTTGCAGCATATGCCAATAGTACCCGGGTTAATTTACTATGGTTATCATCAAAACTTATCAGTACCCATTTAGGCTAGTTCAGGTTTACTATGGTTAACTCAGAGATTTCATTTTCACAACCATAGAGTACTGTAAGAAGCAAAGACAAGTGGGTTAAGACCTTGGACTACAAATTTTAAAGGGGATTGGTTCAGTTCATATGAAAAAAAGGAGGGGAATTTTAGTAATTTTCTGCTACACGGGAGTTATGTTTTTAGCATTTTTTTAAATGATTAAGTTTATGGGCAATTAATTTGCAAATGGTTCAGATCGATTAGCAAAGATTTCATCATAAGACCTAAAAGAAGGTTAATTCTAATTAGTAAATCTTAACTGTTCGGATTAAGACTCTCTCGATTCTTTTTTGAATGGCAACATACAGATCTTCAGTTTTGATTCAAGGAACTTCTCTCTCGGATTGTGCTGATATATTTGAGATACCGTTACTCAATAAAAAAATGATCAATTTCAATCAAAAGAACGAATTGTGCTGATATATTTGAGATATCGTTACCATCTAAGTTGATATAGACAAACACATAATAGGAAGTAAATGAAGATTTACAAAACGCAAAATACAAGAGAGGACAGAACAAATCGGTACCTTTTCGCGATGGGGAATTAAAACTGAGAGGTGGGGAGACGGGGATCTAGGGTTTGGATCGGGAGGGAGGCGAAACTTTTAGAACTGGCGGGCACCAAAATTGTCAGAGACAGTAGAAAGGGAGCTGAAATGAAAAGTTTGGAGGGAGAAATGAAAATAAACCTAAGTACAACAGGGAAGAAATTTGGAGAGTCCTCTGAAACTGAAAATTGGGACCCAGCTGTCGCTGAATAGATCCACATAAAAAATATGACTAGGATTGTTAAATGGAGATGTCCATTGATAATCAAGATGGCACATTTTTAATCGAACGGTTCAGATTTACAAATGTTCATAGCCCTTCGATGTTTAGATATTCCGTCAGCCGGATGGATAAGTAAATGAACATGAAATTAGATCAAACTTTGCTGCAAGAAAATAAATACAGTGCTCTTTAATTTCAACGGTTCCGATCGACCAACAGACGACGTGTTTACGTGCGCCTTCATTAACTCACAAAGCAAGAGTTTATGTTCTATGAAACATATACTCTTGCTTTGTGAGTTAATGAAGGCGCACGTAAACACGTCGTCTGTTGGTCGATCGGAACCGTTGAAATTAAAGAGCACTGTATTTATTTCCTTGCAGCAAAGTTTGATCTAATTTCTTGTTCATTTACTTATCCATCCGGTTGACGGAATATCTAAACATCGAAGGGCTATGAACACTTCACGTTGGATCGAAGCTTAGACATAACCAAATTTTAGAACTTTTACTATGGTTATGTTCAATGTTTTTCCTTGATCATTTCAAAACAAATTTGGAATCATTTCATTGCAGATCGACTGCCGATCGCTCGTGTGAAAATGAACGGTTCACAAATATTTACATATGTTGAATGTGCAAACAATAATGAAATTTTATAAAATTAACAATTATAAGTATAATTTGGTCACAGAAAATGTTAAAAATTAGAAAATATATTTTTCTAATTTTTTTTCATATATTTGCTTTACATGCATTACCTAATTAGTAGATATCAAGATTTGAGCCGTCCGATAGGTAATGAATGGTCCTGATGGTAGGGAGTCTCTATTATCCGAGGTAACATAATATTTCTGTTTAAATCCAACCCTACGTAATGCACAGGATCCTTTAATATTCGTGCGGAATGATAATCAGACGGTTCCGATCTAAACACAAATATTATGTTACCTTAGAGTATTTGAATTTTTGTGAATTTGTGGATAGGTCTTTCCTCTCTGGACTTCACCTTTTTTTCTTCTGAAATCCCACTCTAAAGATCTCTTAACCACACGATAGCACCAAAACCCTAAAACTTTCACTTTTCCCTCCCTCAGCCCCCTCCCTCCGAAATTTTAATTCCTCTCCCGCTCTCCAAGAGCATTTCCCGCACTTTAGATGGGGCCGGTTCAGGCGAGGCGGTAGGCGGCTCAGGTGGGGTCGGTTCAGGCGATCGCTGGCCAGATGCGGACGTGCAATGTGTGGTCAGGCGAGGCGAGATGCCTTCTCAGAAGAAAAGCGAGGTTCTCCGGCCAGGTACCTTCTCTCGTGGTGGTGCGTTGTCTCTCTCTTGGTGATCTCCGCTAGTGATAAATTTTGTGCTCGAGATTTACTTCTCACACTTAGTCGCTTTCTTTTAGTCGTACAACTCAGGTTTGTGGTTTTGTGCAACTACAACCCTCTGGATTTGTCCATTTTTATTACTTTTAGTGTGAATCGAATTTCTCTAGTTCAAGTTACCGACAACTACAGGTTCCCACAAACACAAAATTGTTTTAGTTAAGAGTTTATGTGTAGGAAATTTTGTCTGGTTATCTATTTGACCTGAAATTAGATACACACATTTATAATAAGGTGCTTCACAATACTTTGTGGGGCTGTTCGGTGTGGCCTCCTTAAGGGTGAAAGATTAAAACTTTAATCTGTCTTAAGAAGCACTTGTTCGTTTGGATGTAGGATTAAAAGTAAAGAGTAAAATATATGTTATAAGATGTAAGTACCTAAATACCCTTACATATTTTCTTCTTCTGATGCTTTTTTTTTGCTAGCAACAGTAATATCTATAAACTGGGTTTATTCATTTTTAGTTGAAAATTATATGTTATCAGTAGACAATTTTACAAATGCACAAAATTAGGCGGACCAAACTTTTTTTTTATAGTGAGTTTGTTACAGTGCGATTTATTTTTATATCATTTCTTACAAATGCACAAAAATGATAATTTTATATTTGTTACATTTTCAGCTTAATTAATTTTATATTTTTAATAGTGATGTTGCCAGTTCATATTAACAGTTTGTACCAACTGGTACAAGTGATAAAAAATCTTTGAAATCCAATTATCTTCTAATCTAAGACTTCAATTTCAAATATATATTGATCCCGTTTCCATATATGTCAAGTTAACCGCTGTATCGTACTATAGCTGGAATGTATAATTACAATTATTTTCTTCACATATCAGACCATTTGAAGCTTGCTCAATTAACTCTAGATTAGCAGCTGATACATGCATGTCTCGTGGTATTAGAGTTCTGAGTTCTTATATAAGAAACAACAACAAAAAAAAGCTCCTCAAATTCTGAGTTCCTGGAACAGGGACATAGAGGTAAAAAGACTATTCAGAAAATGTCCTAAAGGAGGTCCTAAGGAGGTAGATTTGCTAAGGAGGCTATAGGAGGGCAGCCGAACAGGTACTGTGGTTTTAATTTCTTCAACTATTCTGTCAGACTGGTGTAGAGATATGTGATAAGGCTATGGGAAACCTCCTTTACACGGTGCATCTGATAACTATTTCTAATAACACCTTTTGATTCAAATTAATTCTGAATTGGATCTAAACTTTTTGGCCTTTCTATCTTCGTTCTATAGGTGGTGACTAAGTATCCAGAAATGCATTGGTTCACAAACATATGCTTGTTAAGTACGCAGTCTCGACAAAGGTAAAGCTCAAGGTTTATCGTACTGAAATGAATGGTACTGTGTCCCAGATAAAGAATGGTACCGTGTCCCAGATAAAGAAGCATATATGAACCTTTCACTACTACTAAGAAAGTGCATGCAACACAAAAGTGCTAAGAAGAAACCTAAAAGAGGGAATTGATCGGATATAGGCTATTACAAACAAAACCCTAACCTAAAACCACCAGCTAATACTTTTAAAGTCCTTCAAATTAATCACAGAAGCAGCAAAGCTTAGAAAAAAGTTTTAGAATTTGCAAAAAATGCATTTTTATGTATCAAAGTGCACGAAGGCTGCATATTCTAGTGAACAATAACATTTAGTTTTATCTTGCCTTTGAAAAGATTTCACATAAATGGGGCTCTCTTCTCCTTTTGTAATATATATTTCATAGATCTTACAGAGCGACAAAAGTTCATCTATTATATTTTTAAACTTAGAAATATCTTTAAATATGAAACATATCACATCACTCAACTCATCATCTTACTTCAATAGCATATCACAGCACTCAACTCATCATCTTACTTCAATTGTTCTATTTTAACCGATTGACCAAAATACTGATTAGATAAGGGCAATTCTTTTGGAGAAAAGAAAGTATGTTTATTCATGTTTATGAAAGTAAATATGTTAATTTAATGTAGGGCATCAAAGAGGGATGGGATGATGGGGGAAGCATTGCTTTTGCAGTTTGTCTTGTCATTGTTGTGACTGGTATGATAATTCTTTTATACCCCTCAAATTTGATAATTCTTATGTAAGGACATGCATGTGTACCTATCATATTCTTACTCATCAAGGGATAATTTTGCAATTTTGTTACTCATTGGCTTTTACTGTAAATTTCTAACTTTAGAATGTTGAGATTTTATCTAGCAATTACAACTCTTTCCTTATAAAAGATCTTGTGTGTTGATCATTGGCAAACTGCATGGAGGTATACAAATAATTTTTGCTCTTTTGTTAGCTTGAAGGTTTAAGAAATTGAATTATTAATTACCTCCTTGTGTGCCTTAGGTTACTCCCAAAACTTTGGCTGATGTGAAAGGTGGAACATTTATCTCATATGACGGAAGAGTTCAGGTACAATTCCTCTCATTTGAAAATTCTTGCAAATTAACTTTAGACTTATTATTAAGTAAAATTACAATTAGTCGGTTTCCTCTTAAGTTACCCTTATGCAATAAAACCTGATGTAGTGGTGAGTTTACATGCCTCATATACTCACCTGCCTCATATTTTTCTTATAATTAGTGATATGGTATCTTAACAAAAAAAATATGTTGATTATAAGTAAAGATATGTCCTCATTGTACAATCCTCCCTGTACTAACTCAAAACAAACTTACTTTCTCATTTTTACAGCTATGAGAACAACATAGCAAGATGAAAGGAAGAGTGACTACATCGTTCTCGTAAAAATATTTTTGCAAATTTAGTCAATTCTAAATATTATTCTTTTAGTCGTATGGAATTAGGGTATATTTTGGGTATATATAGAAGTTTCTTTTAGCACTTTTGTTGTAATGTCTTTTGGCATTTTGATACAGAATAGACTATGTCGATTAATGTTAATTACATGTTTTTTTCTCTATATTTCAATGTTTTTGTTAATTTTGCTGAATGGGAATTGGGAAATGTAAACGGGTCAGTACCGGGTTGGTACAGGGAGGATTGTAGGAGGGCATGCTTATATAATGCCACTTAGGCTTGTTATTACCATGGGTAATCCATGAAATAACAAAAACCATTTTCCCATGCAAATATTAACCCTTGGAAATAAACATGTGGGCCCCACTATCGCTTGCCTTGGAAATACTGGGGTGGGTCCCACGTACACTGCCCTTGGAAATAAACATGTGGGCCCCACGTTCCCTTGCCTTGGAAATACTGGGGTGGGTCCCACGTACTCTGCCCTTGGAAATGCTCTGGAGGGTCCCACAGATGTTGCCATTGGAAATAAACAGGTGGGTCCCGCGTTAGCTGCCCATGGAAATGCTCTGGAGGGTCCCACACACACTGCCCTTGGAAATAAACAGGTGGGCCCCGCGTTAGCTGCCCTTGGAAATACTCCAGACAGTGTCCGAGTGTGCAAGTATTTCCATGCGCCCTTTTTCCAACTGTAAGCGCATGGAAATACTCAGAAATGAGTATTTCCAACGGCGCCGATGGAAATAAGTGCTATTTCCATCGAGGGTTGTTGCAACGGTAGTATTTCCATCGGTAGCGGATGGAAATGACGATTTCAGGGCTTATTCCATCGGTACGCCCATGGAAAAGGCAATTTCCTGCCGTTGCAAAAAGCGAAAATTCTAGTAGTGTGAGATTCATGACATACTTTCGGGCTCATCGTCACACAAGTATTTATTCCTCGTTGTGCAAGTATTTTTTACATATGATAATGGATGACGTCTAAAAGTATTAATATCAAGTACTACAAGTATTTATACTTATGCACTGAAATATTTATACCTATGTGGTCAATTATTTTTGTTAGAGGAATGATGATGCGGGATGATTGGGGAATGTTGATACAGTGATACGGGGTCCCCACGACTTCATTGGAGGAAGGTTGACGCAGGGACGATTGAGGGAATGGAAAAATGAATGATCATAACAAGTTATGTATCAAAGTATTAATATCTTATTTTTCAAGTGTTAATATCTTATCTTTATCTTCCAAGTATTTATATCTATGAAGGTTGAAACAAGGACCAGTACGGAGACTGAAAAAGGGGGGGGGGACCATATAGGCTGCAGACATTTTAGAATAATAATTAGTACGACTATGTAATTAGTGGGACCATATAATTAGTGGAGACCATATAATATCTTTTTAGAATAATAATTAGTGAGAAACATAGTACATAATTTCTCTAAATGGGTGCGGGATTTTGGGATACTAGAGTGAAGGTATTTAAATAATTATTCTATTTTTTAGTGATAAAATAGAAATACGATACAATCAAACTGTATGAAAGTGAACAATGAGTATTGAGCATAAAAAAATAGAATAAATGTTACATTTCTGATAATATTTGACCGACCAACTCAAAAGTAAAACAAAATTATCTCTAAATATCCGAGTTCATCACTTTGCATAATATGAAAATTAGAGCTCCATTTCATAACAAATTACATAATTTAGAAAGCTGGGATTGGAATAAAAAAATAAGAGATGCGGTCTACTCATCTAAGTCTTTGTCCGACAGGAAAACAAGAACACATGTCCGCAAGAAATTTTGGAATTATTATTGTGGGCCCTGCTAGGCTAGAAATTGGCAAGTCATTTGCAGGTCAACACCAAATACAGGTCTCTAGTCATTCTTCCTTTATCACATTCACATGTGTTAGTAATCAAAGTGGAAAAACACAAAAAACACAATACTAATTAATGCCAAGAAAATACCAAGAAAACACAATACTATTATAAATAAATGTGATGGTCCAAACTCTCAATAGTAATCCTCATTCATTTTCAACTATCTTACTACTATTGTAATTCATACTCCATTATTATTAGTTCATTTCTCCATTGATTATTTTAGATGACTTTTCACTTACAATTTTGGGCCTATAAATAGAGGCTTTGTAATTTTGTATTACACACATGAGAAATATATGAATAAAGAAATTACCATCTTTTATGTGTTATCAGCACGAGAGCTCTACTAGTTGAATATTTGAGATAACTTTGATATCTTCTATTTCAATTCCATTTAAATAAACAGTACTTCTAATAGAAGTAATTGCTAAATGAAATAAGTTATCAATTTATGTACATTTATTTTAAGATGTTTACTATGGTAAAAATAATTTTATATGAAGTGCATTTTTTTTTAAATTTAATCTTCCAGAAGAAGATTATATGATGTACAAAATTAATATAAGTAACTTTCAAGAAATCTTCCTCAAGAAGATTTACATGATATACAAATTTTGTTGAAGAAGATTTCAATAAATTTTGTTGAAGAAGATTTCAACAAGGTTTATATAATGTGCAATTTTTTTTCAATGATTTAATCTTGTTGACGAAGATTTTAAGAAATATTAGGATCTACCTGAAGAAGATTTCAAGAAATATTAAGGTTGTGCTCCAGAAACAATGGGGTAGAGGAAAGGGCGAAGAAAGGAAAGGGAGGGATCAACGCTAATTTCACTCTCGCCACACCCAGATTTGGGGGTGACAAATTTCCCAACTTTTGTACAGCGCACCCATCATTTATCCCCTCCGCACCCCTCCGTCTCCTATGTCACGAGCAGCCCTAAGATTAAGATTAGTAATGGATCAGACAAATTGCTTATGTAGTCATACATCATTGCGTAATGGAAGACGCAATAGTAAAAAGAGAAACATAATAGCTACTAAACCGTAAAAGAGAGAGAAGAGAAATAAAGAAGAAGAAGACCTCCAGGCTCCACGGAAGAGGCGCGGAATTAATCTCTATATTTTAACTGTTCAAAACACAACCAAACAGAACAAGTTCGACTTCCTTATATCGGTACTAATGTATGATCCCATATCAGAGGATCATGAAATAGTTATATCAGTTAGAACATACGTTCCCCTAAAATAAGTATCTTCTACGGTATGCAGTTACCGACCGATATCAGAAATTTGGGACTATTTACTATTGGTAAGGAAAGTCAGAACTGATATAAGAAAATGAAAACTTATTTACAAACTTGCCACCACAGCGTTGGTCTATGGGCGTTAGAAGGTTCCATTTTTGTAGTAGTGTGTTAGTAATAATCAAAGTGGAAACGCAAGCTATTAAACACATTACTAAAACCAAGAAAATCAAATAAAATAATAGGAAAGAGGAAGACAAATTGGCAATCTTATTTTGTGAAAATAAGACCGAACCAAGCTCCTAATCTTATATTAATTGATTAATTAAAAATACGATACAACCAAAAAGTATGAAAGTGAACAATGAGTATTGAGCATAAAAAATAGAATAATTGTTTCATTTCTGATAATATTTGACAAACCAACCCAAAAGTAAAATAAAAATTATCTCCAAATATCCGTTTTAATCTCTTTACGTAATATGAAAATTAGAGCTCCATCATTTCATAGCAAATTACAGAATTTCGAAAACTAGAATTGGAATAAAAACATAAGAGATGCGGTCTACTCAAGTTTTCGTCCGACAGAAAAACAAGAGCACACTTGTCCGCAAGAAATTCTAGTCACCATTATAATTGTACTATACATCTACCCAAAGACGTGTGCTCTTGTTGAAATTTCTGCGAAAGATTTAGTCACCATTATACTGGTACTATGCATGTACCCATAGACTTTCACCCATTGATGGATTCAATGTATTGCTTTAAGACACTGTGATAGTACTGTGGGTTATTGGGATTTCCACTGTGATACTTGTACTATGCATCTACCCAGAGACTTCCACCCATTGATGGATTCAATGTATTCCACCCAGAGACTTCCACCCATTCATATATATATAGTACTCTTTTTTGTTTTTTGTTCTTGGTTTTCAATGCATAGTACTGTGGGTTATTGGGATTAATTACAAGCACAACCATGAAGCATGTCAAATTTCAATTTCCCCCATGTAAGCGTGTATCACGGGGTTTGAATTGATGTGGATCACTAATTCACTATTGGATGCACCTGCAAAATTAGAAAAGAAAAAAAAAACGAGTAGAGGGCTGAGAGGGGATTTGGAAATAGAAGGTTACTTGTTCCAAACTTATGACGTCTTATACGGAAAACATTGCCTCTATTACTGAACTAAAGACTTGTTCTCAAATGTAATTAAACAAACATTGAATAATATATTTTCTGAAATCTTTCGGACAAAACTCCCCTAGTTAGAACATTCTTCGCTTAGTGACAAATTGAGAGATAGATAATGGGTGGTCCAGGATGCATTGAAATTTTTGTCCACAATAAAGGAGTGCATTTGCAAATACAGAATTATATTGGGAGTTTTGGTCACCGTCAATACATTGAATAATTAGATTTGGTCACCGTCAATACATAAAAGATTCGCTAACCCCAGCTTCTTTGCTAATTAAATCTTACTTTTTCAGTAATTAAGATAACTTTAATTACTGTGTCGATCGTAATGATATTGTTTTGCTTGTTGATTCGCTAATCCCCGCTTCTCATACTTCAATAGCCAGTCATCTCCAGCTTTCATATTCTGAATTCAGACCTTTTATGCATGAGTCATATATATTATGAATCTCTTTAATTTATATTACCTCAGAAATCGTTTACTAATATATTTACTTGACCCAATAGGAAGCACAGGAATATGGTGCCTCGGTCAAATGTTTGAACGTTAGTTGTAGGAGCAGACTGAAGAATTGATGGGGACAACAAAATTATTTAAAAATGAGGATGGTTCAAATCTTCTATTTTTTTCTCCGTTCTATCTCTATTTTTAATTTTCTAGTAACAAAAAATTTAAATTTATATATCAAAATAAAACTGTAAAATGTAATCTATATTATTTTCTCTACATTCACACAAGTTGAAAAATCAACATCCATATATTATTTATCCATATCGGTGTATTTTTGCAAACTGTTGATTCTAATACAAAATCGAAATATCGTGATATTTTAAGTGTGCATGTACAAAATGATATAGATAATATCTAATGGTTCTAATATAATATTTAAGTTGTAAATTTTAAGTTATTGTAGTTCTAAAATTAGAGGCATAGTAGAGGCAAAAAATATAGAAGCATTTAAGGAACTATATATATATATATATATATATATATATATAGAGAGAGAGAGAGAGAGAGAGAGAGGAGGGTTCCAATGCCTCGTGTCTTTCATACCTCATCATACCTCATATTTTTATATTCGTTTTCAAAGTCTAAATTGTCGATCTGAACCGTGCAACATGATATCCATACTACTTCAAGATAAATTTGATATTTTTTGAAAAAAATTTACTTTTTTTTTAAGATGGTTACAAAATTACTGTTTTTTTACCGTTCAAAAAACAATGATTTTCTATCCATCTTAAAAAATACTAAAAAATTCCAAAAATTAAAAAATTTCATTCCAAACAATGATTTTCTAACCATGGAATCCCGTTCGGATATTTATGGGGACTGATTAGTGAGTCCCTAGCTATACTTTTCATAAATTGCTCACAATCATGAATATTCGGTCCCCATAAATGCTGTCAAACCCAACCACCACCACCCCTCTAAATTCGCAAAAATTAAAGAGGCTATGGGGATCGGAGCAATGGAACAGTCCCTTTAATTTTTCAAATTGTTGCAGTTGTTAGTGAACAAAATATGGAAATTAAAGGTACCGAAACATTGGTTCGGTCATCTCTGTCCAAAAAAATCGATCCATTCTATATATATAAAAAAAAAAGTAGTCCATCCCTTTTTGGATAATTTATTTTTTATATTTCTAAGAGTAAAATTTTTGTACAATGTCTCTCATGGAAATTAGAATAATTATTTGAGTATCCTCACTCCTGTACTCTCAAAATTCCTACACCTCATTTAGAAAAATTATGTATTTTGTTCTCCACTAATTATATGATCCCACTAATTATTATTCTAAAAAGATATTATATGGTCCCCACTAATTATTATTCTAAAATCCCTACAACACTCTTCCTCTCTGATCTCCACTAATTATGTGGTCTCCCTTTCTCAGTCCCGCCCTCTTGCCCGTGTCAACTTTCATATATTTAAATACTTGGAAGATAAGATATTAACATTTGAAAAATAATATATTAATACTTTGGTGCGTAACTTGTTATGATCATCCATTTTCCAGTCCCCCAATCGTTCCGCGTCAACATTCCTCTAATGAAGTAGTGGGGACCCCATATCACGGCATCAATCTTACCCAATCATCCCCGCGTCAACCTTCCTCTAACAAAAATAGTTGACCACATAGGTATAAATAATTCAACGCAGAGATATAATGTCACACCCCGAGACAACCCGCCACGTATTTACATGTAAGGCGTGTGCACATCACATACATTATCAATAATAAATACTCATGCAGCATTTTAAAGTCAAACAAAGTCTTTTAAAACCACAAATAGTTCAAGTACATAACATACATCAACATGAGATTAAAACAAACATGGCAAACAAACCGATAATTGCCATATTAGTGAATGTATCCACTTTCAAAGAGAAAATTAAAGTTTAATTAAAACAAAATAAAAAGATACTTAAGCCGTCTGCTCGTTGACTTCCTGATCCGCATCCCTCCTATTCGTGCTCATCGTCTGCTTCATCATATCCTGGAACCCACATAAAAGTGGAACGGGTGAGAGATCGAACAGTCTCTTAGTACAGGATTTAGTTCCAGTCCCGGAGTTTGTCAAATTGACTTATTAACACAAATATGATTTTATATACTCACATGAAATCTTACTAATGCATATATAAATCACACACGCACACGCACACTTCCATAGTTATCTTTCAAGTTTTCCGTTAAACCATTTATGTGCCAATCCAATGGTAAATCCATCCAACATTGGAAGACCGCCAACACGCTGGGAAATCCAACCAACAACGAGAGGTTTTCTCACTAGACGGGGAATCCACCCTACGCTAGATATTGGCTGTCGCACTAGTTGGGGAATCCACCCTACGCTAGATCTTGACCCATGACGGGAAATCCAACCAACGCCACGTTAACGTGGGGTCTAGTTGAACCCAGACCCAATGTATACATTCCAACGTACGTTCAACACACGTTGGCCCCTTTCCTTTAACTTATCCGTTACCTTCCATGTTCATTTCATTTAACACTACACAATGCCATGCTTAACACATTCTACTTACAAGTCTCATGATCGATATGAATAATCATATTGTATTTCTAAACAAGTCAAAGGGATCGTTCGATTCAACATGCAATATTCCAAAAATAAATAAATAAAATGCACACAAATGGTAAGTAACAATTTGACAATCTCCAAGAAACTCGTACCTGTTGTCGTGGGACAGTTCACTATTGTCTCTATGTCTCTCCCTACTTCGACACCCAGATCTAGACCACGAAACATGATTTCTAATTAATATTTATACACATTTATCATTGAACAAAATTATATCTATTAAGATTATAACTAGACTTCTTTATAATAAAAATAACTTCGGGGTCTTCGGTGAAATTTTACCATTTAATATAAATAACATAATTGAACTCAATTTGTGAATATATATATAGTACGATGTATATGCTTGTATATACTGGAGACAAACAAATGAATTAGTTTCAAGTCAGTCAGGAAGGTTAATTGTAAGTGAAATTCAAAATGTTAATATTAAAGATAAATAAAGTAAGTTATATAGATCGAAATATTGATTCACTGATGAGAACGGAAGAAGAACGATATTATATAAAATACATATAATTAAATTAGTATGATGCTTTGATCAAATATATATGCATGTATCAGGAAGTTAGTAATATTCTAAAAGGCATCATTTATATATTGATAGTACGAAATAATCTTCTTACTCTTGTCGATTCTGGAAGAGTAAAAACAGACAAAATATGAATATCTAAAATATTTGATTATTATTTAACCAATTGATTTATGAAATCCCATAATTTTCTGACAATCAAGATCCTTCTTGAATTCCACCGATTACATGAAGTAATAAATATAAGGAGTCTTATAAATAATTTTCAGAAATCATATAATTTTCAGTACAAAACAAAAACACGAAGTACAAAACAAAATCATATAATCCTTCTTGAATTCCACCGATTACATTGCGTCCTTTGTACGGACCTTGAGTTCTATAATTGCTTTTAAAAGTAATCAAGAGCGAATAATTTATCATTAATTTGTGTTAGCAATCAAAGTGAAAAAGCAAGCAATTAAACACATTTCTAATACAAACAAAATCAAATAAAATAACTGGATAATCAGATGACAAATTGGCATTCTTGTTTTTGTGAAAATAAGAACGGACCAAGCTCCTAATTTTACATTTTAGGGAGCTGATAACAGTACCCGCACTATATAACTACCATAACTATCTGGAGAACCGCAAAAACTCCAGTACTGAATTTTTTTTGTAAAATATTAATACCTATGCAAGGAAGTATTTATACCTATGCACAGTATGTATACCTATGAGAAGAATAATTTTTACGTAAATAATTGTTTTTCCAACCAAATCTCCCAAACGTACCCGCACCATAAATACCTGTGGGAGACCACTCAAACTATAAGGGGGGCCATACACATCTTTAGAGGTGGGTTTTTTTTTTCCGTTCATTTTCGTCCATATTTCTGACAATTTATGAGAAGTTTCTCGAATCTAAAACCACAAATGTCTTTTACGCAATTTTCTCTTTCAAATGAGATTCATAATTACATACTTTTGGGCTCATCGTCACACAAGTATTTATACCTCGTCGTGCAAGTATTTATACCTATACTTGCAAGTATTATTTACATATGATACTGGATGACGTCTGAAAGTATTAATATCAAGTACTGCAAGTATTTATACTTATGCACTGAAATATTTATACCTATGTGGCTAATTACTTTTGTTAGAGGAAGGATGATGCGGGATGATTGGGGAATGTTGATAAGTGATACGGGGTCCCCACAACTTCATTGGAGGAAGGTTGACGTGGGGACGATTGAGGGAATGAAAAAAGGAATGATCATAACAAGTTATGTATCAAAGTATTAATATCTTATCTTTATTTTTCAAGTGTTAATATCTTATCTTTATCTTCCAAGTATTTATATCTACGAAGGTTGAAACAAGGACCAGTACGGAGACTGAAAAAGGGGGGGACCATATAAGCTGCAGACATTTTAGAATAATATATAATTAGTGCGACCATATAATTAGTGGAGACCATAATATCTTTTAGACTAATAATTAGTGGGAAACATAGTACATAATTTCTCTAAATGGGTGCGGGATTTTGGGATACCGGAGTGAAGGTATTTAAATAATTATTCTATGTTTTATTGATAAATTAGAAATACGATACAATCAAACTGTATGAAAGTGAACGGATGGTGCAGGACCAGTATTATTTGATGCTTTGAGATTCGTGCAGAGCTAAAAGAACGGTCCACATCCACTGGTAGTAAAGATTCTCTTTTCACATAATGCACTGGATGCATGTGAATTGTTATTTCTATTAATTAAAAGAATAATGTACCACAAACTCTCTCGTGTCACATGAGACTACCTTTAGCAACTTGTCTTATTTATAATTAAAAAGTATGAAATTATAAACCACTAGTCTTGCATGAATACAATTTATGTAGACTGGACTAGGACTTTAATTATTTGAATTGACAACCTTTTGGTCTATTGTTTTGTCCTTGAGGCGTTGAGGCATCAAAACAATTAGGTTGGCGACCTCTATCATGACTTGGCATTTTAAAAATAAAATATATCTATAACTGTTTTTGAGAATATTTGATTTACAACAAGGGCACTAATATTATTGTTAACAGTTATGGGCAGTTAAACGACAACATTAATATTTGATTTTCAATTTCTTCAGAATTTTTTATAGGATTATTTTGATACTCTACAAAAAACCGAATTATTAATTCGGTTTTTTAGATATTTTCTAATAAACTAAATTAATGATTTGAATCCTTATTAACTCTAAAAAACTACATTGCTTCTGTACCGCAATAAATTCTTTCCTATCAACTATTTTATTTTACTTTTGTTTTTCCTGAAATGTCTAAATGAACAAAAGCAATATTTAGGTCCCTTTACTTTTCGAATTTCTGTGATCGATACACCTGAATGCATACTTAAAAGAAACCAAAACATTTATACGACAAGATCAATGATTCTGTTTTATTATTTTAAAAATTGAAATTAGAATAATAATAGTAAATAAAGTTTTGTGATCAAGCATTATTTTACAAATACGACAAGGTCAATGATTCACTTTTATTATTTAAAAAAATGAAATTAGAATACTAATAAATAAAGTTTTGTCATAAGCATTATTTTCCAAATACGACAAGGTCAATGATTCACTTTTATTATTTAAAAAAATAAAATTAGAATACTAATAAATAAAGTTTTGTCATAAGCATTATTTTCCAAATACGACAAGGTCAATGATTCACTTTATTATTTAAAAAAGTGAAATTAGAGTACTAATAAATAAAGTTTTGTCATAAGCATTATTTTCCAAATACGACAAGGTCAATGATTCACTTTTATTATTTAAAAAAATAAAATTAGAATACTAATAAATAAAGTTATGTGATAAACATTATTTTCCAAATACGACAAGGTCAATGATTCACTTTTATTGTTTAAAAAAGTGAAATTAGAGTACTAATAAATAAAGTTTTGTCATAAGCATTATTTTCCAAATACGACAAGGTCAATGATTCACTTTTATTATTTTAAATTGGAAGTTAGAATACTAATAAATAAATTTTTGTGATCATGATAGGACACTAAAATTGTAATCATTAGTGCTACATATATTGATGGGCAAATGGGTCATACTTGGTTATGGCAGTAATTAATCAGCCATTAAATGAACCACATTGGAAATATAAGAAAAAAGAACTCTTCCTAGTTATAAGCTTCACCTGCCTAGATAAAATGAATGATTATATTTATCTCCCCTCTCTGTCAACGCAGCTACAGTAGATAAAGGGTGTACTATGGTCCCACTAATTATATGGTCATTATTTCTCAGTCCCTGCACTTGTCTCTAGATAAAGGTTGTACTAAGATTGTACTTGGGAAATAACACATTAATAGTTACAAAGTAAGATATTAAGTAAATATTAATACTTGCATGCATAACTTGATATGATGATTCCCTTTTTTAGTCCCTCAATGATCCCGCGTCAACTTTTCTCGAATGAAGTAGTGGGGATCTCGTACCCCCGCATCAACCTTCCTATAACAAAATAGTTGACCTCATAGGTATCAATACTTGCAAAATAAGATATTAATACTTTGAAGTGTAACTTGATATGATCAAATGCCTGAAGATTAAACTTCGTACAATATATATACATATAAATACTTCAGTGCATAGGTATAAATACTTTCAATACTTGATATTTATACTTTTAGACGTCATATAGCGCCATATGTAAAAAATATTAAGTATTGCGGCCCCCCATATAGTATAGCAATATTGATATTTTTAGAAACGTGTATGCCCCCCCTGGTTCCCCCATTTAGTTTGAGTGGTCTCCCACAGGTATTTATGGTGCGGGACAGTTTGAAAGATTTGGTTGGGAAGACAATTATTTACGTTAAAATACTTTCGTTCATAGGTATAAATATTTTCGTTGATAGATATTAATACTTTAGTAATTGTGCGGGGACAATACGGATTATAAAAGAAAATTGTGAGGGAATGGTCCCTCCAAATTAGTTATGGAAGTTATGTACGGAGAACAATGGGTGATAATAGTGCGGAAACAGTTATCAACGTTCAGATAAAATTTGATTGAACCCGTCTCAAAGCCTATAGTAAGTTGCTGCCTTCCATATATAGGTAATCGATGACAACGTACAAGCACTGCTGCACCAAAACAAAAATGAGATATATGAGCACATTACAGCATATTATTCTTCATCTAATTTTAAACATTACAACAACCATAGTCCTGAAGTGACTTATCTCAAAGAAGCACATCTTCTTATAAATATCTGATGAAGGTCCTTTACAGAATGTAATAAACAGTGCCCCAACTTCCATCTACCGGATCAGTCCTTCTATAATTGTTTTATCATTTAGTGTAACAAACAGTTGTCCTTGGTCCCAAAATGAAAAAAAAAAGATGCATTATTCGCCACGCCTCACAAGCAAACCCACATGCTAGCGCACCTGCCAACATAGTTTTATACTTTTGAAGCAAGTGGTCATATTATTGCAACATGTATTTATACTATTGAATGTGGACAATAGGAAATCTGTTTTGTTAAGAAACTTACGCTTATACTTTTAAAGCAATTATCTATACTATTACGTAAGGAATGTATTCATACTTACTATTACAATAGATGCTTGTATTAGTAAAATTGATAATAAGGAAGTTTTGTTAAGAAACTCGGTTGATGTTTATACCATTGATCCGAGTGTTTACAGTCACGAGAGATATTCATACTATTACCATATATGTTTTTGAACCAGATGTTTATATTACAACAAGAATCAAAGACTTTTTGCGAGGATAAAAGTGACTTTTCGCGACGGAGTACCGTCATAAACGTGCTTTTTTTATTTGCGACAGTACTTTTCGCGACGGAGTTCCCTCGCGATAAGTGCCTACTTTGTTGTTGTATATGATAATACAAATGTGTTTATACTATTACGATATAATCTTATATTAATTCGAAGTAGACAATGAGAAAAATATTTTGTTAAGTAATTAGTCTGACGCTTATACTTTAGAATTAGATTTCTAAACTATTAAAGCAATTAATCTGTGAGTATCCGCAAGGGTAAAATTGCTCCATTAATTGCATCGGTATTCTCACTGATACTCCTATCAGTAATAGCGATACTTTTGAAAATAGTATTTATGTCAGCTTTCCTATTACAAGCTAAGTTAATTTAAAAGAATAAGTTTATTTAATAATGATTCACACTTTACATCCTATAGATCAATCTATTTATAAGTGTACAAGGATAAAGAGCCGTTGAAGCAGAAAGGCTAAAAAAGCTAAAAAACAGTAACGGTAAGAAGCTCATATAGAAATGAAAAAAAAGTACATGGGTTTATGCTATGTACACCCTAGAATAAAATCTCCCACTTAGTCATTTTTTATTGGCATCTCCAACACTCTCCATCAAGTTAGGTTTGTATAGATCAAACGAGCCTAACTTGCATACAATTTCTTCAAAGTGTTTCGTGTACAAGGGATTTATGAATATGTAGGCTAGTTGCTCCTTGCTACATACGTATGAAGTTTCAATATCATTTTATTGCACTTTTTCTCTAACAAAATGACAATCCACTACAATATTCTTTGTTCGTTCGTAGAACACCGGATTCAAGGAGATGTGTCTAGCGGAGTTGTTGTCGCAAAACATCTCTCTTCATAATATGAAAATAGAATAAAACATGTCTTTAAAATTCAATTACAGCTCTCTTCATAATATGAAATTAGATGAAACTATTGCCTTAGAATTGCAGCTCCATTTCGTAGCAATTTATAGAATTTAGAAAGCTTGAATCAGATTAAAAACATAAGCGACACGGTCTACTCTCATTTTGAATTTTTTCAGTATTGCGATCTAGACTGGATTTATTATTGTGGACCATGCTATCCTGGAAATTTGCAAGTCATTTGCAGGTCAACACCAAAATACAGTTATGTAATCATGCTATATTATTTAAGATTTTTTAAAGTTAGTTGGCAAGGTGCCACTAACAATATTTGTATTAATAAAAGAAAAGTATTTCCAAAGTACTAAATGTATTTCTATTAAAAGTAATCATTGTAGCAGCAACCATATGAATATTAATTGTGTCCTTTGTAGGGATCTTTAGTTCTATAATCATTCTTGCTTTTAAAAGTAATCAGGAGCCAATAATTTATCATTCATTTGTGTTAGTAATCAAAGTGAAAAAGCAAGCAACTAAACACATTACTAAAACAAAGAAAATCAAATAAAATAACTGTATAAACATATGACAAATCGGCAATCCTGTTTTTGTGAAAATAAGAACGGACCAAGCTCCTAATTTTATATTTTAGGGAGTTGATAACAGTACCCGCGCTACAGTACCTGCCATATATAACTACCATAACTATTTCGGGGACCGCAAAAGCCCCAATACTTAATTTTTTTTCCTAAAGTATTAATACTTATGCAAGAAAGTATTTATACCTATGCACGGTATTTATACCTATGAGGTGAACAATTGTTACGTAAATAATTGTCTCTCCAACCAAATCTCTCAAATATCCACACCATAAATATCTGTGAGGGACCACTCAAACTACATGGGGGGACCATACACGTTTTCAGAGGTGGTTTGTTTTTTTTCCGTTCAATCTCGTCCATATTTCTGACAATCTATGAGAAATTTCTCGAATCTACAACCACAAATGTCTTCTACGTAATTTTCTTTTTCAAATGAGATTCATGATTACGTGTCACACAAGTATTTATACCTCGTCGTGTAAGTATTTATACCTATACTTGCAAGTATTTTTTTACATATGATACTGGAAGACGTCCAAAAGTATTAATATCAAGTACCGCAAGTATTTATACTTATGCACTGAAATATTTATACCTATGTGGTCAATTATTTTTGTTAGAAGAAGGTTGACATAGGATGGTTGGGGAATGTTGATGCAGTGATATGGGGTTCCCACAACTTCATTGGAGGAACGTTGACATAGAGACGATTGAGGGACTAGAAAAGGGATGATCATAACAAGTTACGTATCAAAGTATTAATATCTTCTTTTTCAAATGTTAATATCTTATCTTTATCTTCCAAGTAGTTATATCTATGAAGGTTGATGTGAGGACGGGTACGGAGACTGAAAAAGGAGGGACCATATAATTAGTAGGGACAATAGAGGAAGAGGGCTGCAGACATTTTAGAATAATAATTAGTGGGACTATATAATTAGTTTGACTATATAATTTAGTGGAGACTATATAATATCTTTTTAGAATAATAATAAGTGGGATCATATAATTAGTGGTAAAAAAAATACATAATTTCTCTAAGTGGGTGTGGGATTTTGGGATACTGGAGTGAGAGTATTTAAATAATTATTCTATATTTTATTGATAAATTATAAATACGATACAATCAAATTGTATGAAAGTGAACAATGAGTATTGAGCATAAGAAAATAGAATAAATGTTATATTTCTGATAATATTTGACCGACCAACTCAAAAATAAAATAAAAGTTATCTCTAAATATTCGATTTAGTCTCTTTACATAATATGAAAATTAGAGCTTCATTTCATAGAAAATTACAGAATTTAGAAAGATGGAATTGGAATAAAAACATAAGAGATGAGGTCTACTCAAGTCTTCGTCCGACAAGAAAACAAGAGCACACATATTCGCAAGAAATTATGGAATTATTTTTGTGGACCCTGCTAGTCTAGAAATTGGCAAGTCATTTGCAGGTCAACACCAAATACAGGTCTCTAGTCATTCTTCCTTTATCACATTCACATGTGTTAGTAATCAAAGTGGAAAAACACAAAAAACACAATACTAATTAATACCAAGAAAATACCAAGAAAAACACAATACTATTATAAATAAATGTGATGGTCCATTCATTTTGTAACTCTCAATAGTAATCCTCATTCATTTTCTACTATCTCACTACTATTTTAATTCATACCCCATTATTATTAGAATTCATTTCTCCATTGATTATTTTAGATGACTTTTCACTTACAATTAGTGGGATCGGAGCAATGGAACAGTCCCTTTAATTTTTCAAATTGTTCCAATTGTTAGCGAACAAATTATGGAAATTATGTATTTTGTTTCCCACTAATTATATGATCCCACTAATTATTATTCTAAAAAAGATATTATATGGTCCCCACTAATTATTATTCTAAAATCCCTACAACACTCTTCCTCTGTGATCTCCACTAATTATATGGTCCCCATTTCTTAGTCCCCGCCCTCATCTCCATGTCAACTTTTATATATATATAAATACTTGGAAGATAAGATATTAACATTTGAAAAATAAGATATTAATACTTTGGTGCGTAACTTGTTAAATGATCATCCGTTTTTCAGTCCCCCAATCATTCCCGCATCAACATTCCTCTAATGAAGTAGTGGGAACCCCGTATCACCGCATCAACCTTACCCAATCGTCCCCGCGTCAACCTTCTTCTAACAAAAATACTTGACCACATAGGTATAAATAATTCATCGCAGAGATATAAATACTTGTAGTACTTGATATTAATACTTTTAAAGGTCATCTCGTGTCATATGTAAAAAATATTTGCAAGAGTAGGAATAAATACTTGCATGCCAAGGTATAAATACTTGTGTGACGATGAGTCCGAAAGCACGTCATCATGGAACTAATTTGAAAGAGAAAATTGCGTAGAAAACGTTCGTGGTATTAGATTCGCAAAATTTCTCACAGATTGTCAGAAATATGGACGAGATTGAACTGAGAAAAAAAATCCACCTCTAAAAATGTGTATGTTCCGCCATTTAGTTTGAATAGCCTCGCACAAATATTTATGGTGCAGGTATGTTTCAGAGATTTGATTGGGAGACAATTATTTACGTAAAAATTATTCACCTCATAGAGATAAATACATCTGTACATATGTATAAATACTTTATTGCATATGTATTAGAGCATCTACATCCCTAAAACTCTTAGAGTTTCTAAGTAACTATTAACTAATTTTTAGAAATTATAGGCTATGGAGTTTCTAAATGTTCACATCCCTGAAACTAATCTTAGAGTTTCTAAAATGCCACATCAGCAATAAAATAAAATAAAAAAAAAATTTCAGCGAACATCAGCCAATCATTTTGCCAACTCACAGTTTATAAACGATTTCTTATTAAGAAATTATTGAGCACAATTGCTAAATAAGAAACTGGTCTACATCCCTGAAACTGGTCTAGAAACTGCCACATCAGATTAGAAACTCTAATAGTTTCAGGGATGTAGATGCTCTTAATACTTTGGAAAAAAAATATTTGTTAGAGTTTTTGCGGTCCCCCAGATAGTTATAGCAGTTTGATAGTTTTGATACAAGTACAGTACGGATACTGTAGCGCGAATCTTCCTAGAATTATAGACCTCTTTAATTTATTAGCCCAGAAATCGTTTATTAATATATTTACTTGACCCAATAGGAAGCACAGGAATATGGTGCCTCAGTCAAATGTTTGAACGTTAGGTGTTGGAGGAGACTGAAGAATTTTTTATTGATGGGGACAAAAAAAATTATTTAAAAATGAGGATGATTCAAATCTTCTATTTTTTTTCTCTGTTCTATCTCTATTTTTAATTTTCTAATAACAAATTTTTTTAAATTTGTATATCAAAATAAAATGTAAAATGTAATCTATATTATTTTCTCTACATTCACACAACATTATCACTTTTGATTTTAATTTTAATTATATGAATCAATAGTTTGAAAAATCAACATCCATATATAATTTATCCATATCGGTGTATTTTTACAAGCTGTTGATACTAATTACATAATCGAAATATCGTGATATTTTAAGTGTGCATGTACAAAATGATATAGATGATATCTAATGGTTTCAATTTAATATTTAAGTTGTAAATTTTAAGCTATTGTAGTTCTAAAAATAGAGGCATAGTAGAGGCAAAAAAAATAGAAGCATTTAAGGAACTATATATATATATATATATATATATATATATATATATATTTATAGAGAGAGAGAGAGAGAGAGAGAGAGAGGAGGGTTCCAATGACTCGTGTCTTTCATACCTCATCATACCTCATATTTTATATATTCGTTTTCAAAGTCTAAATTGTCTATCTGAACCGTTCAACATGATATCCATACTGAAATATATTTGAGGATGAAATTTGATATTTTTTGGAAATTTTTTATTTTTTTAAAGATGGGTACAAAATTACTGTTTTTTGACGGTTCAAAAAACAATGATTTTCTATCCATCTTAAAAAATAGTAAAAAATTTCAAAATTATAAAATTTTATCCCAAACCATGGAATCCCATTCGGATATTTATGCGGACTGATTTGTGGTTGAGTCCCTATAGTTTTCATAAATTGCTCACAATCATGAATATTCGGTCCCCATAAATGCTGTCAAACCCAACCACCACCACCCCTTTAAATTCGCAAAAATTAAAGAGGTTATGGGGATCGGAGCAATGGAACAGTCCCTTTAATTTTTCAAATTGTTGCAGTTGTTAGCGAACAAATTATGGAAATTAAAGGTACCGAAACATTGGTTCAGTCACCTCTGTCCAAAAAAATTCGATCCATTCTATATATATAAAAAAAAAAAGTTGTCCAATCCTTGTACAATGTCTCTCATAGAAATTAGAATAATTATTTGAGTATCCTCACTCCTGTACCATCAAAATCCCTCCACCTCAATTAGAAAAATTATGTATTTTGTTTCCCACTAATTATTATTCTAAAAAGATATTATATGGTCCCCGCTAATTATTATTCTAAAATCCCTACAATACTCTTCCTCTGTGATCTCCACTAATTATATGGTCCCCCTTTCTCAGTCCCCACCCTCATCCTCGTGTTAACTTTCATATATATAAATACTTAGAAGATAAGATATTAACATTTGAAAAATAATATATTAATACTTTGGTGCGTAACTTGTTATGATCATCCGTTTTTCAGTCCCTCAATTGTTCCCGCGTCAACATTTCTCTAATGAAGTAGTGGGGACCCCGTATCACCGCATCAACCTTATACAATCGTCCCCGCGTCAACCTTCCTCTAACAAAAATAGTTGACCACATAGGTATAAATAATTCAGCGCAGAGATATAAATAATTGTAGTACTTGATATTAATACTTTTAAACGTCATCGAGTGTCATATGTAAAAAAAAATTGCAAGTATAGGAATAAATACTTGCACGCCGAGGTATAAATACTTGTGTAGTGATGAGTTAGAAAGCACGTCATCATGGATCTCATTTGAAAGAGAAAATTGCGTAGAAAATGTTCGTGGTATTAGATTCGCAAAATTTCTCACAGATTGTCAGAAATATGAGCGAGAATGAACTGAGAAAAAAATCCACCTCTAAAAACATATGTTCCGCCATTTAGTTTGAATGGCCTCCCGCAGGTATTTATGATACAGGTACATTTGAAAAATTTGATTGGGAAGACAGTTATTTACATAACAATTATTCACCTCATAAGAATAAATATATCTGTACATATGTATAAATCTTTATTGCATATATATTAATACTTTGGAAAAAAAAAATATTTGTTGGAGTTTTTGCGGTCCCCCTAGATAGTTGTGGTAGTTATGGTAGTTATGGTATAGGTATAGTACGGATACTGTAGCGCGAATACTGTTATCAGCTTCCTAGAAATTATAGATCTCTTTAATTTATATTAGCCCAGAAATCGTTTATTAATATATTTACTTGACTCAATAGAAAGCACAGGAATATGGTGCCTTGGTCAAATGTTTGAACGTTAGGTGTAGTAGGAGACTGCAGAATTTGTCATTGATGGGGACAAAGAAATTATTTAAAATGAGGAGGGTTCAAATCCTGTATTTTTTTCCTCCGTTCTATCTCTATTTCTAATTTTCTAATAATAATTTTTTTAAAATTTATATATCAAAATAAAACGGTTACATATAATCTATAATATTTTCTCTACATTCATATAAGAAAATTATGACTTTTTATTTTCATTGTAATTATATGAATCAATGAAAAATCATCGATGTATAATTTATATCGGTATATTTTTTGCAAGTTGTTGATGCTAATTACAAAATTAAAATATGGTGATATCTTATGTGTGCATGTACCAATTAAACAAGAATAATAATAAATGAGTCACACGTCCAATCCAGTCAGTTTCTAATATTAGTCCATACAGTCAGCACTAGAACGACTCATGAGGGAATATCTTCTGGTCAACTTTTTTCTAACCATACATCTCCCTTTAACTATAAGAAGAGCTGCACTCTGTTGGAGAGAAACCCATTGCCTTCATTACACAAATCATGGAACTTTGTTATAGCGTGCTCACTATTCACCTCCTCTCAAGTCTCTTAATCTTATCCTCCTTTTCTCTCGCTGCCATAGTAACCACTAGTAAAACTGATCGATCAGCACTTCTCTCCTTCAAGTCCCAAATACTTGACGACCCATTTGGAGTCCTCTCCTCATGGAACGAGTCACTGCACCACTGTCAATGGCAAGGGATCTTGTGCGGCCGGCACCATCCCGATAGAGTGA
Source organism: Carex parvula (assembly GCA_025461045.1). Taxonomy (NCBI): domain Eukaryota; kingdom Viridiplantae; phylum Streptophyta; class Magnoliopsida; order Poales; family Cyperaceae; genus Carex; species Carex parvula. Next base: position 1,393,001 of record JAJGRW010000050.1, on the reverse strand, counting down.
CTGCTCTCGTTCTTGACTCCAAACAATTGTCAGGTAATATATCTCCATCTCTAGCAAACCTCACGTTTCTCCAAAGGATGAGTCTCTCTGATAACCAGCTGAGTGGAAGCATCCCGGTAGAGATCGGATATTTGGGTAGGCTACGTTTTGTCAACTTGAGTGTGAATTTTCTGGATGGTTACATTCCATCTACTCTAAGTAACTGTTCAAATCTAGAAGTCATTAATTTGAGAAATAATAATCTCCATGGAACCATCCCATCTAACTTAGCGCAATGCAAAGAATTGAAAATAATCAGTCTGAGTAATAACATTCTCACAGGAGGCATACCATTGGAATTCGGCCTCTTCCCACAGCTCCAAATATTATCACTGTATGGCAATAATCTCACAGGATCCATCCCACCTACCTTGGGTAACCTTACCAAACTATCACTTCTCTTTCTTCACCAAAATAGCATTAGTGGTCACATCCCGCCTGGCTTAGGCAACCTTACAAACTTACGGGAACTTGCTCTTTACGAAAATAAATTATATGGTTCCATCCCACATTCCTTGGGTAATCTTCAAAGTTTAATAGAATTTGATCTTTCACAAAATATGTTAAGTGGATTCATCCCTGATGAACTGGAGAAGCTTACAAACCTGCAGTTTTTTACCGTTTATCATAATAACATTTCGGGCAAAATACCACACTCCCTTTACAACCTCTCAGCATTGTCTATAATGGAACTTGGTAATAACCAGCTTGATGGAACTCTCCCTTTCGATATGTGCAATGCTTTACCAAACTTGAAATATCTACTCCTATATGACAATCAACTCGAAGGACAGATCCCACCATCCATATCCAATTGTTGTGCTCTTATTGATGTTCAATTAGTTAATAATTACTTCAGTGGCGTGATACCAACTGGCTTCGGAGCCTTACAAAATCTTCACTTCCTTACCTTAGGATCTAATCAACTAGAAGCCAAGAGACCACGTGACTGGAGTTTCATGGATGCTTTGACCAATTGTACCTTGTTACAATGGTTAGTACTTGATGACAACCAACTACAAGGAGTTTTACCTAGTTCTATAACAAATCTTTCTACTAGTCTTCTTCAACTCTCACTGTCTAGTAACCCAATTTCCGGAAGCATACCAGCTGAGCTCCGAAAACTCAATAACTTAAACATCCTTCACCTAAGCGGAATGTTTCTCAGTGGAAGCATTCCGATAGAAATCAGTAATCTTTTCAAACTGGGAGCATTATATCTGGATGATAACATGATTTCAGGTCAAATCCCAGCAACTTTTGCCAACCTCACCCAAATGACCCAGTTATGTCTAGAAAATAATGCATTAGAAGGGAGTATACCACCAGAGTTAAGTAGCCTGAAATTATTAGAACTCCTGAATATTTCAAATAATAAGTTGGTAGGTGAAATTCCCAAAGAAATCATGGGTCTTCCTTCTCTTTCCGTTAGTTTGGACTTGTCACACAATTATCTAACTGGCATCTTGTCACCAGAAATTGGTAACTTGAAAAACCTACAATCAATTCGTCTCTCGAATAACAAGTTGAGTGGAGAGATTCCTAGCACAATTGATGGATGCCAGGTACTTCAAGCCCTTTATCTTGATAACAATCTGTTCCAAGGAACAATTCCAACAAGATTGAGCAATCTAAAAGGGCAGCAAACCCTTGATGTCTCTAACAACTCGCTCTCTGGTCGAGTCCCTGAATTCTTGTGTACAATGAACTTGCAATATTTAAATATTTCTTTCAATAATTTCGAGGGGGAATTACCAAAAGAAGGCATTTTCAAGAATGCCAGTGGTCTAGATGTAAGAGGAAATCCAAAGCTTTGTGGTGGAGTACCTCAAATGCATTTGTCACACTGCATTTCACAATCTTCCACACAAAGAAATCACTTTCGAAGAAACATGGTGCTCATAAGTTCTGTTGTTGGTTCTTTTATTTGCATAACCGCAATCACTTGCTTGTTTGTGATTTATTATACTAGAAACAATCCTCAAAACAAACCACAATCTGATAAAGCTTTGAAATATGGGTTAGAGCCTGTTTCATACAATGACCTTCTAAGAGCTACTGAAAATTTCTCCTCGAATAATCTAATTGGAAGAGGTTCATTTGGAGAAGTTTACAAAGCCGTTATGAGCTTTGAGAATGTGACAACCGTTGCGGTGAAGGTGCTAAACCTTGAGAAACACAGTGCTTGTAGAAGTTTCTTCTCTGAATGCGAGGCATTAAAAAATGTGAGACACCGGAACCTTACAAAAGTATTGAGTTTGTGCTCTAGCATAGACCACCAAGGTAACGATTTCAAGGCTTTGGTTTTTGAGTTCATGCCAAATGGTAGCTTGGAAACATGGTTGCATCCAAATGCATGTACGGATCGGCCATTCAGAAGCCTCAGCTTCATCCAGAGGTTGAACATTGCATTTGATGTGGCGGCAGCGCTAGATTATCTCCATTACCATTTATCTGCACCAATCGTGCATTGTGATCTCAAACCTAGTAATGTACTTTTGGATGATGACATGATAGCACATGTGAGTGATTTTGGATTGGCAAGGTTTTTGGTTCAACCTGATACCATGTCGTCTCAATTAATGTCGAGCACAGGTGGAATCAAAGGTTCTATTGGCTACATTCCTCCAGGTATATATTGCAAAGCTTACTATTTGAGAAGTTAATTTTTTTAGTATGCTTCTGTACTAAATTTAGGGCTGTAACTATTAACTTTTCATTGTCTAGAGTATGGGATGGGTGGTCGGCCATCGATAGAAGGAGATGTCTATAGCTACGGAATTCTTCTTCTTGAGTTGTTCACTGGAGTAAGTCCAACCGACGAAGGAATCAGAGATGGTTTTAGCCTTCAGAAGCAAGTTGAGATGGCTTTCCCCGACCAAGTCATGGATATAGTCGACCCCAAATTATTCTCTGAAACTGATGGAAAACACAATCTGTATGCACCTGAAAATGTCTATAGTTGTTGGTTTCAGTGATTCAATGCGGGCTTCTGTGCTCCAAAGAGTCTCCAAAAGAACGCATTTCTATCAAAGATGTTACCAAGGAGTTGAACTCAGCACGAACAAAGGTGCTTAGGCCATAGAGACAGAAAAAAAAGGATCAAAATAGAAGAAGGCAGGGGCGGACCCAGTGCACTCCAGGGGGGGCAGCTGCCCCCCCCTGGATTTTGAGTTTTAGTGGAAATTTATCGGTTCCGATCGACTCTGCCCCCCCCTGGAATTTTTTTTGCCCCCCTCTGGTCGTTTAATTTGTAATTCAAGTTAAATTTAGGGTTAAAATTGAAATAAATCTGTTGAATTTTAATTGGTAATTAGAATTATAAGTCAGAACATCAGAAATTACAAGTCAAAGCATTCGAAAATATAAGTTAAAGCATTGTTTTTTGTCGAGTACTCAATTGGTTAATGGATTTAAACCCGATTAGATATTTAAACCCGATTCGATATTTTTTTGCCCCCCCCTGACGAAAATCCTGGATCCGCCCCTGGAAGAAGGGCTCTACTAAATATGTACTACCAGTAAAATTTGGATAGCAGTTGTGGTAATTTATGGTGTTGTAGTATATATGTTGTAATAACGAATGTTATTTCTTTCTATTAACAAATTAGGGCGGGGGGGGGGGGGGGGGGGGGGTGGTCTAAGTATTTCAATTGGAAGACGTTTAATATGCACTCAATTAAAGAAGATCATTGTAATGTGTGAATTGCATTAATGCTGCATATTTATATATTGGAGTATTCTCTTGTTCTTCTGAAGGAACACATAGTAACACCTAATGTTAATGATCTCATCTAGAGTTTCCACACAAATTATGTTAATGTTAATTAAATATATGCAGAATAATGACAACACATTTTAAAAAAAAAGTAGGAATTAAACAGGCTAATGCAAGCCTAACAAAAAAAAGAAAACATCGATATTTCTTATTAAACCTCTGTGTAGTACAAAAAGATCAGAGAACAAGAACCTGAAAATTAATAAGCCTCCATATCAAGGACAAATTCCTAGACAACAACATAATTAAACCGATGAAAAAGAAAAACATAAGAGGAATAACAAAAAATACAAGTGCTCAACGTATAATATAACTCTCAAGAAATACAAGTGCTTTTTGAGCTTTCATATAAATTAATTATTAATCATTGTAATAACTCAGATTTTAAAATAAATAATTAATTATTAATCATAATTAAAGTAAAATTGAAACAGATTAAATAGGTTCAAATAGGTAAACAACATGTCAGTCCCCTGCCTCACCAAGGGCCACATAGCCAGTCTTCTTATCCTTTCTTTCTCTATCTCTTTTTAATACCCTTCCCTTCTCACGCCTACTATGATGTTTTGGTCAAAATTTGTTATTCTCAGTATTTGGTACACAAAATTGAACTCAAAAAGTTACCAATTGAACTCAAAATCGGTCAAAATTTACCAAGGAGAGTAATTTTTACTTGGCTTTTATTTATGCCAACAAAATATTTGCCGTAGTACAGCAATTCAAAAGAAGAAAAGCTCAAAACAAAATGCTCCCTGTGAATTTTCAGGAGCAAAAAAATTCTCAGAATGGCTCTTTATTTAGGCACCGAAAAATATCTTACGTCCCCGTAGAAAGAATGTTTAATCAATCGGTGGGGCCGATCATTTTCTCTGGCACGACACATTGGTGGAATTCTTCTTCGGTACATACTCCCAAATTTAATGCAGCTTCCTGAAAAATTATTTCAAACAAAAGCACAAATAACTCTTAGGTCATTTCCAGTTCAAGAAATGGTAAAAAGAGGCTATGATACTATGCATAGCACAGATTGGTCCGTACTACGGATCAATATTTTCGATTCTAAAGTTCAAATAGTCAATCTAAACTGTTCAACACGATCTCCATATGTAAATGTACTTGTAGACTAAATTTTATATTTTTTATATTTTTTTAACTATTTTTTTAAATAGTAAATTGCTAAAAAATTCTAAAAAAATGTAAAATTTGAAACATACCTTAAGAGTGGTTCCTTCTTTATGTGCCTTCTTAACTACAGCTGCAGCATTATCATATCCGATTTTCTAAAATACACAAAAATTATGGTAGGTTAAATTGCAATAACAAAGATTTTAAGTAAAACAATAAAAGAAAAAAAAAAAGCTTATAGATTGAGTACTTACAGGGTTCAAAGCTGTCACAAGCATCAATGACTACACAGATAATAAAACAAAAATAGAGCAAATTAATTGTTATTCAACACTTAAAAACAAGAAAATATATATAAAAAAAAATGTGATATGGCACAACTCACCTCATGTAACAATTTAGAAATTCTGGCATGGTTAGCTTGGATACCCCTTACACAGTTTTTCTCAAAAGAGGCCGATGCATCTGCCAATAAACGCACAGACTGTCCAGAAAATAACGAAAAATCTATATAAGCGATAAGATAAGACAACTAACAGAAAATCTTTTTTAGTATTAATTTACAGAAATTTTTAAACAAATTTTATAAATTGCGAGGAAATCTTACTCGAAGAAGAGCACTTGCGATCACAGGCTTGAACACATTCAATTCAAAATGGCCGTTTGAACCACTTACTGTGATGGTTACATCATTACCCATCACCTGAAGAAATCAAAGAGTAAAGGTCAACAAAAGAGGATATATATAATACTCAGATTGTTTCAGTGGTACTGGTAATACTTAAAAGAGTATATTACTGACCTGAGCACAAACCATGGTGAGAGCCTCACTTTGAGTGGGATTGACCTTTCCCTGTGAAAACAATATATATATATATATATATAAAAAATGATACCTACAGGTGAGAGGTAGTGTCCTAATTTAAGAACATGTAAAATTTGAAGGGGTAAAAATGAGGATAATGTACAGGCATGATGCTGCTTCCGGGTTCATTTTCTGGTAAGATAAGCTCTCCGAGTCCACAGCGGGGCCCACTGTGTCAGTAAGGTCCACAAAATTTAAGGACACAAGTTAAATAAACCAAGCAGGTGATTAAAAAATTGATCATTCAAATTTAATAAACTTTTGAGGAATAGCATTTACTATAGGTCAGTAGTTCGGTGTAACAAGTACATAATTTTTAACAATTTATGTATTAGGATTTTTTAAATCTTTGCAATTTAATAAACTTTTCTTGGGAAATTTTAGAAGATGTCATAGCTTAGTATATGAGATGCTTTCTCAGTAAAAATGTAGTACCTTCCCAGAAAGCGAATGTCATTAGCAATCTTCATAAGAGAAGCCGAAACTGTCTTTAATGCGCCACTCGTCTCAACAAATGCATCATGTGCCGCCTATTGGATGGGGGGGTGTTAATCTAATAAAAACTAGCATATATAACCAAAGATAATTTAGTCATGCTACCAGTACAAAACCTATACAAACACTAACCAATGCTTCAAACTTGTTCTCTGCTGTCACAAAAGGTAGGCTCGTCCCTTCAGACACTGCATTGGCAATTTTCACATCAAATCTGAAATAGTTTAAAAAAAAAAAAGTTCAGCTAATTTCCAATAATTTTACTCATAAGAAAAGATGGTCAACAAATGTTTAGAGATGATAAAAAGGCGTGATTTGCATGAGTACCCCTTTTTTTGGTGTTCAAGCCAGTACCAACAGCAGTGCCACCTTGTGCAAGCTGTTAATTAGCATCATAAGTTAAATTACTTAAATGCCATAATTTCGTATTATGGGAGTGTTGAATTTTATAAGATAACTGAGGAGAATAATTTCTTATTGATTTCTTGTGTATTTTCGGTACAGTGAAGATTGCTATATATATTACAGAGGCTCATTTGCCGTTGGTATTGTACCGTTGCCTATCTATCTATTTTCGGTACCTATGAATAGTGTACCGTTGGTATTCTTGCCTAAATTAGAATTTGCCTTTTTCCTTTTCTACTTTTAATCCTAGCCTCTCGATCTATGATGGATGACTGAGATCAATCCCTTCTATTTCTAATTATTTCCAACACCCTCCCTCAAGCTTGGAGTGTAGATATCATACAATCCGAGCTTGCTTGTAATATCTTCAAATTGTCGAGGGTCTAATCCTTTAGTGAAAACATCGGCCAATTGTTCTTCGCTTTTAACATACGGTGTTTCTATTTCCTTTGATTGAACCTTCTCTCTAATGAAGTGGCAATCTACTTCTATGTGTTTGGTTCGCTCATGGAACACCGGGTTAGAAGCGATGTGTCGAGCGGAGATGTTATCGCAATACATCTTCATGGGTTGATCGCTAGTGATTCTCATGTCTTTGAGTAATTGCTTGAGCCATGTTAATTCGCTTGCGGTTGATGCCATGGCACGATATTCCGCCTCGGCGCTAGATCGTGCCACAACATTTTGCTTCTTGCTTTTCCATGTGACTAAATTTCCGCCTACAAATGTGCAAAAGCCGGTAGTGGATTTTCGATCGAAACTTCCGGCCCAATCTGCATCGGAATAGCCACATATATCATTAGAATTATTGTTTTTCATCCAAATTCCTTTTCCGGGGTTATTCTTTAAATATCTCAAGATTTTATGTATGGCCTCTAAATGTGGAGTTCTTGGTGAATGCATAAACCTACTAATTTGACTTACCGCAAATGAAATATCCGGACGGGTGACCGTAAGATAGATTAATTTTCCTACTAATTTTTGAAAATGGTTGATGTTTTCTAATTGTTTACCATCCTCACTATTTAATTTACATTTATTGTCGGTTGGGGTAGAAGTTGGTTTACAACCTAATTTTCCGGTCTCTTTTAATAGGTCTAAAGTGTATTTTCTTTGTGAAATAAAAAGGCCGGACTTAGAGTGTGCTACCTCTATTCCTAAAAAATATTTTAAGTATCCAAGATCTTTAATGTCAAATTTTTCTTTTAATTGACTTTTAATTTTCCTAATTTCTTCTATGTTGTTTCCGGTAATTATTATATCATCTACATATACTAATACAAGGGTTGTGTTTTCTTTATCAATTTTGGTGAATAAAGAATGGTCGGCACTACTAATTTTAAAATTACAAGAATTTAAATAGGAGCTAAGTTTTCCATACCATGCCCGTGGAGATTGCTTCAATCCATAGATTGATTTATTTAACCTACAAACTAGGTTAGATTTGTTTTCCAATTTATGACCGGGTGGTAGGTTCATATAAACCTCTTCTTCAAGTGTTCCTTGAAGGAAGGCATTTTTCACATCCATTTGGTATAGGTTCCAACCATTATTTATCGCAATAGAAAATAAAATTCTAACGGTGTTCATTTTTGCTACCGGTGCAAAGGTTTCATTATAGTCTATTCCATAGGTTTGGGTATACCCTTTGGCTACTAACCTTGCCTTGTACCGTTCTATGGTACCATTACTTCTATATTTGGTTTTATACACCCATTTGCACCCTACGGGTTTTTTGTTCTTTGGTAATTGTTCAATTACCCATGTTTCATTTTTTTCTAAGGCATTCAATTCTTCCCTCATGGCTTTGCACCATATTGGTTTTGTTATGGCCTCTTGATAATTTTGTGGTTCTATTTCCTTACTAATTGAAGTAAGAAATGCCTTGTATGATGAAGAGATGTTTTCATATGATACAAAATTTTGTATGGGGTATTGTACGGTATATGTTACGAAATCTCTAAGTCTTGTAGACGGTTGAGATATTCTTGATGATCTTCGTACTACCGAATTTTCTTCAATCTCATTATCATTGTCACTACTATTATCTTCACTTATTTCTTCTTCATGGTTATTCATAGTTTGTAAAGGCTCTTGATCATTTATGTGAGGTACTATGGGGCAAACTTGATCATTAATATGTGGCTCATTAATTATTTCTTTGTCTTTAAAATATGGTTCGTTTTCACAAAATATAACATCTCTAGAAAAATGTAATTTTTTATTTTTTGGATCGTAGCATTTATATCCCTTCTTAAATGATGAATATCCCAAAAAAATAGTTTTAGTTGACATATAATCTAACTTATCCTTTCTTTGAATTTTTACCCAACATACACAACCAAATACTCTTAAATAATTTAAATTATATTTTTGTTGATAAAGAATTTCTAATGGACTCTTATTATTAAGTACGCTACTTGGCAACCGATTAATTAGATGCGTGGCACAAAGAATGGCATCCGACCAATATATTTTGGGAACATTATTTTGAAATAATAACGCTCTTGTCATTTCTAACAAATGTCTATTTTTTCTTTCCGAAATTCCATTTTGTTCGGGTGTATTTATGCATGTTGTTTGATGTATAATTCCTTTTATTCTAAAAAGGTTTGTGAAATTTTTGTTTATAAATTCCGTACCATTATCCGATCTAAATATTTTTAACTTAGTGTCAAATTGGTTTTCTATTAGATTTAGGAATTCTTCAAAACAACTAAATACTTCATCTTTTGATTTTAATAAATATAACCAAGTAGTTCTTGAAAAATCATCAATAAATAAAACAAAATATCTAAATCCATTATATGAGTTAATTGGGGCCGGTCCCCATACATCGGAATGAACCAAATTAAACATGGCTTCACTTCTACTATTTGAATGAGAGAAAGGAAGCCTTGTTTGTTTGGCCATTTTACAAATATCACAATTGATACAATTTAAATTTGGAAATTCTACAATATTATTTAAAATCTTATCGGAGGGATGTCCAAGTCTCTTGTGCCATAGATCACTACTAACTAATTTTGCGGAAGCACCTAAACTCAATTTTTGTAGATTCAAAATGTAATGTCCATTTTTAAGAAAACCTTCCCCAATCGTCTTCCCGGTTTTCCGGTCCTGAAATATGACATTTTTACAAGAGAAAATTGCCTCACAATTAAAATCTTGTGTTAATCTTTTTACGGAAATTAAATTTATAGGGAATGATTTTAAATATAGTACATTATCAATTTCTTTGTTAAAAATGTTGATTTTTCCTATGCCATCTATTTTGACCTTCATACCGTTTGCCACCACAACATATAGGTTATTTTTGGTCGAGTCTAAATTGGTAATTAATTGTTTATTACCAAACATATGATCGGTAGCACCGCTGTCTACAATTATGTGATCAAATAAATTAAATTTTTGAGTTTGAAAAACAGTACCACATGATCCAGCAGAGTTCTGTTTAGAAAACCACACGGAGAACTGCTTCAGCATCTGCTGCATTTGATCCTCTGTTTTGTACCCGTCTGACCCGCTGGAGGTTGACCCACCTGACCCGTGTCCGAAAAATTTAGTCGGTTCAGTTGAGCCGGTTCGGGTTTGAGCGGAGAAAACGTTTGGGTCAGTTCTCTCTTGGTTTTGCGCAGAATAAGCGGGTCTCGCCCCTTTCTCCTCTATTCTCTCTTCGGTTCTGTCGCCGCCTCCTCTCCCTGGTCTCTCCGCCGCTACCTTCCATTTTTTGGGAGCGAGATGCGGATGAAGGAACCAGCATCTTTCTTGAGTATGCCCTTCCTTTTTGCAGTGGGGGCATCGTTCTTTGGAAATTTGCCGATTCGGAAATCTAGGGTTTCTGGGATGCTGAGCGGCGAGGCCGTGGGTCTCATGTCCCTCGCCGTTCTGGGCTTGTGGACCGCCCATGGTCTGTCGTCTGGATTCTTCTCGGTGTATCATGGCTGCGACAGCCGAGTAAGAGGGGAGTTCGGGTCCGAGCAGGATTTGTGACCTCACGGCTTCGTAGCTGTCATCTAGACCCGAGAGGTACACAAATATTTCATCTTCTTGTTGCCTTTTTTGGAGCTCATTGAGTTCTGTTGTGGATGGTCGATAGATTTTGAGCTCGTCGAATTTTTTCTTGAGATGGCCGAGATACTCTGTGTTGGTCATGGAACCTTGTTTTGCTGTATGAATTTCTTGTTTGAGTCGAAAGATATGTGCATGATTTTGTTGTTGGCCGAAGAATGCTTTGACATCTTCCCAAAGGCCGTGAGATGTGGTGCTGCTGTGAAGAAATAGCTCTGAAATTTGGGTTTCCATAGAGTCTAATAGCCAAGCCATGATTTTGTGATCTGTGGCTTGCCATTGTCGCACTGATTGTTTTTCTTCCTCTGTTGGTTTTGCTGGATCAGTAACTTTTGGTTTTGAAATTTCTCCAGTGATGAATTCAATTTTTTCCCTTCCACTCAGGGAAAGGGTTACTGATTTTGCCCAAGATAGATAGTTTCTATCATTGAGCAAGGTGTTGGTGAGTCTCGAATGGCTGGTAGCTTCGTTTGAGTGCTGCCCCATTTGTGACATCCTTGCTTATGTTTGAACTTTTCTTTTGTGGGTTTTTTCAGTATTCTCTGCTACTGATATTGGATTATGGGGTTTATGAGGATTATTGGATTATCGAGCCTTGCTCTGATACCATGTTGAAATTTTATGAAATAACTGAGGAGAACAATTTCTATTGATTTCTTGTATATCTTTGGTACAGTGAAGATCGCTATATATATTACAGTGGCTCATTAGCCGTTGGTATTGTACCGTTGCCTAACTATCTATTTTCGGTACCTATGAATAGTATACCGTTGGTACTCTTGCCTAAATTAGAATTTGCCTTTTGCCTTTTCTACTTTTAATCCTAGCCTATTGATCTATGATGGATGACTGAGATCAATCCCTTCTATTTCTAATTATTTCCAACAGCTATACGGTTTGGAATTGGTGGTGATCTATTTATGTGTTATGTTAATTAATTTTACTTGACCAATTGTGCATTTGACATTAAAAATGGGCATTGCATAATAGTAATTAATGTTTATGATAAGGCATTAAGACAAATGCATATATCTTTGCAAGTGGTTTAATTAAATGCTATTTTGATTGGTTTCAGTTCTTTAAGATGTTTCTTGAAATTGTATTGCTCATGCTATTTTCTTATATTTGAACTCGGTGTGGTTGTTTGGTTTATGTTGGTTGCGTCTAAGGATAACTCGACCGGAACTGAATACCGCAGTGGGAGATTATCAATCTCTTACTGTTCTACTTTGTGGGTTCTAAGTACAAAGCGCGAAATTAGGAAACAAGATGTATAACTTGAAGAATTGAGATATTTGCCACAGGGTGAATTATTTGTTTCAAATAAATCTTCTATGGTATTTCGGTTGTATTTAATTATACCATAGTAGGTACATTTTCAATTGGCTTACACATGTATTATGAAGCTTAATATCATGTATTGTGGCTCTTGTCTTGTCATTGGTAATGTATGTATATATATGATTGTGTATGATTAGTGAAACGCCTTGCACTGATGAGCGCAACAGGTTGTCGGTCCTGTTGTCGGGATGTGACAAATAAAGTGGTATGAGAGCAAATATACATATATATTACCAACGACAGTCCGCAGATCTAATCTTGCCTTAGTTAAGTTTTATATTTTAAACGAACGTGCCTTCTATTCTCTATCAACACTATTGTCTTAATTAGTTAAGTTTTATATTTTAAACGAAAAGTGATGTATACAGCTTTGGTGTTATTTAAGCTGAATTGCTAACAAGACAAAAATTGAGAGAGAAATTAGAATGGAATAGAAAACGAGAAATTGAGAGAGAAATATTGGAAATGGAAAAGAGGAAAAAGAGGGGAGAGAAAGAGGAGAAAGTAGAGGCATCGGTAGCTCGACATGGCCGGGAAACGAGAAAGTTGGAGAAGATGGCAACGTGTTAGTTTGCTTAGTTGATTGCTTATGTTCACGTGGTTGCTCTCAAACGACTCGATCGACTCGACTAGATTTTGTCCTAGTAGTCATAACATATCTTTGTCTAGACAATTTAAAGTAATTAATATAACTATTTACCAACTACAACATCCTGCTTTTAATTTTTTATGAATTATATTAAAAAATATAATTAATATAAAGAATAACTTTTATTCCTTAAACCAGTGAAAGGGTTATCTTTTTATTTCACTTAAAAACATTGCATTAACATATGACTATAGAAAATCATTGCTATTTTCTTGGTATAGTTTTAGAGAACTTCCATGTCCTTCTATTTTTTTTTTTTTTGGCAATGACCCTTTTTTTTCTGCCCCTCAAGTCCTCGGCAATATTATATCCATAGAAATTATTAAATTCTGACGTACGGAAATAGAAAGAGTGTCTCGTTTTCAACAAATATAGAAAGATCTGATTCTTTGAGTCTGATTCAAAATATATGTATCGGACTCAATGGTCCAGATCCATTGATATATATTAAACGGTTCTCATCTGCGCCTAATTAAAAAAAAAAAACAAAAAATACCAATAGATGTGGACCATTGAGTCAGATCCATATATTTGGATATGCTTTCTATATGTTTTAAAAACGAGACACTCTTTCTATTTCTGTATGTCTAAATTTAATAATTTCTATAGATAAAAAATTTCCCATGTGCTCACCTCCTAAGAAGATATGGAAGAATCAGTGGTGCACGCGCTCTTGAAAACTACAGCATTTATGTACAATTAAAACCACAGGTCCACAAGGAGACGCTACAAAGAAAAGCCAAGTCAAGTCATTACCTACAAGTCAAAGTAAACCTCCCATGTACTTTATAACAAATCATTAACAACTCTATTCTTGTTCTTTGTGCATTGAGAATGAATGAAACTGAACTTCTTAAACTATACAAACAAATTTTTTCTTTTCCAAATCATACGGTCAGCATGATGAATGTCAGGTATAAAGATTTGATTTTGAGTAGCAAAGATGTTGATCAGAAAGTGCTGAAACATTTCTCGGTTCCGTGTATGATTAGGAGAAAAATGAAACCAAAGATTTATGGAAACTTTACTGAATAGATGAATGATAGCAGAAAGAAAAGTAGGAATCAATTTGATCAGTCAGGTTGGGTCAGGTGCACTAATGGGTCGTGCCCAACTGACCCCCATCTGCTTGATATCATTTACTTTACAATCAGATGCAAAACTTGGAGATAAACACCGGAAGTCAGTTCAGACAATTTGTGTAAATATACCATGTCTAATTGGAAAGAAAAAAACAATATGGTTCAACCAATTAAATTTTAGGGAAAAACGCAGGAGAATCCCTTGCCACCAAATCTGAAGGAGAGAAAAGTCTTTAGTCAACTAATCCAACAAATTAATATTGCAGTCGTTACAATTGTTAAACTACAAGCGTGTTGAAAAGTTGCATTGACCTGAGGTAAACGGAAAATATATCAACAAAATTCGACAGTGAAAGTTGGTAGATAATTAATTTTTATGTTGTTGGTGCTCCATTTACAAAAATTGTAGGCATCATCAACTAACTTTATTGTTTGTTGATTGCACGGTCATCTATCTATTATATTATTTATTATGTATGTTTCTCATCTCATTATATATTTTCATCGGACTTGATTTAGCAAGATGTTAGAATTAGTAGGTTATGTTTGACAAGCTATATATATTAAGGAGGAAAAATTGAGTATTTAGTATAGAGTATTTTACCCTAACATTATTATCTTGGTTAATTCTAGGACCTACATTTTTGTTTTATTGCATTTATATATCGTATAAAATTGTAGCATTTTTGTCCACTTAATTTCAGTTGGTCCACTAATTTCCGTCTCATGGACTCCGGATTCTCTATTTCAATTTTTCTCATGTACTTTATAACAAATCATTAACAACTGAATATATACAAAGATTTTATCATTCATAAGATCTCAAATTTCCCAATGTTTTCTTACTTCAAGTAGGCTTGTATTTGAAAGGACTCTGCTGGGTTTGTCATTTGAATCATTTTAACCTGGTGACTTCTCGTCTGAATAATATGACTTATTTGAAGATGTTTTCTTCAGTCTACAATGAGCATCTGTCTGGTAATTCTTTTTGTGCAATTATTTGATATTTGTATGATGTTCATATGGCCAAGATATTGAACCAACTAATATTAGTTTATGACTTCATGTACCAGTAGCTCACTGGAACAGAATTGTAGCATGCATTTTATGGTTGAGAAATCCTTGTTGACATTTGAACTTTAAGAAAAGTAACAAAAAGATCTTAGTATATCATAATTTGAATTTACTCCTGTGTCGCTTAAATTAAAGAATTATGAATCATTTATCAAGTTGCTTAATAATTGCATGGACACCGGCCAAATTTACCCTTATGCAATCGGATGTGAGAGCTTACAGCTTAAGCCTCTTACTCAAGAATAATGTCGATGGAACTCGTTTTTGGTTCTCGGGGATTTATGGACCATCAACATCGCAAGGAAGAGCTATGTTTCATGAAGAACTATCTGCGATCCGACCAACCGATAACACACCTTGGATAATAGGCGGAGACCTAAACACTACTCTGGATTTTGAAGACCGAAATGGCAACACACAAGCGGAGATGAGAACAACGCTCAATTTTGCAAACCTGATTTCATCACTGGGATTAATAAACACGATGCTACACGGGAGACGTTTTACATGGTCTAATGAGAGACAACAGCCGCATATGGCCAGATTAGACAGATTTCTAATCTCAACCGAATGGAATAGGAAATATCCGAACTCAAATCAGAAAGCATTGGCCAACACTTCCTCGGACCACTGCCCTATCTTGTACACAGCAAGCACAAGTTGGGATAGGTCAAAGTTCTTTCGATTTGAGAATTGCTGGCTACGGCAACAACAATTCACAGAAATGGTCAAGGAAACATGGCTCGGCATGGATCAGGCGCAGTCAGCTGAGCAATTGCAATTGAAGCTCGCAAAGATTCAGAAGTGCATAAAAGAATGGACAAAGAACAACACAGGGAACATCAAGAAACAGCTTCAGGTATGCAGGGAGTATTTGGAATGGACTGATAAAGTCAAAGAAAGAAGAAGCCTGACTCAACTTGAGAAATACATCACGGCAATAATCAAAGCAAGGTACGCTGAATTGGCACTGTATGAAGAGGACATGTGGAGGCAAAGAGCGCGCTCAAAGTGGGAACTCGAAGGTGACAAAGGTACGAAATATTTCCACACAATTGCATCGGTAGCAAAGAACCACAACAACATAGCAGAGATAGAGCATCTTGGAGAGACATGCTCGGATCAGACCTCCAAGGCAAAGGCATTCTTCGACCATTATGTCAACCTAATAGGTACGCACTCACACACGATGCCCCACATAGAGTGGGATAACCTATATCCAATATCAGAAGAATTGTCAGATTTGGACAGTTTGGTATTGCCTATCACAACACAAGAAGTAAAGGAGGCCATTCGGCAATGGCCTAACCACAAGAGTCCTGGACCGGACGGTTTCTCGGGAGAATTTTACAAATTTTTTTGTGACATATTAGCACCAGACCTATGCTCAGTGTACCAGAACACAACAGCAAACGGTGAGCCTTTGACATCTTTGAATAATTCCTACATCGTACTGTTGCCAAAAAAGCCAGCTCCTAGTACGGTTCACGATTACCGCCCCATAAGCCTTCTACATGGGGTTCAAAAGATTTTTTCTAAGGTGCTAGCAAACCGGTTACAGCACAAACTACCCAAAATGCTTCACAACGCACAAACAGGATTTCAAAAAAATAGACAGATCACAGAAAGCTACATCTACGCACAATGCGTCCTGCATCGAGCTCAAAAGATTAAGCTCCCGATTGCCATTTTTAAGGTAGACTTTGCAAAAGCGTTTGACACGGTCAGTTGGGAATTCATCGCGGAGGTCATGCGCCACCAAGGTTTTCCGAATGAATGGATATCCTGGATAGCAAAAACAGTCTTAACAGGCTCTTCGCAAATCATGATCAATGGTCTACTCGGAAAAAAGATCAAGTTAAAGCGCGGGGTCAGGCAAGGAGACCCCCTCTCACCACTTCTGTTCATTCTGGCAATTGACTTTCTTGCACGATACGCACAAAAACTTACAGAGATACAAGCATTGCGAATGCCCTTCCAGGATATGACACCATGTCTACTCTATGCCGATGATGCACTATTTTTTGTGAAACCAGAAATTCAACAGTTGCAGACGCTGCAGATTATGCTCAGGGTATTTGGAAGGGTATCAGGACTATCTGTCAACCTGGCAAAATCTGAATTACTAATATCTCAAGGAGCTCAGGAGGAACAGCAAGAGCTAGCAAATATACTTGGATGCAAGCTAGGCAGCTTTCCGTTCACATATCTCGGTCTTCCATTATCTAACAAGAGATTGCCAAGATCAGCATTTCTACCCCTGCTCCAAAGGATGAGTACGCGTCTTGCGGGTTGGGCTGCAAAACATCTTTCTATCGCAGGAAGGATAGTGCTCATCAACTCGATACTGACCTCAATACCGACATATTACATGACATGCCTTAAAATGCCTAAGTGGGTAATTAGCAACATGGACAAGATAAGAAGGACATTTTTATGGCATGGAGCTTCATCAGAATCAAAGAAAATGAACTTAGTAAATTGGAATACAGTGTGCAGGCCGAAAGCACATGGAGGGCTGGGAATCATGGATTTAGAAAACTTCAATCAAGCACTTCTACTCAAGTGGGTTTGGCAATGGGGACGGCCAGAAAGGACATTATGGAAACCACTCATGCAACATCGCATAACGCCACAAACACTGCTGCCAGACGTGCCTCTTTTCACAAAGGAAACAAAGACTTTTATGCAATTTTGCAGCATCTCCTTCCAATACAAACCAGGTAATGGACGGAAAATCTCTTTGTGGAAACATAATTGGGGCAATAGCATACTACGATTTGAGATGCCAAATTTGTTTACACATGTCCGGAATCCTGATATCACCCTTGCC
The DNA here is from genome assembly GCA_025461045.1 of Carex parvula. Taxonomy (NCBI): domain Eukaryota; kingdom Viridiplantae; phylum Streptophyta; class Magnoliopsida; order Poales; family Cyperaceae; genus Carex; species Carex parvula. Next base: position 1,375,244 of record JAJGRW010000050.1, on the reverse strand, counting down.
GAGGCAAAACAAACCAACACAATACAAGATCTGTTCACACACAGGTTAACAGCCAGGGCAGATGAGGAGTTGGAAATCTTGCAGCGGAAACTGGCACAAATCACTCTAAATTGGCAAGAGGAAGATGGAATTCAATGGCAATGGTCGAGCACAGGAACATATACAGTTAAAAGCGCGTATCAAAGACTGATGGATGGACCACGAATACAAACATCAATTCATCGAATTTGGAAATTACAGGCACCACCACGAATGAAGGTATTTGGATGGCTTTTGATAAGAAACAAACTTTTAACAATAGATAATCTCAAAAAGAGAGGGTTTCAATTAGTCAACAGATGCATTTTATGTAAGGCACACCAGGAAACTACAAAGCATTTGTTCAATAATTGCCCTTTTTCAAGAGATCTATATGAAGAAATGGCAAGGACGATACCAGAAAAATTGGCCATGGTGAATACCAGCTCATCAAAAATCAAGATCTTAACAAGGAAAAGAGTTGATGTAGGTCAGAGGTCGGCCTTACTGATGACACTCTTCATCTTATGGCGTGAGAGATGTGCCCGAACATTTACGGATGGAAGTAAAAACATTGACGAACTAAGGAACGAAGTCCTTTGGCAGATGCAATTTTTCGAAGCAAGAACACGCAGGGCAACAATACATTAGCATAGATAAATATATATTTCTTCTATTCTAATTTCCCTTTACCATTTTCTTCCTGTTTTCCTTTTTATTTCGTTTTTATGTTTCCCTTTTTTTAAGCTCAACTGTTTTGAGCTCCCTTGCTTTTCACTATTATGCGTTACAAACTCCTTGTAACAGACAATTTATCAATGAAAATATGGGCTAGACCCTTATTTTTCTTCAAAAAAAATTTATCAAGTTGCTTGAATTGATAGTACTAACAGATACGAGGTTTTAAGATTTAAGAATTTACCTTATAAATACATCCGGGGACACAATGTGTGACTTGATTATGGTTCTCCCTTCCAAGTTTTCAGATCTTACTATTAGATGGTTTTACCAAATTTTGCTCGTGTAAAACAGAAAATTTGCAATGGACCTGGCATCAGTTGTTAGTCTCAACACCCGTATTATTTGATTGAACAGTGAAAGCAAGTCTGAGTACTCTAAATTGGATATTGCAGTGTTAATGTCCAATCCTGAATTACTACAGATCCACCACAGGAATCTAACAAATTATATAAAGTTTCATAACTGATGAATAACTATAAATAGGTGCACTGCAGAATATGAAGTTTGAAAATTATTCAAATTCAGTATTCAAATTACATCAGCTAAAAATGCACACCAATAGTAATACAGAAACAAAAAACAAATAAATTTAGGAATATTACATAATTTATTTAGAATATACGAATAGATAAAGAACTACAAGTATCAAGGGGCAACTCACAATAAAACTAAAATCTGATAATCACTCACATTATTATATCGAACGAGGATCATTTACCGAGAGAAATTTAGATGATGACTCTAGCTCTTGTTCAAACCTACATTGCAAGGTTGTATCAATTCCCACAGTGTAGTCAGGTAGCATAAGCTGCCTCTCTTCCAAACTTTGAGATGTCCAAGGATGTTCTTGTTGTTGGTTGGACCGCCACAAGACCTCGAGCCGTACCTCCACTTCCTTCATTGTTGGCCTGTCTTCTCCCTTCATTCTCAGGCACATTTGTGCAATTTTGGCAACAGCTTGTAATTCAGTTATGTGACCCTCATTCACAACTTGGGGATCGAGAATCTCTAAGAGACGGTTCTCGTTCATAGCAGAACTAAAATATGCAATGAGGCTACCCCCCTCAAACTTCCTAGAGGAGAATAACGGCTTTTCTCTTGTTAGCAATTCTGCTAGAATGACACCAAAGCTGTATACATCACTTTTCTGGGTTAAGCGGCCGGTATAATAGTACTCAGGGTCCAAATATCCATAGGTCCCTTGGATATCTGTAGTTACACCTGTTTGATCTATTTGGACAGATCTTGAGGCCCCAAAATCTGACACTTTTGCTGTGAAATAATCATCCAGTAGAATGTTTGATGATTTTATGTCTCTGTGAAAAACTGATATAGAGGCAGATGAGTGCAGATAGGAAATTGCCCCTGCAGCCTCAAGAGCAATTCGTAACCGATGCTTCCATGTCAAGGAACAATGTTCCTCTACATGGAGATGATTAAAAAGTGTTCCATTCGAAATGAACTCATAAGCGAGCAATGGGACTTCGGTCTCTAGGCAACATCCATAGAGTTTCACAATGTTCCTATGGTTGACTTGTGAGAGGATAACCACTTCATTTATGAACTGATCGATTTCGGCCGGATCAACAATTTTGGACCTTTTGATGGCCACAACACGTTGATCCGACAAAATTCCTTTATAAACTTCTCCATGACCTCCCCGACCAATAATGAGTACATTATCAAATCTGTTTGTTGCCTTTTCCAACTCATGTAATCTAAGAATTCTCATATTTTGTGTTGCATCTTCATGGGAAGCAATTAGTTGTTGGAGAAGCAACCCCCGATTTTGAACAAAGAACTTATGTTTTAACTTTTCCTGTTTTCTCTTTTCAAACAATTTGACACGCTTGACTATCGCAAAATATGATAAAAGCATGACCACGGCAAGACTTAATCCGAGTGTTATTGTGATACCTGCATACATAAATAAAGTATGTTAGAAGAAAAAGTAAGAAAGTTATTTAACTACTTGTTTTACAACATGAAGAGTTACATAACATTTTCCTCAAGTTTCCGAACTTGAGGAATAAGACTGAAAGAAGGAAAAAAATCGTGTTCAATCAAGAATTGCTGGAATTTTCGTTGCTTGTACTAGAATTCCATACATTAATTGGAAAAATAATTTGCAGACGTTATCTACAGAGAATCCTTCCATTCGAGTGCAATATTCATAACCAGTCCCAGCCCCTTAGTGCCTTAGAACACTGAAGTCTCTCCAGGATTAGGGGGTACTTACTACTCTACAAGTCAGCTAGTTTTGATTTATATATACCATCTCATAGTGTATGGCGAAAAAGCTCTTTCCTTGCACTACAAAAATACAAGTGATGTACGTACTTCACAAAAAAAAAGGTACATATATTGGATGCTTAGAAATAATTTGAGCCCGTTATGTTAGATTTGTTGAATGTACAAACGATTTGTATGTTACTTCACAGGCTGTGCTAAATTATAAAAAAAAAAAAAACCGACAGTGGAACCAAAAGATATCATTTTCTCATGCAAAGTTAGAGTTGTTTTGTTCCTTTGAATCAACATAATTTTTCTTTACACACCTAGTGTTGTATTTAATTTTGAAAAAGTGTTGAATTATTTTGGACCAATATTAGCGGAGACCATATTTTTTATATGTTGTGCAGAATTGGAAAATATGATTATATATGTCATATATATTTTGAATACAAGATTATCTATTTTACATATTTAGGATTTATATTATTGTGTATTCATTGTTTATTTGTTCTTCAGTCATAATTAAATTTGATCGTGAACTTAGTATATGATTATGTGATATATATTTTGAGTGAGGCTATGGTACTATGCATAGCACAGATTGGTCCGTACTATGGATCAATATTTTCATTTTCAAAGTCTAAAGAATCAATCTAGATAGTTCAATATGATCTCTATATGAAAATGTACACGTAGATCAAATTTTACATTTTTTAGAATTTTACAATTTTTTTAGATAAGTAGAAAATCACTTGATCTAAAATTTCAGACAATTCAAAATTAGTGATTTTATACCTATTTAAAAAAAGTAAATAAAATTTTAAAAAATTTGAAATTTAATCTGCGAGTACATTTTTGTATGAATATCATGTTGAACGGTTCAGATTGACTATTTGAACTTTGACATTGAAGATATTGATCCATAGTACGGACCAATACGCGCCATGTATAGCACCATAGCTCACTCATACACTTTCTGTATTCATTAATTAAGAATACTTTATGGGAAGATAAGAATTGCATACCCAAAACAAAACCAAACGGAAATGCCTTCTTGCAACCGCTTCCGTCTTTTCTTCCATCACCAGTCATTCCTGAAGGGCAACCACATGTGAAACTGCCCTGTGTGTTGATACAGTATCTAATACAGGGGTTCACATCTGGATACTGACATTCATCAATATCTACAGAACCAATAAAATAAATACAATAAGCTATCAGAGAAAAGCAAAGTAAAAACCATTTTGTCAGAATTATTATATGCTGTTTCAAGCAATGTTAATTTGCTTGTGCAGCAAAATTATTTATTATACCTGTGCAACCATCTTCGGCATAGGGATTTCCTTCATATCCTTGACTACAGTTGCACAGATACCCAACCTTCGATGGTGAGTTATAGCAGTGACTATTTTTCTTGCATGCGAAGGAACCAATGTCTCTCCTAAGAGAAGCCTCACATGACTTGTTTCCGATTGCCCAATCCAATTGTATGATGTTATCGTCATAGGACTGTGGATCAGAAAAATTGAAGTCATGAAAGAGAAACCCGTCATCTCTTTGAGCAAAAAATGCTGCACTGCAGTTGATAAAATTTGCACTTGAATTCGATACGCCAAATCGAGTAACTTGAAGATCAAAGCTTTTTAGAGGGCCTGGAAGAGTAGCTTGGCAACAACCTAGGCCAGAGCAAGAGTCGCCTAAGAAAGTATCCTGAGTGTCACAAAAGGTGACACAGCCACGAATCGCTGTCATATTTTCGCCTTGTATTCTTATCGAGACTAAATTGTTGCAGCCAACAACGGTCAGAACATTGTATTGGTAAGATAATGCAAAAGGAGTTTCATCTAAGTTAATCCATCCGGATCCATTGGACTCCGTCCATTTATCATTGGCACCTAAACACCTTGTGTAAATCGGTCCCACAAAGATCTTTATGTAGCCTTGTAACGATATTTCTTGAATAATGTAGCGTTTGTTGGAAATGGACAAAAAGGGAGGGGAAAGCAAGGGGTCCAGCTCCTCCGGGCAGCCTATCTCGAAGCCTGGTAAGGCAATGCCGACAGTGCCAAACGGGTACGGAGTCGCCCCACATGTTAGGTGGATGGAACCATCAGAATTTCTTACAGAGGGATTGATGTAAGAGGATGAATAAAAGTGGCATGGATGTTAGTATGAACAATAGTAGTAGGAAGAGGTGGATCTTTAACAGCATGGCTGATTTCTGGAGGAAATTAGATGTTATTGCCTAAAAATTCAATGCAATGCCACTAAGGACTGCATACAAGGAAGCACCCTTGGAACTTTATGTACATTACATTTCCTTTCTTTGACTTCATGACTTTGGAGTCAATTTCCGTATCGTTTGTGGTTTCTAAATTATCCTTATCTGTAACTTATTTAATTTTTTATTCTCATGAAGTGAAAATTTCTGACTGTATGCTCCTAGCCAGTGGTCTTATTCTAACTCACTATTTTTTCCACACGGAAATGGACTAGCTTTGATTGCTCAATTTTGCCCCACCAAAAAATCGTCATCCTTACAAAAATTCCATCCTTAGCAAGTACTATTATAACTTCTCTGCTCATTGATATTCAGCACAATATTCCTATTTTTAAAGCCTATTGAATTTATATATATTGTTTCCTACCGTTTTTTGGCGTGACTTTGTAACCCAGATAAATTAGCTAATCCAGGCACACCATTAAATTTTACTACTCTTTCCTTGCTCTTCCTTTTTTTTATTGGTAATGACACTTCTTTTTTTTCTATCCCTCAGGACCTCACCTCCAAAAAAGATATGGAATCAGTGGTGCACGCACTCTCCTTTTACCAGGTCAAATGTTAGTAGATGGGTGGAAAACTGTAGCAATTCTGTCCACTTAAAACCACAGGTCCACATTCCACAAGGAGACACTACTACAAAGAAAAGCCAAGTCACTAGTTACCTACAAGTCAATGTCTCATGGACTCCGGATTCTCTATAACAAATCTTAAAGTGCATTAACAAATATATATAGCAAGTTTTTACGTGGTTGTCTAGCAACGACTATTTAATATTTTAATTTAATATGCTTCTTGTAAGAAAGGTCCTACACGCCAAAATATTTTGGGACGGAATTAATATATTAATTTCTGATTCAATATATTGGGCCACATGGAATATGGGCCAAAACATTTAATTTAATATGCTTTATTGTTTCAATTATTTAGATTTGTCATTTCAATCCTATTAAATATATTTTTTAAATTAACCTTATAATCAATCATTGTGATAAGCTTAAGTTTATACTGGCTTCATTCAAATTTTATTGCTAATAACAAATGATGGATATTTCTTCTCTATTAAGGAAGACATTTGTTGTTGGTTGTGGGGCTAAGTTGAGCAATTATAATTTTCTCTCTCTAAAACTAGCAAGTCCATTTCCGTATGGAAAAAATAGTGATCTGTAATTAGACTAAGACCATTGACTAGGAGCATTCAGTCAAGAGTAATTTTCACCTCTAATTCGTGGACAAACAAATATCTCCTCTTGAGAAACAAAAAATAATTAATCAGTTCTCATATTGGAGATAATTTGTTTGTCCACGAATTACGGGTGAAAATTCCTCCTGATTGAATTCGCACCTAGTCAATTGTCTTAGTCTATTCAACTATTTTTTCTACACGGCAATGGACTAGTATTAGAGAGAGAAAACTTTGATTGCTCAATTTAGCCCCACCAACAAACAAATGTATTTCTTAATAGAGAATATATAATTCCATCGATCATTTGTGGTTGGCAATAAAATTTCAGTTAAGCTTATAAAATTATCACAGGGATAGGCAAGTTTAACTCTAAAATATATATGATGGGTTCAAATGACAGATCTAAACAGTTAAAATTGATCTATTAATTAATCAATTTATAAAATTTTGAACTTATGGAATCAGTGGTGCACGTACTCTTTAGAAGATATGGAATCAGTGGTGCACGTACTCTTTTGACCAGGTCAAATGATAGTAGCTGGGTGACATGAAAATGGTAGCATTTCTGTCCACTTAAAACCACAGGTCCACAAGAAGACTACAGAAAGAAAATCCAATTCAATTCACTAGTTGCCTACAAGTCAAACTCAATGTCTCATGGAGTCCGGGTTCTCTACTTAAATTATCTCTCAAAAGATGGAAATTTACTATGAAAAGATGAAAAATGCAAATTGTCTCATATTTACTTTATAACAATGACTATTTATTAAATTACAAATTATTGATGAAAAAATGAAAAGATGAAAATTGCAAAATTTGATAATAAATTTATTGAAAATATTATTATCAAGTATTGCAAGTACCTATGCACTGAAGTATTTATACCTATGAGGTCAACTATTTTTGGTAGAGGCAAGTTGATGCGGGGACGTTTGAAGAAGGTTGATGTGTGCATATGGGGTCTCTACTACTTCATTAGAGAAAGGTTGATGCGGGAACGATCGATTGGGGGACTAGAAAAAGAGATAATCATATCAAGTTACGCATGTAAATATTAATATTTTATTGTGCAAGTATTAATATCTTATGTTCCAAGTATATATACCTATGAAAGTTGACGCGGACATGAGTGCGGAAACTGAAAAAGGGAGACTATATAATAAGTGGAGACCATAGTATAACCTTTATATATTGTTGTTGCGGGTACGATGCGTGTATTGGAGTGGGGAAATTGAAATAATTCTTCTATAAAAGAAGGGAAAGATAAAGATTAACTTGGTATCTTTCTCATAAGAACAACATGGCCAAATTGAAGATGTTTTCTTCAGAATTGTTGGCTTAGTGCAGTGGCACGAGCTCCATCTCTCAACGGAGACGTCACATGTATTCAATTCTCGAGAATAACATCTAAAAAATGCTAGAGTGTACCGGGGCTCTTTAATTAAGAAAAATGCTTCCTGATAATTCTTTTTGCACAATTATTGATATATGAATGAGGTTCCTTTGGATGCCATGATTTCGAGCCAACTGAAATTCCAAAAAATACTGGCAGGTAATTGATGTACCAATAGCTCACTGGAACAGAATTTTAGCATGCATTTTATGGTTGAGAACTCCTTGTCGACATTTCAATTTTAATAAAAGTAACATCAAAGGGTATAACAGGGTTGGTAAATTGTACAAAGTTCTAGAACCGTGTATGTTTTTCAAAAAATTCTCCAAAACACACCATACAGGGTTTGTAAAGTAAAACCGTGTACAGAAACAATAATCCTACAAGGTTATTTTATTAAAAACCATGTATAATTCATCTTTTTTTAGCCAAAACACATCTACGCTGTTTCAGAGTAAAACCGTGTATGAAATCATTAATTCTATAAGGTTTTTACTACAAACGTATATAATTCAATTTTTTTTTAAATATCCAATGAAACCCTGTAAGTGAATTCAAATTAAACCTTAGATCTGAATACCAAAAACACTAAATTAAATTTTAAAAAACTATAAATTTGAACACAACACATACCATGCTTAAAATAATACATTTACCAATATAAACAAAAATTATAATAACATCACATGTTATTTACATGAGTAATATTCTAACTAAAAAAATGAAAATATACTAAAAAAAAAACCTAGATCTAAGACTTCATAAATTTCCATAAACAATTTCTAAAAAAAGTATGGTAAAGGAAAAAAATGAAAATTAGAAAGAAAAAATAAAATATGAAACTTCAACTCAAGTTTCAAGGCTCTTCCTCACGAGCTTTCAAAATAGTAGTCATATGCTGAAATCGGACACTCGAGCGCAGAGCTATGCCCGCTTGAAGTTTTTTCATCAGAGATCGCCTTCTCGGTGAAGATATCATCTCTCTTGCCTTATCCCTTTCCCTAGCCTCACCTGTTTAGAAGAGATGTCTCAGAGAAAGACATGTAATGAGAAGAGAGAAATGACTTAGAAAAAATAGATAAAAAAACATTAATTGGAAGACACGGATCGATGACGTGGAAAAGTTTGCATTTCTTTCACCACACACGGATCATATAGGAAAACCGTGTACAATTGCTGGAGAATTCATATACCCCCGTCCGAAATGCACTCCAACTTTCATACATGATTTTTAATAAAAACCGTGTACAATTCGGTCTGATTGTACACGATTTATTAATAAAGAACCATGTTTGAATGTCGGAGCACATTTATACACGGTCCATTATCAATAAACCGTGTATGAATGTTGGAGCAAATTTTAGAAATAGTGTTTTCTTTCTTGGGACACGGATTTAATGGGAATTTTGAGCAAACATGTATAATGTGCAATGTATGCTTTGCGTTTTTGTAGTAGTGATACTATGAATGTACTCCTTTGACTCTTAAATTTAAGTATGTTGAATCATTTATAGAACTGTTTGAATTGACGGTACTAAGAGATACGTGATTTTAACTATTAAGAAGTAAGAATTTACCATGTAAATACATTTGGGGTGATAATGCGCCACCTGATTATAGTTCTCCTTAATTTCATGGTTTTCAGGGTTTATTATTAGGTGGTTTTACCAAAAAAAAATTAAAACTGAAGTTTTGCATTGGACCTGATATTAGTAGTTAGTCTCAACATCTGCATTATTTTGATTGAACAATTAAAGCAAGCCTAAGTACTCATAATTTATTATTGATGAATAGCTAGAAATGGGTGCACTGCAGAATATAAAAGTTCGAAATTGATTCAAACTCAATATTCAAATTACATCAGCTAAATTAGAGCACTAATAGTATTACATAAATACAAAACATCAAGATAGATGTAAGAAAAATACATATTTCTTCAGGAATATAAGGAAAGTTAAAGAATTACATTATCAAGTAAGAGCAAGTCACATTACAACTTAAAACTTTATAATTAATCACATTATTATACTGAAAAGAGTTCATTTACCGAGGGAAATAAGATGATGATTCTAGGTCTTCTTCGAAACTACATTGCAAGGTTGTGTCAATTTCTGCAGTGCAGTCAGGTAGCATAATCTGCCTCTCCTCCAAACTTTGAGATGTCCAAGGATGTTTGTGCTGTTGGTTGGACCGCCACAAAACATTGAGTCGTACCTCCACTTCTTTCATTGTTGGCCTTTCTTCTCCTTTCATTCTCAGGCACATTTGTGTAATTTTGGCAACGGCTTCGAGTTCCATTATGTGGCCCTCGTTCACAACTTGGGGATCGAGAATCTCTATCAGACGGTTCTCTTTCATAGCAGAACTAAAATATGCAATGAGACTACCCCCTTCAAACTTCCTAGAGGAGAATAACGGCTTTTCTCTTGTTAGCAATTCAGCTAGAATGACACCAAAACTGTAGACATCACTTTTCTGGGTTAACCGGCCAGTGCAATAGTACTCAGGATCTAAATACCCATGTGTTCCTTGAATAGCTGTAGTTACACCCGTTTGATCTATTTGGACAGATCTTGAGGCCCCAAAATCTGACACTTTTGCTGTGAAATAATCATCCAGTAGAATGTTTGATGATTTTATGTCTCTGTGAAAAAACTGATATAGTTAATGATTTTTACCAACGGTGAGAGTAAGTTGGCAGAAAGAAAGAGGAAGTTAATGATTTTTACCAACGGTGTTCGGTGAGAGTAAGAGAATACCCCGGAATTAAGTAAGTTAAAATTCTAGCTAATCTAGTTGTTATCAGTTATCAATTGTAATATTGGTGGGGACAATAATTTATCCCCATTCCGCCCCCCCCCCCCCCCCCCCCCCCCCCCCGATCCATGAGATTACTATGTAGTTGATACAAATATCTAAATATTTTTGTTCATAAATTAATATTAGGATTAAAATAAAAAAAATTACCAACAACATCAAGCGGGGAGCCCCTATGGATTACATCTGGATACCTTGTATATGATTCATGATATTTATCGATGGCTGAAAAAGCAAAAACCATTTTGTCAGGAATTATTATATGTTGTTTGAAGCAATGGTAATAAGCTGGGGATGGAAAATTATGTATTATACCGATGCAACCTTCTTCGTCATAGGGATTTCCTTGGTATCCTTGAATACAGTTGCACAGATACCCAACCATCGACGGTGAGTTATAGCAGTAACTATTATTTTTGCATGCAAAGGAACCAATGTCGTTCTCAGAAGCTTCACATGACTTGTTTCCGATCGCCCAATCCAATTGTATGATGTTATTGTCATAGGAGTGTGGATCATAAAAATTGAAGTTCTGTAAGAGAAACCTGCTCTGATTTGATTTGAAATGATCTCTTTGAGCAAAAAATGCGGCACTGCAGTTGATGAAGTTTGCACTTGAATTCGATACGTTGAATCGCTTAAATTGAAGATCAAAGCTTTTTAGAGTGCCTGGAAGAGTAGCCATGCAACAACCTAGGCCAGAGCAAGAGCCGCCTAAGAAAGTATCCTGAGGGTCACAATACGTGACACAGCCACTAGTCGCAGTCAGATTTTTGCCTTGTCCTCTTATTGAGACTAAATTGTTGCAGCCAACAACTGTCAGCATATTGTACCGGTAAGATAATGCAAAAGGAGTTCCACTTAAATTTAGCCATCCGGATCCTTCAGACTCCGTCCATCTACCATTGGCACCAAAACAACTTCTGTAAATCGGTCCGGCAATGATCTTAATGTAACCTTCCAATGATATTTCTTGAATGCTATAGGTTTTGTTAGAAATTGGCAAGAAGGGACGGGTAACCCAGGGATCCTCCTTGGGGCAACCTATCTCAAAGCCTTTTAAGGCGATGCCGGCAGTGCCAAACGGGTACGGAACGGCACCACATGTTAGGTGGATCGAACCATCAGCCTTTAGTACAGAAGGATTTATGTATGAGGATGAATAAATTGGCATGGATATTAGTATGAACAATAGAAGTAGGAAGAGGTGGATTATCAAGAGCATGGCTGATTTGTGGAAGAAATTTGACGTTCTTGCCAAAAATTTCAATGCAATACCTCTAAGGACTGCATACATTGAAACAAGCAAGACAACACCCTTGGAACTTTATGTACATTACATTTCCTTTCTTTGACTTGTTGACTTTGGAGTCATTTTCAGTATCGTTTGTGGTCTCTTAATTATCCTTATCTGTAACTAATTATATTTTTATTCTTATGGGTGAAAATTACTCTGACTGTATGCTCCTAGCCAGTGGTCTTAGTCTAACTCACTATTTTTTCCACTCCGAAATGGACTAGTTTTAGAGAGAGAAAACTTTTATTGCTCAACTTAGCCACACCAACAAACGTCTTCCTTAGAAAAATCCATCATTTGTGGTTAGCAAATATTATTATAACTTCTCTGCTCTTTAGTTGCTCAATATGGTACTGAAATTGATATTATACTATTTCCTACAGTATTTTTGGCTAATCCTGGTACGCCATTATATTTTACTACCTTATTTTTCATTGCCCTTCCCTTTTTTTTTAATGGTAATGACACTTTTTTTTGCAAAGTGTCACGCCCTTAGGCTTTCATTACCACATTGAAAAACAGAGTTACAACAAGTTGTGAGTACATAAGCTATGAAAGCCACTCTGATTTTTACTCCTGTAAATCAAAATGAAAAGTTGGAAATGTAAACCCTGTATATCCCTCATCCAGTGAACTTCTTTTTTTCTACTCCTCAGGAAATCATATACAAAGAAGATATGGAATGAGTGGTGCACGCTCTCTACCATGGAAAAATGCTAGTAGATGAGGAAATCATATACAAAGAAGATATGAAATGAGTGGTGCACGCTCTCTACCATGGAAAAATGCTAGTAGATGGGTGACTTAAAAACTGTATTATTTCTGTCCACTTAAAACCACTGGTCCACAATGGAGACACTACAATAAAAAGCCAAGTCGAAGTCAAAGTCATGGTCTCATGGACTCCGGATTTTATTATTAACGATGAAAAGATGAGATTTTATCATTTGTAGGATCAGTCTTAAGGTGTATTAACAAATATAGTAAGTTCTTAGGTGGCTGTCTAACTATGACTATTAGAATAGGGTTAATTTTTTCTGTATCTTGAAAGAGTTCTTCAATTTCCTATTTACATCTACACTCTTTGTTATATTTAATATATCCCTTAACTCTTTTGTTACCTTTAAAGGAACTAGATTTCAGACTTGTAGTCTTCTGCATCATTTTGCATGAATCAAAATATGTCACAAGCTGTTGCTTTACTTGGTCCCATGTTTCGTGAAGGATTGAACCCGAAATTTGTATTAATATCCAAAAAAAAAATTAAATTTCAAAATCTACACCCCATGTAGAGGAATTTCAAAATCTGTCCAAACAGCAAAAAATTTCTGTAGTAATTCAATCTAAAATTGCAAAAAAATTTACGGTTTTGGTTTTGGAATTCCAAAACCGCAAATGTTTTTTGCGGTTCTATGTTTTTTTTAATTAAACAGAAATATTTATAATTTTTTTGTTTTTTTGTATTGAAATATTAGTAATATTTTATATATTTCTTTGAAAATAGATGGAATACAATATAATTTAATTTATTAGAAAGGCTGCGACAAATAACCCGGATCAACATTTTTTAGGCCGGATTTTTTGCGGCTGTAAGAAAATTAAAATATTTCTTTGTGTTATTGAAAAAAATAAAAAACATTTTGAATCTGAGTTATTGATCCTGGTTCAAAAGTCAGTTCTAGGTAACTACAGAAAATATTGTGCTCCTTCTATTTTCGAAAAAACAAAAAAACATCTCTGACAAAAATTTTGTTTGAAAACTTTTTCTGACATATTTTGTTGTTTTTTCAAGTCATTAGCTACCTACAAGTCAAGTCAACCTCTCATAGACTCCGGATTCTCTATTTCAAATTCTCTCATGTACTTTATAACAAATCATTAACAACGGAATATCTACGAATCCTTTATCATTTATATGATCTGTGTCTTAAAAGTGTATTAACAAATATATAGTAAATCTTACGTGGTTGTATAACAATTAAATATTTGATATAATATGTGAATTCATATTAAAGCTATACGGTTTGGAATTGGTGGTGATCTATTTATGTGTTATGTTAATTAATTTTACTTGACCAATTGTGCATTTGACAATAGAAATGGGCATTGCATAATAGTAACTAATGTTTATGATAAGGCATTAAGACAAATGCTTAAATCTTTGCAAGTGGTTTAATTACATGCTATTTTGATTGGTTTCAGTTCTTTAAGATGTTTCTTGAAATTGTATTGCTCATGCTATTTTCTTATATTTGAACTCGGTGTGGTTGTTTGGTTTATGTTGGTTGCGTCTAAGGATAACTTGACCGGAACTGAATACAGCACTGAGAGATTATCAATCTCTTACCGTTCCACTTTGTGGGTTCTAGGTACAAAGCGCGAAATTAGGAAACAAGATGTATAACTTGAAGAATTGCGGTATTTGCCACAGAGTGAATTATTTGTTTCAAATAAATCTTCTATGGTATTTCAGTTGTATTTAATTATACCGTAGTAGGTACATTTTCAATTGGCTTACACATGTATTATGAAACTTAAAAGATAATTTTATCATGTATTGTGGCTCTTGTCTTGTCATTGGTAATGTATGCATATATATGGTTGTGTATGATTAGTGAAACGCCTTGCACTGATGAGCGTGGCGGGTTGTCGGTCCTGTTGTCGGGACATGACCAATAAAGCGGTACGAGAGCAAATATGCATATATATTACCAATGACAGTCCGCAGATCTAATCTTGTCTTAGTTAAGTTTTATATTTTAAACGAAAAGTGAAGTATACAGCTCTGGTGTCATTTAAGCTGAATTGCTAACAAGACAAAAATTGAGAGAGAAATTAGAATGGAATAGAAAACGAGAAATTGAGAGAGAAATGGAAATGGAAAAGAGGAAAAAGAGGGGAGAGAAAGAGGAGAAAGTAGAGGCATCGGTGGCTCGACGTACATGACCGGGAAACGAGAAAGTTGGAGAAGATGGCAACGTGGTGGTTTGCTTAGTTGATTGCTTATGTTCACGTGGTTGCTCTCAAACGACTCGATCGACTCGACTAGATTTTGTCCTAGTAGTCATAACATATCTTTGTCTAGACAATTTAAAGTAATTAATATAACTATTTACCAACTACAACATCCTGCTTTTAATTTTTTAAGAATTATATTAAAAAAATATAAATATAAAGAATAACTTTTTATTCCTTAAACCAGTGAAAGGGTTATCTTTTTATTTCACTTAAAAACATTGCATTAACATATGACTATAGAAAATCATTACTATTTTCTTGGTATAGTTTTAGAGTACTTCCATGTCTTCTATTTTTTTTTTTTGGCAATTACCCTTCTTTTTCTGCCCCTCAAGTCCTTGGCAATTTTTTATCCATAGAAATTATTAAATTCAGAGTCTCATTTCCAACAAATATAGAAAGATCTGATTCATTGAGTCCGATTCAAAATATATGAATCGGATTTAATGGTTCAGATCCATTGATATATATTAAACGGTTCCCATTTGTGCCTAATTTAAAAAAAAAAAATATCAATGGATCTGGACTATTGAGTCCGATATATATATTTTGGATCGGATTCAATGAATCAGATCTTTCTATATTTGTTAGAAACGAGACACTCTTTCTATTTCCGTATTTCTAGATTTAATAATTTCTATTGATAAAAAATTTCCCATGTCCTCGCCTCCTAAGAAGATATGGAAGAATCAGTGGTACACGCGCTCTTGAAAACTACAGCATTTATGTCCACTTAAAACCACAGGTCCACAAGGAGACGCTACACAGAAAAGCCAAGTGAAGTCAGTACCTACAAGTCAAAGTAAACCTCCCATGTACTTTATAACAAATCATTAACAACTCTATTCTTGTTCTTTGTGCATTGTGCATTGAGAATGAATGGAACTGAACTTCTTAAACTATACAAACAAATTTTTTCTTTTCCAAATCATACGGTCAGCATGATGAATGTCAGGTATAAAGATATGATTTTGAGTAGCAAAGATCTTGATCCGAATGTGCTGAAACATTTCATGAAAATGTACAAAACTGAACACACAATTTTTTGACAGAAAAATAGATGTCATCTATTTTTCTCGGTTCCGTGTATGATTAGGAGAAAAATGAGACCAAATTTTATGGAAACTTTACTCAATAGATGAATGAATTAGCAGAAAGAAAAATACGAATCAATTTGATCAGTCAGGTTGGGTCGGGTGCACTAATGGGTCGTGCCCAACTGACACCATCTGCTTGATATCATTTACTTTACAATCAGATGCAAAACTTGGAGATAAACACTGGAAGTCAGTTCAAACAATTTGTGTAAATATACCATGTCTAATTGGAAAGAAAAAAATATGGTTCAACCAATTTAATTTTAGCGAGAAAAACGCAGGAGAATCCCTTGCCACCAAATCAGAAGGAGAGAAAAGTCTTCAGTCAACTAATCCAACAAATTAATAGTTGTTACAATTGTTAAACTACAATTGTGCTGAAAAGTTACATTGACCTGAGGTAAACGGAAAATATATCAACAAAATTCGACAGTGGAAGTTGGAAGATAATGAATTTTTATGTTGTTGGTGCTCTTACAAAAGTTGTAGGCATCACCAACTCATCTATCTATTATATTATTTGTTATGTATGTTTCTCATCTCATTATATATTTTCATCGGACTTGATTTAGCAAGATGTTAGAATTAGTAGGCTATATATATTGAGGAAGAATTGATTATTTAGTATAGGGTATTTTACCCTAACATTATTATCTTAGTTAATTCTAGGACCTACATTTTTGTTTTATTGAATTTATATATTGTATGAAATTAATTGTAGCATTTCTGTCCACTTAATTTCAGTTGGTCGACTAATTTCCGTCTCAAGGAGACACTACTACAAAGAAAAGCCAAGGCTCTAGTTACCTACAAGTCAAGTCAAGTCTCCAGTTACCTACAAGTCTCTACTATAATTTTCTCTCTCTAAAACTAGCAAGTCCATTTCCGTACGGAAAAAATAGTGATCAGTAATTAGACTAAGACCATTGACTAGGAACATTCATTCAAGAGTAATTTTCACCTCTAATTCGTGGACAAACAAATATCTCCTCTTGAGAAACAAAAAATAATTAGGGTAATTATATTTTCCCCCATCTATCCATCCCCCATTTCATCCACCAACTAACTAACTTTCTCTTTGGCAGCTGCTGCCAATATTTCAAAAAAAACTAACTTTCTCTTCTAACTATAATTACAAATTTTAACTACCTAATGGTCCCTACAAATTAATTACCCAATTTTCTCCCTTTATTTCTTTCCTCTCTCTCCCTCCCTCTCACACCTCCGCCTCCACCCATCTCTCCCACATCTCCCTCTCCGCCTCCACCGCCTCTCCCACCTCTCCCTCTCCACCTCCGCCTCCCTCTCCCACCTCTGCCTCCGTCTCTCACCTCCGCCTCCCACCTCCGCCGCCTCCCTCTCCCACCTCTGCCTTCGCCGGGTTAGATTCATCACTGTCGACAGCTGGATCAGATCCATCGTGTCTATGTTTCTCTTCCTCATGCAGTAGCGAGTTATTTGCAAAGAACAAAGCTTCATTAATAGTGAATTAGGACAGTGCGTACTAAGTACTAAGAAATGACAGAAAAATAAATTTTGAAAAAATTAGAGGTGTATGAATGAATACTTGATGGTTTAGAGATGAATACTTCAACGTGTATGAATGAATACTTGATATTTTAGGTATAAACGTATATGTATGAATACTTGATATCTTATGGATGAATACTTCGGCTGCTCTTGTAAAATTAATCGAGGTATGCACATATGTTTGTAATACTCTTGGTACATTAACTATTTACACTTACATGACGATGATGAATACTTGCTCGATGAAAGATGAATACTTGCGACAAGGTATGAATACTTGTGCAATGGACAACTCGAAAGTATGTCATCATGGATCTCATTTGAAAAAGAAAATTGTGTAGAAGACGTTTGTGGTTTTAGATTTGCAAAATTCCTCATAGATCGTCAGAAATATTGGTTAGATTGAACGGAGAAAAAAAATCATCTCTAAAAACGTGTAAAATATGAGTGAATGATGTGTCCAAATATGCTTCTATTGCAAAGATGAGTACCTTCATATAGATGGATGAATACTAGTTGTGTTACAGGTGAATACTTTTCCGCAAATTTCTAAAATGCGCTGACGGTTATGCAGTGCCCCCACTTAATTAATGTGCTAACGGTTATGCGGTCCCCCCACTTAATTAATGGGCTGATAGTTATGCGGTCCCCTACATATGTTGTTTGTGATCTCCTATGTTCTTAATACGCTGAATGTTGTAATGTATTCAAATATATTTTTATTGCAAATGTGAATACATTCATATAGATGGATGAATACTAGTAGTGTTATAGATGAATACTTTTCACAAATTCCTAAAATGCGCTGACGGTTATGCGGTCCCCCCACTTAATTAATGTGCTGACGGTTATGCGATCCCCCCACTTAATTAATGCGCTGATAGTTATGCGGTCCCCCACATATGTTGTTTGTGGTCCCCTATTATCTTAATACGCTGAATGTTGTAATGTATTCAAATATGTTTTTATTGCAAATGTGAATATCTTCATATAGATGGATGAATACTAGTTGTGTTATAGATGAATACTTTCCGCAAATTCCTAAAATGCGCTGACAGTTATGCGGTCCCTCCACTTAATTAATGCGCTGATGGGGATGAAACGGGAGATGGTTGACGGGGGATAGATAGGCACTCCCAAATAATTAATCATTTTTCATATTGGAGATAATTTGTTTGTCCACAAATTACGGGTGAAAAATACTCTTGATTGAATGAGCACCTAGTCAATTGTATTAGTCTATTCAACTATTTTTTCTACACGGCAATGGACTAGTATTAGAGAGAGAAAACTTTGATTGCTCAATGTAGCCCCACCAACAAACAAATGTATTTCTTAATAGAGAATATATATTCCATCTATCATTTGTGGTTGGCAATAAAATTTCAGTTAAGCTTATAAATTTATCACAGGGATTGGTAATTTTAACTCTAAAATATATATGATGGGTTCAAACGACAGATCTAAATAGTTAAAAATTGATCTATTAATTTATCAATTTATAAAAAAATTAAATTATTTAGTACAAAGACAAGTGTTAAAAAAATAAAGTTTATAAATTATCTTAATGCATTCATTTTCAGTATTTTTTTACGTTTCCGAGCTTTCCTGCGTAGCTATCTCCACATTGTTATCCCTGATCACCTATAAATTCCCCTCAGTGATTAACCCCTTTATAAACCTAAACTATCACCTGATCACCAGGTTATAGAACAATTTCTTTTAATTAAGAAGTAGGGTAACATGTCTGTAGCAAAAATGCTTGGTTTGTTTGCATGTGTTGTGGTACTTACCATGCAAAGCACAACACTAGCCCAAAACACCCAACAAGACTATCTCGACAGCCATAACGCAGCACGGTCTGCTGTCGGTGTGGCTGACATATCTTGGGATAACACAGTGCAAGCGTACGCCGAGAACTATGCCAACCAGAGAAAAAGCGACTGTAGCCTTGTTCACTCAGGCGGCCCATACGGCGAGAACCTATTCATGGGCTCTAGCACAAGCTACACTGGCGTCGATGCTGTTAATGCTTGGGTGAATGAGAAGCAATACTACGACTACAACACGAATACGTGCGCATCAGGTGAGATGTGTGGTCACTACACGCAAGTGGTATGGCGTGACTCAACCCAGATTGGATGCGCCAGGGTGGAGTGCGATAACAATGCCGGAGTGTTTATCATATGCAGTTATAACCCTCCTGGTAATGTGATTGGAGAGAAGCCTTATTGAAAAGGTTTAATTATGATTTCTTATCTAAGGATGATATAAAGTACTGGATATATTTGAATAAAGAAATGAAAAGGGTCCATTTGGTTTGTGTTTTCCTGGTTTCGAAGGAATCGACAGATTCCATGGAATAAATATTATTGTAAGAAATGTATTATTTTCATGTTTGATATTGTATGGTTCTGAACTAAAGGATTTGAAAGGGTATTCGTGCAGCCTATATCCTTTGTGTTTATCATTCAGAAGTACTCTACAAATGATGGTTCTCTAATCTTTGACGTCATAGATTAGTGTTAAGTAATTCCTTTACTATATATGATGCACTTACTTTATTTTATTAAGGTTTTCATTATTTTCTTTAAATACAAAATTAGTAGAATTGTCAAACTATATCCGACGATCTTACAATTATTAAATCAATTTTAATTTAAGAATGCCTAAGGCTCTGCAGTTGTCTTAATAAAATTAACTAGATCAGTACTGCATTTGTTTCAATTTCTCTGTAGTCTCGGAGATGCTTTACACATTCTCATGTCCCTTGAACCCTACATTTGTTCTATATTTTGGTACTTCTACATTTGTTCTATATTTATATAATTGATTAATTATATAAATATATATATACGAACAACAACATCCTGGTTTGATAAGTTTAAGCATTTATAAAAAATGTGAAAGATAAGAATAACTTTCTATTCTTTTAACAGTGAAAGGGTTATCTTTTTATTTCTACTCATTTATTTTGTTTTACTTACAAATTAACATTGCCTTAACATATATGACGCCGATCTATTGAAAAATAAGGTGAAGAGAATATTTCTGTTCTTAATAATTTTGTTGTTAAATTGATCTTTAATTTATACTTTAGATTCATCCTTAATTAGCCTTCACTAATTAAAACCATTCATGTTCCACCAAAAAATTCTGAATATTTCTAATACGAAATAAGGAATTTCATTTCGCATATTAAGAGCCCCTAACAAACAAGATCAGATCAAAACCTAATCCAAAAAATTTCGAATTTTGTTTCACATATACAATGACAAATACCCTGGTAACTTCTCTTCTATTTTTCAAATTTTATTCTAATAATCACAGAGCATCGGATTTAAAATTGAATCCGCATCCTCTGCATTAAAGTACCGCTTCAGTTTATTTCTTGACCGTGCGATCAGAATTCAGACCAATTCGGTCCATGCCTATGATGCACGGAATCCTTTATACTTAGTGCCGATTTAAATCGTACACTCAGATGATACAAATTCATAAATATTTGCCATTATCAAATAAACGATTATGATTGATCTTGAATGGGAGAAGAATAGAAACGGATAATTATTTATAACAAGTAGTCTTTGTTTCATGCAACGCACAAACTATAAATGAAAACAGCTCTGCAAATAGCTTATGTGTTGCATGAAGTAAAAACTGATCTGTTAAAAATTTTACCCAGCACCCCTTGTTTTCCCAAGCACTTGAGAGTAGGTCCGATGGGCATTGGACGTACTATGGTTCGATGGGTTTAATCACCATCGATTTGCTTCAAGATTCGTGCGGAACGCTTTAAACTTCGTGCGTGTCTGTTTCAATTCGTGTGCACAAATCTTAAATTAGATCAGACGGTCATCATACTCCGTTCTCTTTTCCAAGAGCCCCAAACTGATCTATGGAAATTACCAGAATGCCCTCAATCCCCTTCTCCCCTGTTCGCTTCTCCGCTCTCCTGCCATTCTCCCTTGCTAGGCACCTTACTTCCACCCCAACCCGGTTCGCCTCCACCGGTTCATGGGTTCGGTTTGACTGGGCTAATGCGCTCCGGTTCGCCACCATATGCGACGACGACGATCCGTCGGATCTCTCCGGTTTCTTCCAGAGAGTTAGTATCTGCAACCGAGGAACTGTGAGTCTCTCTCTCGTCTCAATGTAATATCCATCTTTACCTTTTTTTTCTGTTTTTTGCACAAAACCCCTGGAAATTTTGGAAATTTTATTTAATACTCTCGCTGATATCAAATTGGTAAATAATCTATTTGATACCCTCCCTCATATCAAATTGGCACAAAAAATTTATTTGATACCCATCTTTGTTATATCCATCTTTACTTTGTTTTCCTTTTTGCATGCAAACCTCTAGAAAAGTTAAAAAATTTATTTGATACTCTTTCTCATATAAAATTGGTACAGAATGTCTTGGGTGGATTTGAAATATGCATTTATACACTCTAAGTTTGTTATTTTGCATTGCTATCCTCAAATTGGAAAGATGAGGGGGCTGATGCCACTGTGGCTATGGTACCTATTAGAATTTGAGATTGAATTGAAAGAGAAACAATTCCATTTATTGATTTTTCAGTACATAGCTTACAAGTGTTTATATATAAAGGCTAATTAGTCCTTATGTTTGCCTAATTTTCTTCTAGCTGTTATGGGTTTTCCTAATTGCACAAATCTTTTTGATTTGATATTTATTTGATTGATAATGCAAACTTAGAAGGTAATTTTGGTAAGATTACATTTTATGATAAAACACTAGTGCTTATGAATTTACCATTAAATTTATGAAAATTTGTAGGTTAGAAAAAGCACTTTTCAGTATCAAACGGGTCCCGGAGTACAGAAATGAGAAGCAGATTGGAAGAAAGGAATCTATCTTTCTCTCTACACTCGGTACTTCCATTTCTGCAAGCAAGGTACCAATATTATTTCTTATTCCTTAGTACCGTACCAGTAGACCTGGGCATGAAGTATTCTTCTCCTCTCACCTCTCTATTTCTTTCTATATCCATCAACATCATCTGGAAATGTGATGAGATAGAGAGAAAGAAAGAGAGAATAAATAATAAGTCTCATATTAGAAATCAATGAGAAACTTCTCAAGAGGAATTGTGTACTTGGCTTTTATCATTTTCTTCTTATTAGGTACATGAAATGTTCCATTTCTCCTTCTATACACCGTTTCTATATACTTTGAATATAAGAAAATATTCTATGAATACAAGTTTTTCTTCCCTAATATGTAATCTTACAATTCATATAGAGTGAGGCTAACGTAATATGCATATTACACAGTGGCTCGCGCTATGGACTCATATCTCTGATTTTAAAGTCAAAACAGACGATCTAAATTGTTTAACATGATCTTCATATGAAAATGTATTTGCAGATCAAATTGTACATTTTTTTAGAACTTTTACTCATTTTTTAGATGGGTAGAAAATCGCTTGATTTGAAAATTCTAGACCATCAAAAGCAGAGATTTTCTACCTATCTATAAAAATAGTAAAAAATGTAAATTTTGCTCACCAAATACATTTTCATATGAAGATCATGTTTAACGGTTTGGATCGACGGTTTGAACTTGGAAAATAGAGACAGAGATTCATAGCATGAGCCAATCCGTAATATGCATATTACTATAGCCATCATTTGTTAAACAAATATTGTTTTTGTTATGTATGCACAAGGGGCGAAACGGTCCGAAGGAGCGCGAATCTTCACAATAATAAATGACTGCAAGGAGTATCAGCGACCGGTTTTAAGTACCAGCGACCGTAATTATTTGTCTCTGATAATTTGTGAATCTGCGATTGTTTCGATTATCAGCGACCGGTACAATTGGTCGCAGAAAGTTTTTGCTGACGTCAAAAAAAACGACAGCGACCAAAAAAATTTGGTCGCAGATATTTATCAGCGACCGGGTGACGTATTATCAGCGACCGGTGACGTCATCAGAAGAGTATCAGCCACAAGGCTTACAGGGACCGGGCTTTCAACGACCAAATTCGACTTTCAGCGACCGGCGCCTATATTATCAGCGACCGGTTTTCCGGTCGCTGATACCCTTTTTTGTTGTAGTGATTGATATCAGATAAATCGCTGAAAACCTAAATTTCAGTACTTACTCTATAGCAGGCGACTCAGGCATGTTATCCCATCTAGATATTGAGGGATCTCTGACAACGAAGTCTAAGGAGTCGACATTGTGCAGCGGAGCAAACAAAGAGGGGTGATTCAAGTCTAATTTTGTATCAGAGAGGCACGAAACAAACTGAGATAGGAGCGACGATGTCATATGCGAGACGGGGAGAAAGAAATTTAGGATGAGCGGTACTCTTTGTAGCGATTGGTACCAGGTTTTCTTTGGAGGTGTATTTTTTGGCGCCAGGAACTTCTCTGGAGCTGGAGACAGGAGCGGAAGAGAAAGAAGAAAAAGGAGGGAGGGGTACAGTAGTTATGATATATTAGATGAAGGATGAAGGGTAATTTTGGAAAATCAAAATACGTTTTTTATACAATATTTTTCAGAATAATTTTAATCAAATATGTATATTAGATGTATAATTGTGACAATTTCATAAATTTAATGATTTTAGAGTGGAAAATAACTAATTTCATGTTTTGAGGTGGCAATTTCCTAATTTTCATATTTTGGAGTGGCATAAAAACAATTTTCCCTATATACAAAGCCTCTATCATTTATAATATCTCAAATTTCCCAATGTTTCCTTATTTCAAGTACTTGAATTTTGAAGGAATCTGCTGTGTTGGTGATTTGACTCATTTCAACATGGTGACTTCTCATCTGACCAGTATGGCCAATTTGAAGATGCTTTCTTCAGTCTACAATGAACATCTGTCTGGTAATTCTTTTTGTGCAGTAATTGATATATTTATGAGGTTCTCATGGATGCCGATATTTTGAGCCAACTAAAATTCCAAAGTACTGGCATGTAGTTGATGACTTGATGTTCCAGTAGCTCACGGAACAGAATTGTAGTATGCATTTTATGGTTGAGAACTCCTTGTCAACATTTCAATTTTAAGAGAAGTAACAGAAAGATCATAGTACATTATACAATGAATGAACTCCTTTGACGCTAAAATTTATAAATTATGAATCATTTATCAAATTGTTTGAATTGACGGTGTTGGAACTTTTTCGGAAAATAAAAACAGAACACAGCAATTGATTTTTCTCACAACTTCATTAATTCATCAACAGAAAAAAAAACACGGTATTTAAGATGGTGCATATCCCTCATTTAGCACCCCACTAACTCTATTACAAGTGCTGCCATATTTAGGCATCCACTAACCCCACTAACGTTGCTATAACTAGCCTATAACCAACCCACTACATGACAAACTAAATATAGAAACTACCCACTACTCCCTGCACACGTCTAAACAGAGAACGTGCTGCCTAAATTTAACAACCAGTTTATAATTAATTCTTAACAAAAATAAACCTGCAACTAAACCGCAACTTCTAAAAACTGTATCTCTTATGCACTTTGCTGCTGACTTGGATTATTTTCAACAGACGGTACTAAGAGATCCGAGTTTTTAAGTTTTAAGAATTAAGAATTTATCTTGTAAATACATTTGGGGAGATGATCCATCACCTGATTATAGTTCTCCTTAATTTCCAGTTTTTCATGGTTTACTATTAGGTGGTTTTATCAAATTTTACTTTTGTAAAACTGAAGTTTTGCAATGAACCTGGCATCAGTAGTTAGTTTCAACACCTGTATTATTTTATTTAACAATGAATGCAAGCCTAAATACTCTAAATTGGAGTTTGTGGGGTTAATGTCCAAGCCTAAATTATTACAGATCCACCAAAGGAATCTAACAACATTGCTAATAATTTATAATTGATGAAAAACTACAAATGGGTCCACTGCAGAATATAAAAGTTCAAAATTGATTCAAACTCAATATATAAATTACATCAGCTAATGAATTACGGAAAGACAACATCAAGATAGATTTAAGAAAGATACATAATTTCTTAAGAAATATACGGAAAGATAATGAATTACATAATCAAGTAACGAGCAACTCACATAACAACTTAAACTTGATAATTAATCACATTACTATACCAAAAAGAGTTCATTTACCGAGGGAAATAAGAAGATGATTCTAGGTCTTCTTTGAAACTACATTGCAAGGTTGTGTCAATTTCTGCAGTGTAGTCGGGTAGTGTCATCCAAACTTTGAGACCTCCAAAGGTGTTTTTGCTGTTTGTTGGACCGCCACAAGACGTCTAGCCGTACCTCCACTTCCTTCATTGTTGGCCTTTCTTCTCCTTTCATTCTCAGGCACATTTCTGCAAGCTTCGCAACGGCTTCAATTTCTGTTCTTTGCCCCTCATTCACAACTTGGGGATCAAGAATCTTAAGGAGATGGTTCTCTTTCATAGCAGAACTAAAGTATGCAATGAGACTACCCCCTTCAAACTTCCTAGAGGAGAATAATGGCTTTTGTCTAGTTAGCAATTCAGCTAGAATGACACCAAAGCTATAGACATCACTTTTGTGGGTTAACCGGCCAGTGCAATAGTACTCGGGATCCAAGTACCCGTGTGTCCCTTGGATAACTGTTGTTACACCCGTTTGATCAATTTGGACAGATCTTGAGGCCCCAAAATCTGACACTTTTGCTGTGAAATAATCATCCAACAGAATGTTTGATGATTTTATGTCTCGGTGAAAGACTGATATAGAGGCAGATGAGTGCAGATAGGAAATAGCTCCTGCGGCCTCAAGGGCAATTCTTAACCGATGCTTCCATGTCAAGGCACAGTGTTCCTCTACATGGAGATGATTAAAAAGTGTTCCATTCGAAATGAATTCATAAGCGAGCAACGGGACTTCGGTTTCTAGGCAACATCCATAGAGTTTTACAATGTTCCTATGGTTGACTTGTGAGAGAATAACCACTTCATTTATGAACTGATCGATTTCAGCCGGATCAACAATTTTGGACCTTTTGATGGCCACAACACGTTGATCCGACAAAATACCTTTATAAACTTCTCCATGACCTCCTCGACCAATAATGAGTGCATTATCGAATCTATTTGTTGCCTTTTCCAACTCATGTAATCTAAGAATTCTCATATTTTGTGTTGCATCTTCATGGGACCCAATTAGTTGTTGGAGAAGCAACCCCCGATTTTGAACAAAGAACTTCTGTTTTAACTTTTCATGTTTTCTCTTTTCAAACAATTTGACACGCTTGAGTATCGCAAAATATGATAATAGAATGACCACAGAAAGACTAAATCCGAGCGTTATTGTCAAACCTGTATAAATAAATAAAGTATGTTAGAAGAAAGTTATTTTCCTGCGCATTATTTTACAAGTATCGCAAGTATCACAAGTTATTTTACTGCGCGTTACATCATGAAGAGTTACATAACATTTTTCTACAAGTTACTGAACTTTTAAATTTTTCTAATTAGCTCACTCAATCCAAAATAAAAAAGATTGAAAGGAGAACAAATTCATCTTCAATCAGGAATTGCAGGAATTGGCGTTGCTTGTTCTATAATTCCATAGCTTAATTTGAAAAAGAGTTTGCAGACATTATCTACTGAGAATCCTTCCATTTTTTTTACTCAAAAATTCTTTGTTCATGGATGTTAGGCAGGCGAGAAGCTATGGTTGTCATTGCCAATGGGAAACAACCAAACAACCCACTTTTAAAATTTTGGTGATTATTTCGGAGGACGAGTGCCATATTCATACCCAGTCCCAGCCCCTTATTGCCTTATTAGGATACTGAAGTCTCTCTAGGATTAAGGGGCTATGTAATGTATTATGCTGTTAGTCTGCAAGTTTTGATTTATACCATCTCATAGTGCATAAAGAAAAAAACTCTTTCCTAGCACTACAAAAAAGAAAGGTACAGATTGTATGCATAGAAAAGATTTGAGCCTGATAAGTTATATTCATGGAATGTACAAACAATTTGTGTATAGCTTCACAGTCTGCGCTAAATTGGACAATAACCCGACAGTGGAACTAAAAGATATCATTTTATCATGCAAAGTTAGAGTTGTTCTGTTCCTTTGAATCAGCATAAAATAACTTTCCACATCTAGTGTTGTATTTAATTTGAATTTGAAGACATTTTTATTATGCGCAATTCATTATACAGGCGACACCATAAAGGGCCCGGAACGAAACATAGTATAGACTAGTATTGAATTATTTTGGACAAAAATTAGTGTATGTCATATATATTTTGACTACGATATTATCTATTTTAGTAAGGCTTAGGTGCTATGGATAGCATAAGGCCTTTGGTGCTATTGTGTCTAAACCTATCTTATAAACTTCAAACTTTGATCTAAGTAGCTCAGTAAATTGGTTATATAATGAATTTGTAGAATATCAATTTTTACTATTTTTGAAAAAAATTTAATATTTGTTATGATTTATGAAAGATGGCAAAAAAGGCCTAAATAATTGGCAATTTTCTTTTATTTTTAAGCCATTTTTTCCCATCTTTCATAAATCATAAAAAATAGTAACAAATACTAAAAGATAGTAAAAATTGGTATTCTAAAAATTCATTATATAACCAATTTACTGAGCTACTTAGATCAAAGTTTGAAGTTTAGACGATAGGTTTTTGAGGCAATAGCACGGAAGGCCTTAATCTATTCATAGCACCTAAGCCTTTCTCTATCTATTTTACATAATTAGATTTATATTATTGTGTACTCATTGTTTAAATTTTCTCAAGTCATAATTAAATATGATCGTAAACTTATTATATGATTATATCATATATATTTTTGTGTATTTATTGTTTAAGAATATTTGATGGGAATATAAGAATTGCATACCCAAAACAAAACCAAGCGGAAATGCCTTCTGTGTTTTCTTGCAACCGCTTCCGTCTTTTCTGCCATCACCAATCATTCCTGAAGGGCAACTACATGTGAAACTGCCTTTTGTGTTGATACAGTATCCAATACTAATACAGGAGTTCATCTCTGGATGCTGACATTCATCAACATCTACAAAGCCAATAAAAGATATACAATAAGCTATCAGAGAAAAGAAAAGTAAAAACCATTTTTCAGGATTATAATATGCAGTTTCAAGCAATATGCCAATTTGCTTGTGCTGGAAAATAATGTATTAATTATACCGGTGCAACCATCTTCAGCATAGGGATTTCCTTCGTATCCTTTACTACAGTTGCACAGATACCCAGCCATCGACGATGAGTTATAGCAGTAACTATTATTCTTGCATGCGAAGGAACCAATGTGTTTCCTAGAAGCTTCACATGACTTGTTTCCGATTGCCCAATCCAATTGTATGATGTTATTGTCGAGGGAGTGTGGATAATAGAAATTTAAGTCCTCAAAGAGAAACCTGCTCTGATTTGATATGATATCATCTCTTTGAGAAAAAAATGCTGCACTGCAGTTGGTATAACTCAGACTTGAATTCGATATGAATGGCGTAAATTGAAGTTCGAAGCTTTTTAGAGTGCCTGGAAGTGTAGCTTGGCAACAACCTACCCCAGAGCAGGAGAAAAATTTATCCTGAGGGTCACAAAACGTGACACATCCACTTTTCGTTTCACCTTTTATCATGACTAAATTGTTGCAGCCAACAACTGTCAGTATATTGTATTGGTAAGATAATGCAAAAGGAGTTTCATCTAAGTTAAGCCATCCGGATCCTTTAGAACCATTGTCACCAAAACACCTTGTGTAAATCGGTCCGGCAAAGATCTTTATGTAGCCTTGTAATGATATTTCTTGAATTCTGTAGGTGTTGTTGGATATGGGCAAGTAGGGAGGGGAACTCCACATTGGGCAGCTAATCTCGAAGCCTGGTAAGGCCAAGCCGACAGTGCCAAACGGGTACGGAATGGCACTACATGTTAGGTTTTTGTATCCATCAAGTACAGAGGGATTGATATATGAGGATGAATAAAGTGGCATGGATTTTAGAATGAACAATAGTAGTAGTAAAAGGTGGATCATTAAGAGCATGGCTGATTTCTGGAGGAAATTAGATGTTATTGCCAAAAAGTTCAACGCAATACCTCTAAGGACTGCATACATGGAAACAAGCAAGACAACACCCTTGGAACTTTATGTACATTACATTTCCTTTCTTTGACTTGTTGACTTTGGAATCAATTTCAGTATCGTTTGTGGTTTCTTAATTATCCTTATATGTAACTAATTTAATTTTATATTATCATGAGGTGAAAATTACTCTGACTGTATGCTCCTAGTCAATGGTCAACTTTGATTGCTCAACTTAGCCCCACCAACAAAGTCTTCCTTGGGAAAATTGCATCATTTGTGGTTAGCAAGTACTATTGTATCTTCTGTGCTCTTGGAGAGTCTCTAATTATGTAGTTTTTGAAAAATAAAAAAAATAGTTAAAGTATTATTAATGTTTCGGTGAGTTTATGTGTGTCATTAATATATATGGTTACAAAAGTAGTTAAAGTAGTCTATAAAAGGAGCCAAACTTATTTGTAAGAAAGCCAATGAAATATTACGAATTGCATATATTGAGTTGAGTTTATCTTCTCTTTGCCTATATCAGTTGAGTTCATTCCTCTATGAGTGTTTGTTAGTTCTAGCTAGTGTCATTGCTTTACTCTATATCTGATGTCCCTTGAACCCTACATTCAATCTGTTGTATATTTTGGTACTTCTAGAGTGGCTCAGAAAGTCAAAATCTTGGCTAAGACTTGGAGTAATTTTGGTCCTACTAGTCACAGCATATCATTTTCTAGACAAGTAAAAGTAATTAATATACTATATGTTGACAACAACATCCTGTTTTTTTTTTTATATTATAACCATTATATAAAAAGTGAAAGATAAGACGATAACTTTTATTCCTTATAACAGGGAAAGGATTTTCTTTTTATTTCAATCCAATATTTATTTTACTTACAAACATTGCCTTAACATATATATGACCATAGAAAATTATTATTTTTTTTTTTGGACAATGACCCTCGCCTCCTAAGAAGATATGGAATCAGTGCTCAACTCTTTTGTTTCTTTCGTTCTCATGTAATTTGTTAGTAGCTGCTAGCTGGGTGACTTGAATACTGTAGCATTATATCTGTCCACTTAAAACCACAGGTCCACAAATTTCCCAACATTAGCTTCCTACGAGTCGAGTCACCGTTTAAAGGACTACGGATTCTCTATTTCAAATTCTCTCATGTAATTTATAACAAATCATTAACAATGGAATATATACAAAAATCTCAAATTTCCCAACATTTCAAATTTGAAGTGCTTGTATTTGCAAGCAATCTGTTGGGGTTGTCATTTGACTCATTTCAACCGGGTGCATTACTACTAGTCTTTCCTTGCTCTTCCTTTTTCTTTATTGGTAATGACACTTTCTTTTTTCTATCCCTCAGGACCTCACCTCTAAAAAAGATATGGAATCAGTGGTGCACGCACTCTCCTTTTACCAGGTCAAATGTTAGTAGATGGGTGGAAAACTGTAGCAATCATGTCCACTTAAAACCACAGGTCCACATTCCACAAGGAGACACTACTACAAACAAAAGCCAAGTCACTAGTTACCTTTAAGTCAATGTCACTTGGACTCCAGATTCTCTATGTCAAATTCTCTATAACAAATCATTAACGACAAAAATACGAGCTTTATCATTTGTAGGATCTGTATCTTAAAGTGCATTAACAAATATATATAGTAAGTTTTTTAAAATATTAATTTAATATGCTTCTTGTAAGAAATGTCCTACACGCCAAAATATTTTGGGACGGAATTAATATATTAATTTCTGATTCAATATATTGGGCCACATGGAATATGCTTCTTGTAAGAGATCTCTCTGAATATATTGTTTCAATTATTTAGATTTGTCATTTCAATCCTATTAAGTATATTTTTTATACTGGCTTCATTCAAATTTTATTGCTAACAACAAATGACATATTTCTTCTCTATTAAGGAAGACATTTGTTGTTGGTTGTGGGGCTAAGTTGAGCAATTATAATTTTCTCTCTCTAAAACTAGCCAGTCCATTTCAGTATGGAAAAAATAGTGATCAGTAATTAATTACACTAAGACCATTGACTAGGAGCATTCAGTCAAGAATAATTTTCACCTCTAATTCGTGGACAAACGAATATCTCCCCTTGAGAAACAAAAAATAATTAATCTGTTCACGAATTACAGGTGAAAACTACTCTTGATTGAATGAGCACCTAGTCAATTGTATTAGTCTATTCAACTATTTTTTTCTACACGGCAATGGACTAGTATTAGAGAGAGAAAACTTTGATTGCTCAATTTAGCCCCACCAACAAACAAATGTAATTCTTAATAGAGAATATATAATTCCATCGATCATTTGTGGTTGGCAATAAAATTTGAGTTAAGCTTATAAATTTATCACAGAGATTGGTAAGTTTAAAATATATATGATGGATACAAACGATGGATCTAAACAGTTAAAATTGATCTATTAATTTATCAGGATGTTAAGATTAGTAAGCTATGTTTGGCAGGCTATATATATTAAGGAGGAAGAATTGAGTATTTAGTATAGGATATTTTACCCTAACATTATTATCTTAGTTAATTCTAGGACCTACATTTTTGTTTTATTGCATTTATATATTGTATAAAATTGTAGCATTTTTGTCCACTTAATTTCAGTTGGTCCACTAATTTCCGTCTCATGGACTCGGGATTCTCTATTTCAATTTTTCTCATGTACTTTATAACAAATCATTAACAACTGAATATATACAAAGATTTTATCATTCATAAGATCTCAAATTTCCCAATGTTTTCTTACTTCAAGTAGGTTTGTATTTGAAAGGACTCTGCTGGGTTTGTCATTTGAATCATTTTAACCTGGTGACTTCTCGTCTGAATAATATAACTTATTTGAAAGGACTCTGCTGGGTTTGTCATTTAAATAAGCATTTTTGCGTTTCCAATGTTCAAATGGTCGATCCGACCGTTCATCTTGTTCTCCATATTAATATGTGCTTGGAGACCAAATTTTACATTTTTCTGAATTTTTTTACTATTTATTAATCAACTTTGAAAATTGCTGATCATATGGTCCAGAATTTTGAAAACACTGTTATTACTGTTCACCCAGATCAGCAATTTTCAAAGTGGCTTAATAAATAGTAAAAAAATTCAGAAAAATGTAAAATTTAGTCTCCAAGCACATATTAATATGGAGAACAAGATGAACGGTCGGATCGACCATTTGAACATTGGAAACGCAAAAATGAGTTATAAGCATATGTGGGCATATGCTTATATAAGCATAGTAGCCAGCCCCCTATATATATATATATATATATATATATATATATATATATGAGTAGAACTAGGGTGTGATGTGCTCACCAAGTCCTTTGGTGAGCACACCTCTAAAAACCGCATTTTCAAAGTTCAAATAGTCGATTCGAACCTTCCAACGTGTTCTTCATATTAAAATGTGCTTGGAGACCAAATTTTACATTTTTTGGAAATTTTTTACTATTTTTTCAGAATTTTTGAAAATCAGTGTTTTTTGAATTTTTTTTTTATTTAATGAAAAGTGATGATTTTCAAAAATTCTGAAAAAATAGTAAAAAATTTCCAAAAAATGTAAAATTTGGTCTCCAAGCACATTTTAATATGAAGAACACGTTGGAAGGTTCGAATCGACTATTTGAACTTTGAAAATGCGGTTTTTGGAGGTGTGCTCACCAAAGGGCTTGGTGAGCACATCACACCCTAGTTCTACTCTATATATATATATAGAGCTGGGCTATGGTGAGTTGTAAATTAAAAGTAAGATGTCATTTCTACTTCACACTCATATTTTCATTTTGAAAATTCAAACAACCGATCCGAACCGCTCAACATGTTCTCTATATTGAAATTGCTTGGAGACTAAATTTTACATTTTTTGGAATTTTTTTACTATTTATTAAGCCACTTTGAAAATCACTGATCCGGTGGTCCAGAAAATTTTACTGTTTTTTACTGTTCACAGTGGATTAGCGATTTCAAAGTGGCTTAATAAATAGTAAATAAATTCCAAAAAATATAAAATTTAGTCTCCAAGCACATTTCAATATTTAGAAAAAAGTTGAACGGTTCGGATCAGTTGTTTGGATTTTCAAAATGAAAATATGGCGTGACGTTTTACTTTACAACTCACCATAGCCTATCTCTCTCTCTCTCTCTCTATATATATATATATATATATATATATCGTACAAAATGTTAATTGTCAAATCAGACGCATCTTTGTAGTAATATTTGTTTTTTTTTGTATGATATTAATTTTAATGATGAATATATAATATATAAACACTCATTTTTGAGACACACGTAATGGAAATTAATTAACAGTGAAAGTAAGAAACATAAACCCTAATTTTCTTTACACGGAAGGTAAGAATATATACCCCTTCATATATAGAGAACTCTAGGGGAGTCAGTTCTTCCAATGCCATTACCATCTATAACCATCTCCTTCCGGATTTAATTTCTCCGGGACAAGAATCGATCGCTACAAATCAACCAAATCACCCGGGCCCAATCTCAGAGCTGAGCTCATCTAAGGAGCACGTCAAAGAGCTTTCAAGTAAGCACTGTATAATTATTGTATATATTGATATTAATTAAGCACTGCTCCTATTTAAAAGGGAATATTTTGATTTTCAATCCGGTAGTTCTGGTATAAATATGGAAATATATATAGTTATCTACTTCAGAACTAAAACTAGGGGCATCGATGGAATTCTTTTAACCATTTATCCGACTCGTATCATATACGATAAGGCAAGTATGGATAAGAATTTTTTTTTCGTTTACTTAATGGGTATTGTTATGGCCATATGGGTGAGAAAAAAAATTGTTAACTTATTAGGTAAAGGTATATATGAATAATAGCCCGAAATTTTTATTCATAAGAAAATAAAATAAAAAAAATATTAAAAATAGAAAATGCCGTGCGTGAAATTTAAAAATGGGAAGGCAGTAACGAGCTATGACATCCCAGCGGGACACCATGCCACATCTCAATACCGAAAAAAAAATGAAAAAAAAAAAAAAAGTGGGACGCCATGGCATCTCAACACCGGAAAAAAAAAAAAACTGGACCGCCATGGCGCAGCCCAACCAAAGAAACGAAAAATGAGAGAACTTGTGAATCTGTGGGAGAGAGCGACGCTATATGAGGGTAGTTGTCAATCTGTGGGATGCCATGGCGTCCCACTTTCTTTTTCTTTTCTTTTTCTTTTTCCGGGTTGAGATGCCATGGCGTCCCATTTAGGAAATTTTTTATTTTTCGTTTTTTCACGGTGTTGAGATGTGCCATGGGATCCCTGTAATTGTTTATTTTTTGTTTTTTCACGATGTTGAGATGTACCATGGCATCCCGCAGGGACGCCATGGCCCATGACCGCCTTCCCATTTTTTAAATTTCCCCACAACATTTCTTATTTTTAATATTTTTTTTTATTTTCTTATGAATAAAAAATTTCGGGATAACAACTATTTCGTACCCATTACTATACTTGATAAATATTAAATTATATATGATATTTTTTATTTATACATATAATTAACTATATAAGTTTTTGTTATGTTGATTAGATTGATTTATATAATATTTTATATTGTTTCTTAATTAATAACTTATGACAAAATTGAGTTATATACCATATTGTATCGTTATATTTGATTAATAATTTATTATTTTAAAAGTAATGGAAAAAAATTATAATTTACGTACATGATGTGTTTAATATATTTATTTATTTGTTACATTATAGATTAAATTATATAAACTATTAATTTATTCGATAATTACACATTATTTGGTTTTTGAGTTAAGCTCCTCAAACTTCTTCTCTGGTTCTTTTACATGTTTGCAGATTACGTTGCCATCTTGGCAATCAGCAACCTTCTCAGGAGGCAAAACGAAGGCGCTAGCTGTGGTCACGGTGGCGTAGGCCTGATGGCCTTTTGGGCTCCTCGGATTGGTCTTTCAGGTTGTTGTAGCATTTATGGTATTGCTTGAGTTGGTGGCTATTCCCAAGCTACGTGTAGCAGCTGCCTTTGTTTTCATTGCTGGATTGGTCAAGTACTCAGAGAGAACTTGGGCTCTCCGTTCTTCCAGCATGGATCAATTGCGAAGTTCAATGTTCGAACCCAAATCAATTACTTGATGCCTATGATTTATTTAAGAGAACCATGCCTCTTGTGGCAGACCCCAGACTCACCTTCCATGAACTAAACAATAACCAAATTAATTTCCGGAACCATGGTGTATGCAAGGCATTTAAATTGGTGGATATAGAGCTTTCATTCCTATACGATGTGCTTCACACCAAGGCTATCCTTATCAATGGTCCGCGTGGTTTCCTCTGGCGATTTGTCTCTGTTGGGATGATCTTCTCAGCTTTCGCACTCTTTCTTAAGAGCAAGAAAAGAGGTTACGCAAAAGCAGACATCATAATATCTTATGTTTTATTTGGTTCTGCTCTATTCATGGAATTGATTTCCCTTCTTCTAATCATATTCTCTGATTGGATGATAGTCGCACTTGAAGAAAAGAAACACAGTCTACTAAAGAATCTGGCAGTTATTATTGCCAAAGTTATATCATGCTTTTTTCCCCAAGAGTAAGCCCCGGTGGTCAAACTCAATGGGGCAATACAGCTTGTTGAGTTTTTCCCTGAGAGATAAAAATACCATCATCAGACAGATTTTGGGTGCAGTTAAGCTGAAAAAGTATTGGGACAAGTTTATTTTCATTCATTCTGTTCGTGTCCCAAGCGAGTTAGAAGAGTTTTTATATAAACAGATTCCCGCCTGGGATAGGTATCCAATACACATCGTCAATTTGCACAAGTTAAATATTGTAAGAGGAGTGATGGTACTTCTAGATGAGAATTGTTACCAATATTTGGAGTGGAGCATCAATAAGAAGGAATTTGAGGAGAGTATTCTATTATGGCACATTGCCACGGATCTCTGCTATCACACCCACATTGCTAGGAATGACAATAGCAGTAGTCACTCAGACCGTGAAATAAGTTTGATAATTTCAAACTACATGGTGTACCTTTTAATAATGCAACCGTCCATGATGCCGGATGGAATTGGGAAAATAAGATTTCAGGACACCTGTGCCGCTGTCAAAAAATTCTTTCAGGCTGACGCAAAGAGAAGTGGGCTTACAGAAGAAGAGGCAAGAAAAGCATTATTATTGGATTTAAGAAGAGAGTATGATGCTGAGGCAAGAAAAGCATTATTGGCAAGAAGAGTGGATGATTTCTTAGAGGATGATGAGTTAGAGAAGAGAACATGGTCGGTACGTGTTGTATGATGGGTCCCTGCTTGCAAATCTGCTAAATGAAGCTAATATCATAGAGAACGGAGTAGGTCCGATGGGCATCGGACCTACTTTTAGGTTCAACGAGCATGATGACCGTCCGATCTAATTTAAGATTTGTGCGCACGAAAATTGAAACCGAACGCACGAAGTTTAAAGCGTTCTGCACGAATCTTAAAGAAAATCAACGGTGATTAAACCCATCGAACCAGAGTAGGTCCGATGCCCATCTTTGTACTGTTTGATGATTCCTCAAGTGGGCGCGTTATCAGTGGAGTTTGGGCGCAGATGCTGAGCCATGCGGCTATGAATTGCAAGACGTACTACCATGCCAAGCAATTGAGCCAGGGAGGAGAATTTCTCACGCACCTCTATCTGCTCATGGCTCACATGTGCATTGATGATCAAGTGTTCTAGTTAAGCAGTAAAACTCTTGGAGCTCATAAATA
Organism: Carex parvula; assembly: GCA_025461045.1. Classification (NCBI taxonomy): domain Eukaryota; kingdom Viridiplantae; phylum Streptophyta; class Magnoliopsida; order Poales; family Cyperaceae; genus Carex; species Carex parvula. The sequence goes on along the minus strand of JAJGRW010000050.1, from coordinate 1,337,763 downwards.
ATCTTCCTTACTGCTTGACTTTCTTATTTAATTTCTTCTCATTATTTGTGCATGTTTTATTTACTACTGGATTTCTTGTGTGATGCATGTACTACTATTATGTAGAGTAGAACTAGGGTGCTCCTAAGCTCACCAAGCCCTTCCGTGAGCACGACTCTGAAACCTATCAAATTGACTTCAAACGACATTTCCAAACCGTTAGATGTTCAATCTATAATAAAATGTGCTTGGAGACCAAATTTTACATTTTTTGGAATTTTTTTACTATTTATTAAGATGGTTTGAAAATCGCTGTTTTCCAATGGTGCAGAATTTTAATAAAAACAGCGATTTTCAAACCATCTTAATAAATAGTAAAAAAATTCCAAAAAATGTAAAATTTGGTCTCCAAGCACATTTTAATATAGATTGAACATCTAACGGTTTGGAAATATCGTTTGAAGTCAATTTGATAGGTTTTAGAGTCGCGTTCACGAAGAGCTTGGTGAGCTTAGGAGCACCCTAGTTCTACTACTATTATGTATGTACCAACTTAAATCTTTTACACAGAATTAAGTAAAGAGAATGTTTGTGTGCTTAATAATTTTGTTGTTAAATTGATCTTTACTTTATACTGTAGATTCATCCTTAATTAGCCTTGACTAATTAAAACCATTCATGTTCCACCAAAAAATTCTGAATATTTCTAATACGAAATAAGAAATTTCATTTCGCATATTAAGAGCCCCTAACAAACAAGATCAGATCAAAACCCAATCCAAAAAATTTTGAATTTTGTTTCATATATACAATGACAAATACCCTGGTAACTTCTCTTTTAATTTATTTCTCAAATTTTATTCTAATAATCACAGAGCATCGGATAAAGATTGAATCCGCATCCTCTACATTAACGTACCGTTTCAGTTTATTTCTTGACCGTGCGATCAGAATTCAGACCAATGATGCACGGAATCCTTTATACTTAGTGCAGATTTAAATTGTACGGTCCAGATCTTAACTCAGATGATACAAATTCATAAAGATTTTCCATTATCAAATAAACGATTATGATTGATCCTGAATGGGAGAAGAATAGCACCGGATAATTATTTATAACAAAGTAATCTTTGTTTCATGCAACGCACAAACTATAGAATGAAAACAGCTCTGCATATAGTTCATGTGTTGCATGAAGTAAAAACTGATCTGTTCAAATCTTTACCCCAGCACCCCTTGTTTTTCCGAATTCAGACCTTCTCCGGTACCGTAATAGGGAATCTTTTACGATTACATGATCGGGACCGTTCTTTTTAACTTGGCACGAATCTCAAGGCCTAATAATACTGCCACCTCCGTCAGCCCGAAAATCAAAGCGTCTGAGAGTTAATCCCAAACCGTAAAGTGAAGGGAATCTTTTACAGTAATGGAGAGGATACTCTTCCTGTTTTTCCAAGAACTCCAAACTGATCTGTGGAAATTACCAAAATGCCCTCAATCCCCTTCTCCCCTCCTCGCTTCTCCGCTCTCCTGCCATTCTCCCTTGCTAGGCGCCTTACTTCCGCCCCAACCCGGTTCGCCTCCACCGGTCATGGGTTCGGTTTGACTGGGCTAATGCGCTCCGGTTCGCCTCCATATACGACGACGACGATTCGTCGGATCTCTCCGGTTTCTTCCAGAGAGTTAGTATCTGCAACCGAGGAACTGTGAGTCTCTCTCTCGTCTCGATGTTATATCCATCTTTACCTTTTTTTCCTCTTTTTTGCACAAGAACCCCTGGAAATTTTGGAAATTTTATTTAATACTCTCGCTGATATCAAATTGGTAAATAATCTGGAATTTTATTTGATACCCTCCCTCATATCAAATTGGCACAAAAAAATTATTTGATACCCATCTTTGTTATATCCATCTTTACTTTGTTTTCCTTTTTGCATGCAAACCTCTAGAAAAGTTAAAAAATTTATTTGATACTCTTTCTCATATAAAATTGGTATAGAATGTCTTGGGTGGATTTGAAATATGCATTTAAACACTCTAAGTTTGTTATTTTGCATTGCTATCCTCAAATTGGAAAGATGAGGGGGCTGATGTCACTGTGGCTATGGTACCTATTAGAATTTGAGATTGAATTGAAAGAGAAACAATTTCATTTATTGATTTTTCAGTACATTGCTTACAAGGGTTTATATATATAGGCTAATTAGTCCTTATGTTTGCCTAATTTTCTACTAGCTGTTATGGGTTTTCCTAATTACACAAATCTTTTTTATTTGATATTCATTTGATTGATAATGCAAACTTAGAAGGTAATTTTGGTAAGATTACATTTTATGATAAAACACTAGTGCTTATGAATTTACCATTAAATTTATGAAAATTTGTAGGTTAGAGAAAAAGCACCTTCCAGTATCAAACGGGTCCCAGAGTACAGAAATGAGAAGCAAAGGATTGGAAGAAAGGAATTTATCTTTCTCTCTACACTCGGTACTTCCATTTCTGCAAGCAAGGTACCAATATTATTTCTTATTATTTTGTACTGTACCAGTAGACCTGGGCATGAAGTATTCTTCTCCTCTCACCTCTCTTTTTCTTTCTATATCCATCAACATCTGTTACTAATCTGGAAATATGATGAGATAGAGAGAAAGAAAGAGAGAATAAATAATAAGTCTCATATTAGAAATCAATGAGAAACTTCTCAAGAGGAATTGTGTACTTGGCTTTTATCATTTTCTTCTTATTAGGTACATGAAATGTTCCATTTCTCCTTCTATACACCGTTTCTATATACTTTGAATATAAGAAAATATTCTATGAATACAAGGGTTTTCTTCCCTAATATGTAATCTTACAATTCATATAGAGTGAGGCTATGGTAATATGCATATTACACAGAGGCTCGCGCTATAGACTCATATCTCTGATTTTAAAGTCCAAACAGATGATCTAAATTGTTTAACATGATCTTCATATGAAAATGTATTTGGTGAGCAAAATTTACATTTTTTTACTCATTTTTTAGATAGGTAGAAAATCACTTGATTTGAAAATTCTGGACCATCAAAAGAAGTGATTTTCAACCTATCTATAAAAATAGTAAACAAATGTAAATTTTGCTCACCAAATACATTTTTCATATGAAGATCATGTTTAACGGTTTGGATCGACAGTTTGAACTTTGAAATAGAGATAGAGATTCATAGTATGAGCCAATCCGTAATATGCATATTACTATAGCCTCACTCATTTGTTAAACAAATATTGTTTCTGTTATGTATGCACAAGGGGCGAAACGGTCTGAAGGAGCACGAATCTTCACAATGATAAATGACTGCAAGGAGACCATATGGCCAGCAGTTATTCCCGGGGAGAAATTCGAGGGGGGCGGTTTCGTCTTAAAGGCCGGTCAATCCAAGGTTTTCACCGCCCCGGTCGGGTGGAGCGGCCGCATATGGGGTCGAACAGGTTCAAAAACCTTTTATAAAAATATACTTAAGACTAAAAAATTATAAATTTTGCCTACCCTGAAAATGTTCCTCAAAACATGCTTCTATTTCTATACTTTTCTCATAAAAAATTGTAAAAATGTACTTAATGTTAAAAATAATTATAAAATTATGTCTCACTATTAAATTTTGCCCCACTCTGCTGATTATCTTGGCTCCGCCCCTGAACAGGCTGCTCCTTTGACCGGGATGGGAACGGCCCGTGCGAGACCGCATCTTGTGGGTCCACGCTCAAGTGCGGAGGAGCTGGCAAAACCCCTGCCACATTGGCCGAATTCACGCTTGCAAAGCTTGATTTTTATGATGTCAGCTTGGTTGATGGATATAACCTCCCAATAGCCATCACGCCGGTAAATGGTAACAAGAATGGCGGTGGAAATTGCAGTGTGGCCGGATGTAACAGTGACTTGAGGGAGAATTGCCCTAATGATCTCGCTGTTAAGGTTTGTTTATGATGCAAAAATTAACATTACATGAGCTTTATAATAATTTGATGCTATGATGAAAACAAGAGGGTTGAAATGCCTCTATTTTTTGTGCCTCTGTCATGGCTACATTTTAAGAACTTAAATAACTTAAAATTTACAACGTAAATGTTAAAATAAACGGTTAGATATGATCTATAACATTTTTTCTATGCACATCTAAAAGATTACGACATTTTAACTTTTTTTTTATTGTTATCAAGAGGTTGCAAAAATACACTGATGTGGATATTTCTGAACAGTAATTTTCAAATTAATGATTCATATAAAAACAAAACTGAAAAATGCTATTTTTTTATGAATCACATCTAATGGTTTTATCTTAACATTTAAGTTTTAAAAATTTTGTTATTAGAAATGAAAAAGTGGAGGCACGATGGAGGCATTCAAACCCTTCTCTGGATACAATTGATTGGCTTTTTTATATTTTGGGGCAGGTTAATGGAAAGACAGTGGCATGTAGAAGCGCATGCGATGTGTTCGACACCGATCAGTACTGTTGCAGAGGCACATATGGGGGCCCGTCGACGTGTCCACCAACCCAATATTCGAAACTTTTCAAGTCAGCATGCCCCGGTGCGTATAGCTACGCGTATGACGATCGTTCCAGTCTTTTTACATGCTCTGATGGTGATTACATCATCACCTTCTGCTCCAAGAGGTGAGTAGTTGTATTACCAAATTTTTTTTTTGTAAATTTATTTAGCAAAGAGAAAAAGCACAAAAAGGTTGTTGATCACCTTCTGCTACAACAGTATCAAGTATATATCAGAAGTATAAATAATTTTTTTTATTATAAGTCCTTATCAATTTCTGATTTATAAATAAATTTTAGGATGAAGTTGTGGTTTGACAATTCATGGATTAATTTTTGAATTGTCACATTACATGACAAAGAAAAAAAAAACTTTTGAAGGTTTAGATTAATTTTTTTACATACATTATTTGCGGCCCAAATTTTAGTCCATTTTGATTTTTGAGAAATTAAAGATAACAATTACCAAATTACACATATAATCTGCATGATTGTTATTGCCTGTGTATTGTAAGAAAAAAATTTATATTTCCATGATTGTTATTGCTCCCAAATATGATGAAATACAGATATTGCACATACAAAATAAATTTCTTTTTAAATAACTACTTATACAAAGCATGAATGAGCATGAACTTTTGTATTTTCATGATTTATTTATTATCCTTACCCATAATTTTTGTAAGAAAAATACTGGGAAATTAAAATCAAACCTCTTTATATTAAAACTTATTTGCTTATATTTTCTTTTTATTGTTGAAAATACAGGAAGGGCAGTGGCGCAACTAGAATTAAATCAATTTTCTCTTGGATTATTCCCATGTTTGCAACTGTGATTAACTGCTGGCTTTGGATATAGGATTTTAATCATGTTTATTTTCCTTGTACTATTCTTGGTGTGATTGCTATTTTTGGTTTTTTTTTTTTCCCTACTTTATGATATGTTTGAGCATTATTTTCAGTGTAATTACTAATGTGTGCTTACAATTAGTTTTATTTCAAAAGCACATGCAGTGCATTCATGTAAACATTATTATTTTTAAGAATGATAAAAAAAGATATATTGAATCTATAAACCAATATTTTTTTTCTATCTGGCATATGATCAAACGAAGCACTGGCGTTGCCGAATAGAACCGGGAAGACTTGTACTTGCTGTCTCAAAAAATAATTCAAAAATATTCTTCTAATTTTATTTTTTTTCTTAGAAAAAATTATGAAAATATATTAAAATTAAAAAATCATAAAATCATGTTTACACTAAAATTCTCCAAAATATACTTCTATTTTTATTTTCTTAACTTATATAATATACTTAATACTGAAAATAATTATAAAATTAATACCTCATCCTGAAATTTTGTCACACATTAATAAATTTTTTGGCTCTGCTCCTTCAAAGGATAGCAACATCAATGATTTTTATTAAGTAAATTGTTAGGTACAAATCTGTTGTTTATGTAAAACAGTAAAAGAATCCTTGCTTTGAGTAGAGAGAAACGCCTCTCTTATGCTAAGGAAGATGGTTGAAGAAAAGAATCAGTTCTAACTTGCTTGTAGAGGGTGAAAATTGGAAGAACATTTGGAATAAAACATCATAAAAAAAATAGCACATTGGTAAAATAATTTTGTTTTCGAGTAATAGTTGGACAAATTAATCAAATAATTGTGTTAGACATAAATTAAATCGAAAACAAGAAGCAAATTAATTAAATAATTTTCTTGCATTATTTTGCAATGAAATAGAGAGCTTAGTTCTTCTAGAACATTTTTTGGGAGAATTGTCCTCATTTTCATAAATGGATTTGTAGGAACGGAATCAGAAAATTACTATAGTAGAGGCTAAATTTAATAAATAATAATATTAAGCAAAGATATATTTTAGAAAAAAAACATATTTGCTGTTTTAGTTAAACAAATATTTCCCTACTGTTTCAAACGACGAATTCAAGCCGTTAAAACTTATCTACGTCACGAGTGATGCATTTGTTGTTCTAAGCAATTCTCTATTATTTTATTTAACTAATTTGCAAAACATATGTGCTTGAGATATTTACAGGTTCATGAAATTTACAATTGCAACATGGACTGATGAACAAAGGCAAACAATCCAAGACAAGCCAATGCTAATTAAGGTAGGATTAACAAAATGTATTAAAAGATGGTAAAGTAAATTTGAAATTGAATTTCAGCATATAACCGTTACAATGGTTGTGCAACCGTTCAACGATTAGTACAGAATTCAAAATTAAATAAAATTCGGATTTCAGCCAATTTGTCCAGAGACTAATCGTTGGGAATGGTTGATAACTGTTGGCAACGCTTGGTGTAAAGTGCACAAAAAAATAAATTGACTTTCTTATTTAATTTTTTCTAAGTTTTTGTGCATGTTTTATTTACTACTGGATTTCTTGTGTGCTGCATGTACCACTATGTATGTACCAACTTAAATCTTTTAGACAGAATAAGGGGAAGAGAATGTTTGTGTGCTTAATAATTTTGTTGTTAAATTGATCTTTAATTTATACTCTAGATTCATCCTTAAATAGCTTTGACTTATTAAAACCATTCATGTTCCACCAAAAAATCCTGAATATTTCTAATCTAACATATACAATGTTTTAAATAGCGTTTATAGCGTCATAGCGGGAAGGCTATAAAAAAATGATCCTCATAATACAAGATTGATTTTTAATTTTAAGATATCTTACATTATTTGGAAATATTAACATATACAATCTTTTATTTATTATTTTTAATTTTAATGTTCCTCATAATACAAGATTATTAACTGTCAACAATTTTAATGATTGATGCATTATTACTTTTTTTATACTATTATATAGTAAAGTGGTAAATGATCTCTTGATCTCATCACTAATATTTAATTAGAAGGCACCACATATACATAGCATATATAGCTAAAACCTCTCCACCCTTCCTACCCACAAAAAATGAAAATCAAATCACAACTTGATTTCAAAAACAAATGCCTCCCTCTCTCTCTCTCTCTCTCTCTCTCTCTCTCTCTCTCTCTCTCTCCCTCTCTACATGGTCAAGCCCCAGCTCACTAAATTCTAATATAAAATGACTGTACAAAATGTTAGCAATATTCTAAACCCTAATCATCATCTGACAAGTAGTACACCACATCATCTCCAACCGTCACCTGTCCCAATCCAAAACCGCTACCATTGCCAAAAGATTCCACAGGTTGATTCTGATTCTGAGTTTGAGTTTGACTAACAGCAGCTGGAACCTCTCTTAGGGAGGGAGTCAAAGATTCCATGAGGAAATTCTGAGTCTGAGTTTGAGTTTGAGTTTGGGAAGGTAGGGCCTCCTGTGATCGGGCAAGCAAGGATTGGAGCTGCTGATTGGGGGTGAAGGCAACACTGCTAGGTGTCGGGATGGGAGTCGAAGTGGGGACCGTGGCTGACATATGGGCCCGGGCACGAGCAAGATGAGGTGCAGGTGCAGTACGGAGTGGTGGGCCAGGCCGTGGAGGGAGAGTAACTGGGCTGAATGTAGCCCGGTTGGGATTTGGAGAAGGGGCTGAAGGCCGTAGTGGAGACGAGGTAGAAGGGATGTGAAGCGTTGCAACAGATGGTGGTCTGAGAGATCCATTTGCATTTACACTGACACTTCCTTGCCGAGGTGCTGCAGCTGCAGGAGGAGCAGGTGCTCTCTGGATTTGCTGTGGCACTCGATGTTGCAGCGGCATCTGTGGCCTCTGTGTCACATGGTTTCTTACTAGAAGCATCACAACAAAACAAACAAAGAGTACTTAAAGTCTCATTTCATTATCTACTAGCATGGATTGAAAACCTCCTACATACATAGCAGCATTAAAAAGTAGGGAGGTAGTTGGTTTAAAATGTAAAAAAGAGAGGGAATTTCGTGTATACCCCTAAAAAATCTCGTACATATTTTTTTTATCTTTTTAATAAAGAGTGAAAATGGGTACGTCATAAATTTAAAATGAATTTTAATACAAAAATCAATAAAATTGGGTAAATTTGTGAGTTTTTGAAGTTTAGAAGTGCAAATATGATATTATGAATTTTTAAAGGGGGGAATACGTAAATTCAAGATTTTTGAGAGGTATACATGAAATTCCCCCTCCAAAAAATAGGGAGGTAGATGGTTCAAAACAAAAAAGGGGGAATTTCATGTATACCCATAAAAAATCTACTACATATTTTTATCTTTTCAATAAAGGGTAGAATGGAGTAAAATGGATACTCTATAAATTTAAAATAAGTTTAATAAAAAAGTTAATAAACTGGGTTAAATTTGTGAGTTTTTGAAGTTTAGAACGGCAAATATGATATTATCGTAATTTCAAAATTTTTGAGGGGTATATACGAAAATCCGCCCCCCCCCCCCCCCCCCCAAAAATAAAAAAAAAAAGGAAACATACAATGGGAGGAAGCAGAAGTGGAAGGTGAAGCGGACGGAACAGTTCTGTGCTCAATGAATTTTGCACGGAACTCCTCGGCCAGGGACTGGTTTAAAAGAACTTTTTTGTAGACATCCGCCAGCTGCTGCTTCTGATGCCGATACGTGTTCTCATGCTCCCGTACCATCTCCTCATATTTCCTGTTTAGCACCTCCATCTCTTCTTCCATTAACATCTTTAATTGCAATCTCTGTTCGAATCACATAAAAACACACTTTAACAACAGCAACCGAAACCAGTACTAGTGCAAAGCCATCAAAAGAACAAGACTAGAACTAGGGTGTTCTTAAGCTCACCAAGTTTTTGGTGAGCCTAACTCCAAAACCTTTCAGATTAGCTTCAAATGACGAAATTTTGCATCATTGCGTAGTGAAATGATTACATGCAATTTATTATCGGATTAGCATAACTCCAAAACCAATCTACTTCAAGAATGATGTGTTTACATGCAAAATCTATAAAAAAATTAATTATTTTAGTATAAAGTCAAGCGGTAAAAAAAAAAGATGGCTTATAAGTTAATTTAATACATTTATTTTTCATCATTTTTTTACCGCTTGACTTTATCATGAATTAATTCCAAAATTTATAAATTATGTACTTAAACACATCACTTGTGAAGTAGATCCATTTGAACGGTTTGATTGTTCGTTTGAAGTCAATCAAGTTAAACTCTAGTTCTACTCAAAAGGGTAATTATCACATAAGAAATAAAAGGAAAGCAGAGAAACACAAACCCTAGCTTCGTCACGCCTTGCCAGAATGTTCTCTTGATGCTTGATCCTTGCCAGCTCATTCTTTAACGGGTCGGCATGGAGCCCATGAGGGAAAACAATTGGGGATGCCAATGGAAGCATCTGCCACAGATCATTGTAATTCTCCTCTGACCCGTTTTGAGGTATGGAGCCAACGTTCTGCGTGCTGGCATTCTGAAACGGTACATGTAAAGCAACAGGGTTTTGAGGCACTGTTCCCCGGCTTTGCTGGGGAAAACAATGAGCATCCGATGTGTAAGCCATGGTGTTGTCTCCATTTGCAACTGCAACATCAACTACAGCTGGAAGCGTAACTGCTGTTAGAGATGGAGTCAACCTTGCAGCCTCAGCATGTGGAGTTGACTCTACGGCTTCAGCACGTGGAGTCGACTCTACGGCCTCAGCACGTGGAGCGGATTCTACCGCTTCTCCCTGTGGAGTTGACTCTACGGCTTCAGCACGTGGAGCCGACTCTACGGCCTCAGCACGTGGAGCCGATTCTACAGCTTCTCCCTGTGGAGTTGACTCTATGGCTTCAGTAGGTGGAGTCAACTCTGCAGTTTCAGCTGGTAGAGTCAACTCTGCGGTTTCAGCTGGTAGAGTTGACTCTGCGGTTTCAGCTGGTAGAGTTGACTCTGCAGTTTCAGCTGGTAGAGTTGACTCTGCGGTTTCAACAGGTAAAGTTGACTCTGCGGTTTCAACAGGTGTAGTTGACTCTGCTACAGATTGAGTTTCCTGAATTTCACCAGAAAAGCAAACGTTTTTAACCAAAATAAACAGGAAATTGTACTTGTTAGAAGCAAATAGCAACGATGATCAACTCAACACAAGATCTGAACTATTACCTGTTCCATAATTGTATTCTCAACATCTCTATGCTGAGCTGTCAATTCAGCAGCAGCATCTCCCTGTGCTACCACTGCAACTACTCCAGTTTCTTCAAGGGGAGGTGAAGGAGTATGATTCGACGGCCCTGATGCAATGTCCCCATCCCCATCACTTTCAGATAAATTATTTTTCTGAACCAAAGGTGGAGTAGGAGCATACCACTTAAACTCCTGCACAATGAACTCGCCGCAATCCGATAAGGGTACATTTTCAAAGTCATCCTCCAGATTACCCAATTTTGCGTTTTGAACCCAGTCTTCTTTAATGCTCCTCTCCAGTTCCCTTGCAGCCATATGTAATTCCTGCAGCCTCTTCCTCTCCGTCTCCATATGAGCCTCGAATGCACGCATCTTTCTCTCAAACTCCTCTTTCACTTCTCTAACCTTCTCCTCCATGCCACTACCAGAATATCTCTCGAGCTGAGATTGGTGTTCTTTAGTCAACTGCATTGCCTCTCTCTCCTTGAACTGCTCCATCTCAGTAACCTCCTTTTCCTGCTTAGTTAAAAGAGCCTCTACCCTTCTAGAAGAAACCTTTTCTATCAGGTCCAGTTGTGCATTCAACAGTTTTTCCTTTGTATTTTCTTGCTCTACCTCCGTCTCATTTGCGGTTTGATTTTGAACAGGCATTGGAGCAGGGGTTTCAATTATTTCTTCATCCGAAGAGGGAGTCTCCGGAAGGGTGATCACCTCTTGCTTGGGTACCTTGAATAGTTTGTTGTAGAATCTGATAGCCGGGATCTGACCTGCCAGCATGGCATCTGCTTTCTCTTGGAACTCAACTTTCAATACCTTTAAACGGCAGTAGACGGATTCGACAATATCAGCTTTACAGTTGTACTGCAACTTTTCGGATGCAAGAGCTGTCAGCTGTAACGGGTCGACCCAATGTTTGAAGAGAGACGCAGCTCTCCAGCACTACAAATCAAATTTTGACATCCTTACATCAATTATAATAATACAGGGTTTTGTGATAAGCAAGCATAATATACTAAACAGTTTGTATTGATCCCCATATTTAGGAAATTTAGTAAATAATATTCAACTAGATGCGGCACTAGTTGAACAAGTGGGAGTAATTTTGATTCACTTGTTTATTTTTATTTTTCCTCTCATAGAATTACTTTATTTAGGATAAATTAGAGCATGTGTTTTGCTTCATTTCTCGTTGTTTTATAACTGTGGAGGAGGGCCCACGGGGCTGGAACTAACCAATGAAATGACCAATGTTTGAAGGATCGCTGCATCTCCACCATTATCAACTTTAAAATTGTTCATAACGTACTCCAACAGCATCCCGGCCATTGTCTTCACATAGTCCTACATAACAACTCAACAAACTCAGCACACACTTAGGCAAATAAAAAAAAACTTAGCACATAAGCATTGAAAAGGTTATTCAGACCAGTGAGGATCTATCTCTGTTGAGATTATGGGAAAAGAAAGGAGAAAAAAAAACAAGAGTGAGGCTATGGTAATATGCATATTACACATCAGCCCCGTGCTATGAACTCATATCTCTATTTTTAAATCTAAACTGTTGATCGGAACCATTCAACATGATCTTCATATGAGAATACACTTGCAGACCAAATTATACATTTTTTAGAATTTTTTTGCTGCTTTTTTTAGATAGGTAGAAAATCACTTGATTTGAAAATTCTCTACCATCCAGAAACAGTGATATTCTATCTTAATAAATAGTCAAAAAATTCTAAAAAATGTAAACTTTGCTGTCCAAGTACATTTTCATATGGAGATCATGTTTAAAGGTTTGGATGACAATTTGAGTTGAAAAAAGATAAGTTGAACTAAAAGCAAAGATAATTGAAAAGCATACTGGAAGCCCGGCAGACTGACACAAGTTGAGCAGTTGAGGTTCAAATAAAAGATGAAGGTCCTTTTGCATGCTTCTTAGATTTGCTCCTACTTCAACTGATGCTAAAGCACCCGCTTGATTTGATATCTCTGCAAATGAATCATCATACACCATTAATTGCATTATAAACTTTTTCCTTCTACATCTATGGTTCTATATTAACAAGTAACAACTGCATCTATGGTTCTATATTTCTTTTCGGTTTTGATGCAGTTATTCATTTTTCAATTGCTCATTAAAAGAGTTGTACATAAAGAAGTAAATAAATAAAAACCTTGTTGAGAGGGCCCAGCACTGATGCCCGAGAAATCATCCCAAGTTGAAACTGCAGCAGGAGAGTTCCTAGCAGATGCATTTGTACCAGTCTTTCCTCGGGGAGACACGATACCCGTACCGGCCATACTGGTATCAACCCCATTCTTCTTTTTCTTCTTCCTTGACTCCTCAGTCTCACCTCGTCCACTTGGCCCCGCCACAAGGGGCTTCTCTGAGTTATCAAAAGGCCGAACCTTCCTTCTATTCCTCTGTAAAGGGCCATCAGATTGTATAAACCTCCACTGTGGATTCTTCCCTTCTAAAAGACCCGACCAGAACACCGGTGGGTCCCCATGCAATGAAGCAACCCCCTCCTTCTCACCTATCAATGGACCCGAATCGTGTGAATAGAATTCGCCACTCAGCTGCGCCTCAACCAGCAGAGATGCCGCTGAATTGGCACCAGCATTGCTCTTCCCGGAAACCTTATCCATTATCTCAGTCATGACAGCATCCACAAAGGCCGTGTCCTCTGGGGAAACATAGGAAGAGCGGTAATTTTCAAGTGCATCATCAGGCTGAAGATGGAGCTCATGCAATTGCGAAAAGAGACGCTCAGCGCCCCAGCTGAGCAGGGAATGACTCACAGTGGGGACCACACCCTGCAAAGTGCTGTCTAAGAAGACATCCTGTTTGGCAAGGCTAAGCACCTTCTCCTCAACAGCACATGGAGAGTAGAAGCGAAAGACAGGAACTCTCTCAGGCTTCATGTTGATCCTCTGTAGATTCCGGGTATCATTCATGGGATTCCAGTCACTGTCATAGATTAACACAGCATCTACAGCTGACAGTTTGAGACTGGGTTGGCACGCACGGTTCTCAATGAGGAAAACAAACCTCCCTTTACTCTTGTCATTGAAGTTATTCATAGCGATTTGCTTCTTTGACATGAGCAACCCCCGCTCCACATGTTCATACGCTTCAGGCACCGAATCTCTGCCGCAGAAAATCATCTAAGAAGTCTCCTATTTGGTTTCTACCAGAACCACCGCCTGATTGAAACACAATAAGTACCCGTAGGCCCCGCGCTTTCATCTCATGCAGCAGTTTGTCTAGCAATAGCAGCTTACCAGATGCATAGACCCCAATATTTAATATCTCATATAATGGTCTCTCCTTTGTTAGTGCCACTTGCAAGTCTTGATAAACAAGGTATGGATGATCACAACACTGTAAACAAAACAGTACACAATGACATCCAAGTATATGCTTGTGTAAGCGTCAGAAGTAGATATATTACCCATTTGCCCTCGGAGACAGTCCAATTATAAGACTGGCATTTTTCTGAAACATGCTACATATATTTTATTTAATAAAGGGTAAAATGGGTATTTTATGAATTTAAAATGAGTTTTAATAGAAAGAACAATAAAATGGGTAAATTTGTGAGTTTTTGAAATTTAAAAGGGTATATATGATATTATGAACTTTTGAGGGGGGGACACGTATTTCAAAGTTTTAAGGGGTATACATGAAATTGCCCCAAAAAAGAAATATCCATGTCAAAGTTCTTATGACAAAAAAAAGTATTAAAAGAAATCTCCTATGGATGTAACCACAGGACTCTTGCATAGCAACTTCTCCAATCAAGGTTTGAATTCGAATTATGTTAATAAAATAGCAAAGATGTTGATTTTTACCTTGCGTAGTGAGATGAGCATATCCCGAAGTGCCCCCACTTGATCGTTCCTAGAAGAAGAACGAAGCGCGAAAGAATTAGATAGCAGAGTTGAACAGTACAATTCCAGCTGCACCTTCGAAAACCGTGCCGGGACCCAGTACTCCATGACCTTAGATGTTTCTTCTTTGCGTTCATATGCCAGGTGATGCCCCAACTTCTCTTTGCAATGAGCCAGCATATCACTTTTGCTAAGGTTATTATTTGAAATGTCATGGTTCAGGTCTAGGTAGGAGAGCATATTCACATACTCTGATAAATTGTCCTGTAAAACAACAGTAGAGGCTGTCAATAATTGAACTCTTACAGTAACTTATAGTTCTAGTAATGATGCAAATCATTATTTTCTAACAAATATAGAGAACTTAAAAATCAAAAATAATAAATAACAGAAACAGGATTTTAATACATAATGAAGCACTCTATTGAAAATTTAAAAGTTCTAACTACTACCAGCATTTAAGCACAATAACACTAACAATTCTATTGTGATAAACGAAAACAAAACCACTTAGAAGCAGTTGAGTTAGACTATAGTTACTATAGACTACTCAATCCGGTTTTAAATACATTAACATGAAACAGGCTTTGAATACTTAAGCTAACTAAAACAAATAAAACTTGCAAATTAAATAGACCACAGGTGTTAAGTTGTCTCAGTAAAGTACACCAGATTAAGTACTGGAAATCTGCTTATGAAACTAATATGGTCAAAAATAAATGTTGTTAAAAATACCCTGAGAGGAGAGCTTAATAGGAGAAGCCTGAAATCACAAGAGAGATTCTTGAATTTCTCAAGATATTTTGAAATGCGCGAGTTTTGACACTCATCTACAATGACTGTCTCCCACCCAATAGCGTCTAACATCTCAAAATCCTATAAAGATATAGAGAGGGGGGGGGGGGATTAAACAGTAAGAAAAATAATCAAGGAACATGAAATATTTAGGTAATGCATGCATATGTTAAGTGATGCTTACCTCCAAAATAGCATCGGGATGAGAAAGTAACACTTGAAACATGACACAACCAGTCTCCTCATAAAACTCAAAATCTCGCATGAGTTTTCGTACCGGTTTGGTACCGGTATAACTGACAACATTGATATTTGGCGCCAGACGCTGAAATTTTGACTCCCACAAAGGCAAAGACCCAGCACTTGAAACTATAATAATCGGGCGGCATATATCCTCTATAACCAACATAATGAACAAAATCGTCTTTATAACTCTCTCCTGCTCATCAATGAAAATCGCATTCTGTGACTTGTGCCAGAAAAGGCGTAGTTGGTTTACAGAGTGAAGGTGTTCGCTGTTTAAACCCGGTGGGAAGAGATCTGGCAATTTCTCAAGCCTTTCAAAAGGAGACTGCTTGACCTCGAGTGCTCTGTTAATACGCTGCGGGTATGAAGAGAGACGTGCCTGTTGCCGGCGAGATTCAAATGCTTTAATGAGAGAGGTGTTTTCTTCAGTGCATAGAAAAGGGGAGGTCTCGAGCTCCCAAGTGGCGTGCTCATAGCCTAGGTCACGCCACTTGACAAGAAACTCAGCATTGCAATAGGGTAGGTTGTCTCCGGCCCCATCATAGAACTCATCTGCTGCTGTTTCTGGCATTAGGGGACGCTTTGTCAGTAGCCGTTGTGGCTCTGTCCACTCCTGTTTCCACTTTGGTAGGCTCTGTCACCAGGAGACAACTTATCACAAATCAAAAATTTGGAGGCCTAATATTGTATTAGGTAGTTCTAGCATGCATCCACCTTTTATATACGTCTCTTTGATGTTTTGAAAAAGGGGAGGGTTCAAATGCCTCATGCCTTTCATGCCTCATTATGCCTCATATCATATATCTCCATTTTCAAATCAAAATGTCGATCCGAACCGCTCAACATGATATCCATATTAAAATATGCTTGTAGACCAAATTTCATATTTTTTGAAATGTTTTTACTATTTTTTTAGATAGGTACAAAGTCACTGTTTTTGGATGGTCCAAAAACCACAATTTTGTACTTATTTTAAATAATAGTAAAAAAATT
The DNA here is from genome assembly GCA_025461045.1 of Carex parvula. Classification (NCBI taxonomy): domain Eukaryota; kingdom Viridiplantae; phylum Streptophyta; class Magnoliopsida; order Poales; family Cyperaceae; genus Carex; species Carex parvula. Next base: position 1,321,247 of record JAJGRW010000050.1, on the reverse strand, counting down.
CCAACAAATATAAAATTTGGTCATGCTGAGCAGTTCGGATCGACAATTTGAACTTTGAAAACAGAAATATAGAATGTGAGGCACAATGAGGTATGAAAGGCACGAGGCATTTGAACCCTCTTTGAAAAAATAACGTTCAATTTTAAGCAAATAAAATAAAATTGTAGATGTGTTCCATCAGATAATTTAATTTTTCAAATGATGGAATTTAATGAATTTTATGAAATACCCTCTTATCCCTATGCATCCTTGTGTTGAATTTTAATAGGAGTTCTGGGGCCTCAATAGCAATTTCGGCCTCCGGGACCCACCGGTTGTGCACATGCGCCAAATTCTTGTACTTCACAAGATATAGCTTCCCGTTATTTGACCCTGCTACAAACATCACACAAACCCAACAATTTACACAACAGAGCAAAAAAAATATGCAAAATTAAAAAAATTATAAAGCATGGATATATTAAAAAAAAAATCAATTACCGTCTTTAACATCCCAGATATTTTCAATGCCACCACATACTGCATAAACACCAAATTGGATTCTTTTCTGGATGCAAGTGACACATAGCCATGCGCCAGGTGGATTTGACTGAAGTGGTGGGTCCAAGCAAGAAAGGTGGTAGGTTCTCTTACAATTTTTCCCTTCACAGCACCTGCAAAGTCCCGTTTTTATTTAATTCACCATATACATAATACGTAGATAAATAACTCGTCTATTAAATCAGCAAGCAAGGAAATATTAAATGAGAACTCCAAATAGAGATGGAGGAGAGAGAAAAGGATGAAGACATACAATAGAACTCCTGGCTTTCGGCAAGTAATACAAGTATTAGGCACAGAGTCTATTTCACCGGCCTGATGCTGCTCAGATATGTCAATGGCATCATCCCTAGCTATCACTGCTGCTTCTAAATCCACCTTTCTCTATACAAGAGGAGAAAAAAAAATGTTAAATTATTAAATGAGTGCTTTTCGCCTTAAGAAATTAAAAAAAGAAATAAAATAATACCTAAATGCCCTCACAAACCAACTAATTAGAAGACTGACATTTATCTGAAACATTCTACATATTTTTTTTTTTTCTTAATAAAGGGTAAAATGGGTATTTTATGAAATTAAAATGAGTTTTAATAGAAAAGACAATAAAATGGCTAAATTTGTGAGTTCTTGGAATTTAGAAGGGTAAATATGATATTAATGAACTTTAGAGGGGTAATTTGTAATTTCAAAATAAAAAAAATAATACCTGTGTTGTTGAACCAGTAGCAGGAGGATCAGCTGCCTTACATGGTGGTGCTGATGATATCTCGCACTCACTTTTATATGCACGCATGCAAGTATTGATTAGAACAGAGAACAGTTTCACTTATTTGAAAAAACAAAGAAATGGAAATAAATACATTTCATCTGAAGAAGACTCCGCTCTAGCTTCCTCTACTGAAATAACATGTTCTTCGGCATTATTCTCCGAAACCTTCATAGTTGAGTTTGCCTAAATCATAACATGTGAAAACTTTAACATAACATGCAAATCAACTTGCATGTAAAAATATTTAATGAGGAAAATAGAAGAACCTCGGGAGCATATGGAGCAGCTTCCTTAGTTGATTTTGAACCGCTTGAGTTCTCGCTGATAATAAATTAAAAACACTTTGATATGACAGTTGGTGGAAATTTATAATAAAACTATTTTTTCTTCAAAATATTTAATAAATGCAAAGCTGGAAAACTATCTATTACAAAAACAAATATCTCTAACTACTTTTTCATCAGCAAATGAGTTTAACTTGACAATCTTCACAATTGCCAGAATTTTCTTAAAATTAATAACAACATTTGGAATATGATCTACATTATATTTTTTTTTTTTTCCGTTCATCAGATATTTTGGGATATATCATGGTCCACATTCAACAACCATTAACAGATCATCACATGGCACTCAAAAATTGCATAAAACTGGTAATACAAACAAGTTATGAAACTATTCAAAAAACTAACTTTAATGCTTCATTTCAAACACCACATTAGAACTTAAAAATCCATAGACTGCTAAATATAAACACCTCAGGCAAGTTCAAATTAAACTTCTCACCTCATGCAGGATGCTTTTTCAACAGGATCATCTACAATCAAATCTGTGTTTACTGGTGCCTCAACTGCCTCCGCTTTCTCCACTACATTTTATTTCAAAAAGCAAATTCATTTAGAGTTTAGACTCATAAAAAGGAGTAAAATAATAGAAGCAACAAAGAAGGGTAGATACCAGTAGGTGAAGGTTTGTATATTTTGGAACGAGGCATGAACAGCTCCTTGTATCGTTTTGCATTCATGTGAAGTCTCCGTCTCTTTGCCAATGAAGTCTCTTCCTTTTCATTTTCATTCAAAAGTGAACTCGAACTTAAATCCCTCTTGCCCGTTTTCAAATTCTCTTCTTCTTCCAGCGCCTTCTCTTTTCCCTTGGACTTTTTCTTAGGAGTTTTCGCACTTGAACCAGACCCACCCGAAACCGACTTCATAGAATTTGAAGTTGGGTTTTTCTCCTTAGTAGAAGGACTAGGGGTAGTGGTAGTGCCACTCAATTTGGTTTTTTTCTTTGTTGGTGTTTCTCGTGTTGACCTTCTTAAAGGAGAAGGGGTGATTGTATTAGACCTCAATACCGAAGATTTCTTGTTGCTATTTGAATCATTAGAATTTGGTTTCTTTGCCGCCAAATTGGCGTCGGTGCGAGACTTTTTATCTCCTTTTTTCCCTTTAGATCGAGTTTTCACCATTATTTAGTTCCTATACAAACAATGATAATAATGCATTACTCAACCATCCCATAGGCAACCTTTCTTTAATACCAAAGCAATTACAATGAGTTACCAGTACTGTTACCAGTATAAAACTCTTCCAAAAAAATTACCAGTACCACTTCAAATACTAAGAATATCCTATCCCAGCACTATTACCAGTATAATCACCAGCTAGCAGAGTGCACAACATTACTAATTTACCTATTTAGGAAAAGTATATTGAACCCAAATTTCTTCCTTAAATTGAAATGGGGAAAAAAGGAGAAGACAGATTACATGATTTCTATGAAAATATTACTCACTTGCAAGGATTGAAGAACAATACATCCGACATTATCAAAGAAAATAAAAAAGAAAAAGGAAAAACCTAGGGTTAGGGTTTAGGACATGAACCGCAAATGACGATCACGATCAGTTGATGAACAAAATCAGGAAACCCTAGCTATGGTGCTATACCTTACCTACCTAGGAAGAGAGAGCGACGTCTCATGTGCACCCGTATCCGAAACGGCGACACTCGAGTATAGATCGGCGCTACTGGAAATGAGAACGACAGAGAGAGAGAGAGAGAGAGAGAGAGAGAGAGGCACTTTTACAAATGGGTAACGCTATTTTCAGGGTTCATTTTGAAATATTCAGCGCACAGCTCAATAATTTTACTGTTATAGTTTTATACCACCTTTACCCCTAATTAATGCTATTCTAATTTTCTCGTTCTAGACTTAACTAATTCTTTCCAAAGAAAATCATCTAATAGAATCGATGGACCAGCTATTTAGGCCTTTTTTTTATGGAAATAAGTAAATGTGTTTTTATCAAATTTGATTTTCTATGGTTACATTCTTTTGGTGTTAACTTATGGACAGTGCTACGGTGCTACGCGTATATAAGGCCCTCCGTGCTACGGCTCACTTTTTGAGTTTTCAAAATCCTAACGGTCGATCCGAACCGTTCAACATGATCTCCATATGAATATGTACTTGCAAACCAAATTTTACATTTTTTAGAATTTTTTTACTATTTATTAAGCCACTTTGAAAAAACACTAATTTGTACACAACAGTAAACTTTTCTGGACCATTGGATCAGCGATTTTCAAAGTGCCTTAATAAATAGTCAAAAAATTCTAAAAAATGTAAAATTTGGTTTGCAAGTACATATTCATATGGAGATCATGTTGAACGGTTCGGATCGACCGTTAGAATTTTGAAAACTCAAAAAGTGAGCCGTAGCACGGAGGGGCCCTTATATACGCGTAGCATATTAGCCAGATTCGTTAACTTATATCTACCATGAAAATTAATATAATAATATCAAATAATTCAGAAACCTTTATAACAAACAAATCATCATGCATTAACAAACTAAAAACTATAAGCTGAACCTAAATTAAAATACACAACATACTTTACTAGTACTTGCGTAGTATAAAATATTTTCAAAAGTATATCTATTTAATATTTTGAAAAATATCAAATGTTATTCATATTATAAAACCAAATTAGTAGATTTATTTTAATTTCTTAAATATCACATGTATTGTATTATAACCAGTTTGAATGATGTTTACCATTCCATCTAACAATTTTAAATTTTTAACAATGTAATTTTAACGACTTTGTGGTAAACCACTAATTGAATTTCAAATTGATTCAAATATCAAAATGATTTTATTTGTTAATTTAAACATTTTCATTTTTTTTCAAAATGTCAAATGGATGTACACCGTAATTACTCTAATATTTAAAAAAAAAATTGTTGTACCATAACCATTGGGTTGCTATTGAGGATTATGATTTATTTGATAATGGTATACTAATATTATCTTTGAAAAAAAAAATGAAATTTTAGGAAAAAAAATACTAGTTTCAATTCCAAGGATTTATTTTGATTAATTATGTCAAGTAGTGAATTGTTCGGACCCAAAAAAAAAAAATGGGATGCATGAGATCACAAATTGTTACGAGTAAGATTCTCACATTTTGCTCTTTCTTATTATTCTTGATTTTAAATTATTTTTCGCATATGTTTTTCGAGCACAACAATAATCGAAAATTTATATGCACTTCCAACAATATACGTAATATTATGTAATAATATTTACTTTTGTCATTTTTATTTGTTATGTGATGATTTTTTTTTACCTTCTTAAAATTAGATGTACAATGATATTTAACTAGTAAGAAATTTTTATAATGTTGAAATTCAATAGAAGAAAATGACACACGAAATATTTATTCATTTGCAAAGTTTGATCTATATGTTAGTATTGAGTCCGGCTACTATAACACTAGTGTCATTTCAAATTAAATAACACTACATCTTATACCATTGGATCTGCTTTAATATTCGTGCAAAACACTAGTGTCTTTCCAGGCTATCTTGTACACAAATATTAAAGCAGATCCAATGGTATAAGATGTGGTGTTATTTAATTTGGAATGACACTAGTGTTATAGTAGCCGGACTCGTTAGTATTTGTACACTACATGCTATTGTAAAATTGCATTCTTAAATTATAATTTCCTAAAAGTAAAGAACCAAGCTGCTATCTTTATGCATTAAATATTTCCTAAAGTGTATTGAGCATTTAAGTAAAATTTAGTTTAAAGCAAAAACAGAAGGTATTAAGTATGTACATAATCGGTATAAAAAAAGAGAAAATGGTTCTTGCCCTCAATATTGCAAATTGAGTGCTCAAAATAGCAGCCCTCTTTACAAATTCACCCTCGTCCCTTGCGAATTCGTATCCTCTGCATTAACTCAAAGTTTGAGTTAAGATCTGAACCGTCCTATTGAGATCTGCACTAATATTAAAGTGCACGTGCATTATAGGAGTGACAGAATTGGTCCGAGTTCTGATCGTACGGTTCATAAATTAACTCAAACAGTGCGTTAATGCAGAGGATACGTATTCGTCCCTTGCTCCCAGACTATAGGAGAGCGAATTCAATTATCTAAAGTAATTCAAATTTTGAGTTAGATCCAGACCGTGCGATCAGAGATGGAATGGAAGGGATTCTCTTAAAATTTCGTGCCAAACAGATCTGACGATATGGTTCTAACCTCAAAATTTGATTTACTTTAGTTAATATGAATTAGCGTTCATTGGTGTGATTCCTCTGAAGTACATCAAATTTTGTGCTTGATCAAAGTTGTAACCTCAAAATTTGAGTTACTTCAGGTGATATGATTCGCTTGCCTTTCCCTCTGCAATCAATTTATTAGTTGGAGGAAGGCAGATAGCAGAGGTTTAATGAATTCGTAACTCAAAAAACAATCTTCTGAGTTACTCAATTGTCTGATCTGTTTTAAGATTTGTACATATTAGATCCGCACTAATATTGAAAAGTCCCCTATGTTATAGCAAGAGCCGGATTGATTGGGGTAAAGAGACTAGATCCGTACTAATATTTAAAAATCCCCTGTGTTATAGGCAAGAGCCGGATTCTCTTTTGAGTTAATGCAAAGGATACGTGTTCAGGTTTAATTGGGGTAAAGATATTGACAAACCAATTTTTGCTTTATACAGCGCACGTACAAATCGAGGCAAAACAGTACTGCATCAAGGAAGAACTACTCTGTTAATATCTTAGATTTTTTTTTTTTAAATAGGAATAAAGAAAGTGGTTTAAAGGAAATGAGCACCACTGGTACGTTCTGTTTTTACAAAAGACAGCTCTACCGAACTAATGGCTCGGTGGAGGGAGAGAACAATCCTCCATCGAATCAAGCAAATTATAACCCGTTCCAATCATTTGACATAAATATAATTTTTTTAAAATTTGCAAAAAAATAGAAATTTTGATTTTTTTTCGTTTTTTATTGAAATATTAAAAATATATTTATATTTTTCGTGATTGCCTTGTTTAAAAGTCATTTTATATTTTAGAGAAAAATATTGATCCGTATTATTTGTCACAGTCTTTCTAGTAAATTCAAATTCTATAGTACTTCATCTATTTTACTAAAAATATAAATATATTTCTCATATTTCAATAGAACAAAACAAAAAAAAAAAAATCAAAATTTCTACTATTTTTGCAAATACAAGAAAGCAAAAATTATATTTTATGTCAAAAGATTGGAACGGTTATAATATACCTCCACAGAAATGGTGATTCGGTGGAGGAATTGTCCTCTCTCTTCACCGAATTAGCGGTTCGGTGGAGCTGTTTTTTGTAAAAATAGAATTAGCGGTGCTGATTTTCTTTAAATCATTTTATTTATTCCTATTTAAAAATATCCGATTTGCTATCTAGTCTGTATCAAAGTATCCAATAACTTTTTTTTATCTATAACGTTAAAAAAAATGAAATTAAACCATGACATTAAATTATAACTTTTTGAAACTAATCTAGCATAAATTTTAAATTAAATTTTAATTTTATATTTTGGTGTGTATGTTGTAAACTGTGAAATTAGATATTGTACAAATAAGTTAGAATTAGAGTTTAGGAATATGGATCTTGTACATTGGTGAAATTATATAATGTACAAATCAAAATAAAATTATAATTTAGGAACATGCATATAGTAAATTGATGAAAATTACAGATACATATTGTAAATTGATCAAAATAGAGATTGTTCAAGAAATTAAAATTAGTGTTTGGGGATGTGAATATTGTAAATTTAGGAAATTAGAGATTGAACAAACCAAAACAAATAAGGATTTGATTTAAATTGAAACTTAATTTTGTTTATATTAGCAATTAGTTTATATTGAAGATCTAATATCACCTACAAATGAGAGAAATCTATAAACAAAATGAATCAAGTTAGGCAAAGTTAATTAAAATCAGCTCGTGCTAGAACAAGTTGAGCCGGGTTCGATTTTAGTCAAGTTCATCACGAGCTGAGCCGGACAAACTCGTTAACAGCTCGTTCGTGCTATGAACCATATATAAATTAATGGTTTTCTTCGATTTAATATGAGTCATGCATATATCATGAGGTGAGAAAGATTTTTTTTTTTTTTTTTTCTTGCAACAAGTTCCATCATATCATGATGGGCACAAATTGGGATAGTAAAAAAAATCGAAAAAGAGTTTCACCTTCTTCTTGCAACGAGCTGAGAAACAAATCAAACTGAGACAAACCTAAACTCGCATATACCAAAACAAATCAAAATCAAACGAACTAATAACGAACTTTTTTTCCGAATTAATTTCGAACAAGTCACAAAGTACTAGATATTCTCATTCCTAATCTAGAGAAAAAAAATATATCTTGCTGAAATATGACCTAAAAACGAGAGAATTCATATCTAGTTCGTCACCGGTAGAATTTCTAAATTCAGATCAGTCTTTAACTTGATACAAATCTCAAAACAACCCCTATATCTATAATAGGCACTAAATTCCAATCACTAAAATGAGATCTGAATTTGTTTTTATTTTTCAAATATGGATACAGATCAGATATTTGACAAATATGAATACGGATTAGATATTAAACGGATATGGATCGGATATCCATAGATATATACATAAATTTGTTCAGCATGGCAGGAGAGAAGGATAGGTTTTAGATATGAGACTATACATTTTGATATGCAACACATAAATATGAGTGAAGCTACGGTGCTATGCATAGCACAGATTGGTCCGTGCTACGGTTCAATATTTGAGTTTTCAAAATCCTAACGGTCAATCCAAACCGTTCAACAAGATTATAAAATGAATATGCACTTGCAAACCAAATTTTACATTTTTTCGATTTTTTTTACTATTTTTTTAGATAGGTAGAAGGTCCAGAATTTTTAGATAAAGTGATTTTTAACCTATCTAAAAAAATAGTAAAAAAAATCGAAAAAATGTAAAATTTAGTTTGCAAGTACATATTCATTTTATAATCATGTTGAACAGTTCGGATCGATTATAAGATTTTAAAAATTCAAATATTGAGCTGTAGCACGGACAAACCGTGCTATGCATAGTACCGTAGCCTCACTCAATAAATATTTAGTAGATTGTTTATCAAGAGTAAATAATAATAATAAAGAATATAGGTGCACATAAAAATAGAGAGGCCTAAAATACATCCAAAACAAATATATTAAATGCATGCATAAAAGAACCTTAAACACAAATCTGAAAATATGTTCTGGCATAAATATCTATAAATACGAACATAAACAAAATACCGAATGACATCAATGAAATTAAAATTAAACAAAATATAGTTGTTATAGAAATAATAGAACTCAACTTAGATCATCTTCATGTCTAAAATTAATTAAAAATTGTCATGTTAGATTAGAAATTAGAATTAAATGTTCAATGTAGAATTAACAATTAACAATTAATTAGCAAATAAAATTAGAAATTTTTCCTTTAAATACAACTTGCTAATTACATCACAGAAATTGAAATAAAAATATCACATTATATTAGAAATTAAAACAGAAATATCACATTAAATTAAACAAAAATTTAATGGGCATCAGATCAAATTAGGTCCGATGTTATATATATGTATGGACCGTTCTACCCTCTTTGAGAACCCTAGGGCTAGGTATAAGTGTGAAACCTCAAGAACAATTGGTCCAGAGCCAAAAAATAAAATGAAATAAAATAACATTTTGAAAACTTAATCTTTAGGTTGACTTGTTATGAAGTAAACTGAAGGGTACTGTTTTCTCTAATTAGAATTGACTTTATAAATCCAAATTTGCTATCAATGATCCTCCATGGATTCATTCAAAGATAACAGTCTACCATTTGAATTTTATATTTGATCCTCATCAAATATTAAATGCACAGTTCATGGTATATTTCGTATGCACCAAATTTTACAAATCAAGAGGCAACCAACAACACATTCAAAGAAATTACACACATAATACAATAGCTCACTCAAAAAAGTGTGCATCAGTTCAAGAGGGTACATTACAAACTTAATAAAAAGAAGGGGAAATTTCTTGTATACCCCTCAAAAACTTTAAAATTACGTATTCCCCCCTCTAAAATTCATAATATCATATTTAATATTCTAAATTTAAAAAACTCACCAATTTACCCATTTTATTGTCTTTTTATCAAAACTTATTTTAAATTTATGAAGTACCCATTTTGCCCTACATTAAAAAATAAAAACTAATAGGCATGTTTCAGAAACATGCGAGTTTTTTAAGTTTTCAAAAATTTAAATTGAGTTTTAATAGAAAAGACATTAAAATGGGTAAATTTGTGAGTTTTTTAAGATTAGAAGGGTGAATAAAATATTACGAACTTTAGAGGGGAAAATACGTAATTTCCAATTTTTTGAGGGGTATAAATGAAAGGAAAACAAAGTACAAATACAAGAACCAAATTAAGCCGATCCGAATTCATTAAACCACTTCTCGTGTTTTTCAATATCATTTGGAGAAACACTTCTCTGTACCTTTGCAAGTGCCTCTTCGAAATCGCACATTGCCACGGGATCTTTTGAAATATCATCTTTAGACATGCTTTTAATCTCATCTCTTGTTTTCCCGGCAATTTTTCGACGCATGCCATTCATAGATGCGTCACGGCAAACATTCGTGAGGTCATCTCCACTGTAGCCTTCTGTGCGACGGGCCACTTCTTCTATGTTTACATCTGTTGCCACCTGTCAGAGAGGAGAGAGAGCAAATGGTGAAATTATGTTCTGAGTCCTGTTATATATCAGCAATGTAAAAAAAAGAAGAAGAGTAATTTAATATTTACCTCGACAGTTCGTAAATTGATCTTGATTAGCTCCTTTCTACTCTCGAAACTTGGGAGAGGGATGTATATACGCTTCTCTAGACGCCTCCTATTTAAATTTAAAGAAACATTTTATAAAAATGAACGAGTAAAATAGTTCTTCCCACATACATAAAAGGTAAATAAGAGTTTCTCTCTCCAAAATATTTGCCAATATTACTTTAGAAGAAAATTATCTTGTGAGGGCTTACACAAATTACTCAGAAAAAATAGTTAATAGTATCAAACTACAGAAGACTTTTCCAAAGTCAAAAGTTCATATCAGAATTGAAGCCCAGTTGGGATTTTTCATGCAATAAAGTGTGTTTTCTCTGAGTTTCGGTTTAGCAGGAGAGAGAGAGAGAGAACCTGAGCGCTTCGTCAATGTCCCAAGGGAAGTTGGTGGCGGCCAAAACCATTACAATTTTTTTCTGGCCATCATCACCAGTAGAGCTATTGTTCACTCCGTCAATTTGCACAAGAAGTTCCGATTTTACCCTTCTAGACGATTCGTGCTCACCCGATGCTCTAAAAGAAATAAAAGCAATTATGATCTGATTAATGTACCTATGATATCATTTTGCATATACACTTGCATACAAAATATCAAAAAATACTTTCTCAGTAATATTTCAAAATTACTTTCTCCTGGTAGTTTAGTGAAGTTCAACTGCATGATACATTTTATCAGGAAAAATGAAATTACAAATATGACCCGAGCTAAAAAAAAATAAACAACATACCCACGGGAATTGCAAAGGGAATCGATCTCATCAATGAAAATGGTACTGGGTGCATAAGCCCGAGCCAATTCAAACAAAACCCTAACCATACGCTCACTCTCTCCTCTCCATTTCGATGCCAGCGTGGCAGAGGAAACATTAAAAAAGGTGGTCCCACATTCAGTGGCCACTGCCTTTGCCAGTAGAGTTTTTCCTGTACCTGGAGGACCAAACATGAGTACCCCTTTCCATGGCCTACGTATTCCCTAAATCAAGCAAAAAAATATATATATATTAGCACGAGAGTTGCTTATCTATTGAGTGAGGCTACGGTACTATGCATAGCACACTTTGGTCCATACTATGGATCTATATCCTCATTTTCAAAGTCTAAATAGTCAATCCGAACCGTTCATCATGGACTCCATATGAATATGTACTTGGAGACCAATTTTACATTTTTTAGATTTATTTTTACTATTTTTTAGATCGGTAGAAATCACTACTTTCGAATGGTCTAGAATCTTTAGATCAAGTGATTTTGTACCTATTTAAAAAAAAATAGTAGAAAAATTATAAAAAATGTAAAATTTGGTCTCCAAGTACGGACCAAAGTGCGCTATGCACAGTACCATAACCTCACTCTTATCTATTTATCCAACTTTTGCTTATATTATCACTTGCTAAAGTACTTTCTTTGATTATAGCTGCTTCTAGCTTCTACATTGTATAGTATCTCATAGTACAACAATACAAAAACCTTAAATAGAACAATGCAAGGCGAAGAGGGAGGGATGTTATAAATAAACCTGAAAATATTCAGGCATCCAAAGAGGGAGAACAACAGCCTCTTCTAGAAGCCTTTTGGCCTCACTAAGACCTGCCACGTCATCCCATCTAACACCTGGCGTGTTGTCGAGCACATCTCTCTCCAGCATGGCTGCCAGATCACCATCGGGTCCCTCATACTGTCCTCTCTTCACCTTTCCTTCCTCTCCGTCCCCACCCTACAGTGAATTGCATCACTATTTAGATCTAGCACACAAAAAGGTGCTATGGTACAATGCATAGCGCATATTGGTCAGTACTATGGATCAAAATCTTCATTTTCAAAGTCCAAACAAACCGATCTGAACCGTTCCCATATGTAAATGTACTTGTAGATCAAATTTTACATTTTCTAGAATTTTTTTACTATTTTTTTAGATAGGTAGACTTGATCTAAAGATTCTAGATCATTCATAAATAGTGATTTTCTACATAACTAAAAAAATAGTAAAAAAAATTATAAAAAATGTAAAATTTAGTTATCAAGTACATTTTAATATGGAGAACATGTTGAAGATCGGTTGTTGAACTTCGAAAACAAAAATATTGATCCTTAGTACGGACCAATCCGCGCTATGCATAGTACTATAGCCTCACTCATTGATAATAATTAGTTATACAGTGTTTTGCAAAGAAAAATCAGAAAAAGAATTATTCCTTTAAGTTTGAACTCTTGTTATATTTGCATTTGTGTTCTCAGGAGATCTAGATTATGAATCATAAATTCTAACCCTAATTCCAGCATTTACAAGGAATACACTTACTTGAGGAATAGATTGCTACATACTAGTTAAATTCTACATTAATTCTATAAGTAAATAGGTAAATAAAATAAAAAAACAGATGTGTAAGAAAAAAAGACCTGAGAATCTCCTTTGCTAGAATTTCCTTTCCCTTTCTTTGCACTGGTACCACCTACATTTGATGACCTTGTACCAGTAGTACCTTTCCCTGTACCAGTACCACCTGATTTACCTCCACGCGTGCCACCTGTAGCCATTCTATTGGTACCAGTACCGCCTCGGGCCCACGCCCCATCATTTGAACTCCTCCTGTTACCTCCTCCTGCTATTCTCCCTGTGCCAGAACGCCTCCCTTGCTGGTCCCGGCTTGGTGGTCTCCACACGTCAGGATCATCAAAAGGAGATGCACCCGGTGCACTCGAGGCGGATGGGTACTCATCCAAGGGCTGAAAGACAAAATTGGAGCGGGTTGGAATTGGAGGAGAGGATGATCGGTGGGTCCCAGGAGCATCCTTGAAGGATCTAAGCTCAGTTTCGAGTTGCTTTACCACTTCTATTTCTTCTGAGATGGCCTTTTTGCAATTTGACCATTTTGCCCTTGTTGCTGGGTCATCTAGTGTGCTTAAATGCCTATTATGGTAAGACAGGATAATAAATCACTACCAGTTGTTGATTTCATATCAGATCTACATGAGATTCAGTCAAATTTGAGGAATTTACAAGTGAAAACTAATAAATTACGTCATAAAATACAATTTGAACCTCAAACAGGAAAAAAAAAATGAAATTTCTATTTTACTCAACAAAATTGCACACTTTTTCAACTGAACAATGTAATTTGGGAACCAGTTTAGCATACCAGATCTAAATGAGCTCCAGTCAAAATTGAGGAATTTACGAGCAAAAACTTGATAAATTACGTCGCAAATTGCAATTTGAACCTCAATTTTTTCAGAAATTGCACACAATTTCAACCCAGAAATGTAATGTGGTAACCACATTGCATCTCCGAGGAAACAGTTCAGCATACCAGATCATGAGCTCCAGTTAAGATTGAGGAATTTACGAGCAAAAACCTGACAAATTACATCATAAATTGCAATTTGAACCTCAATTTTTTCAGAAATTGCACACAATTTCAACCCAAAAATGTAATTTGGTAACCACATTGCATCTCCGAGGAAACAGTTCAGAATACCAGATCTACATGAGCTCCAGTCAAAATTAAGGAATTTACAAGCACAAAACCTCATAAAGTACTTCCTAAATTGCAATTTGAACCTAATTTTTTCAGAAATTGCACACAATTTCAACTCAAAAATGTAGTTGGGTAACCACATTGCATGTCCGAGGAAACATTTGAGCGAAAATTGAAAAGGGATGAAGAAGAGAAAGGTAGGTACTTGTTGATCTGAGCGAGAGCTCCATCGAAGAAGATAATGGAGGTGTCGTAAAGCCCCTCGAGCGCGTACTCTCTTGCGAGCTTAACGTGCTCTTGCAACCCTGCCAATGCTCCCACCATTGATTGGATTTAGCTTGGATTAGGGTTAGGGTTTGAGAAATGAGAAATGAGAAATGAGAAATGAGAAATGCTTCTCTCTCAGGCGACTAGCGAACGAGGTCGGAGAAGAAAAGCAGAGTGTGTGCACGATGAGAAAGGAGTAAGTCTGGGTACAATGGGCTCTATAACCGTCCGATTTGCTTTACAATCCGTGTTCACGAAAATAACACTTGGCTGCACGAATATTAAAGCGAAGCGCACAGATCTTAAACCGGATCAGACGGTTCTGGAGCCATCGAACCTAAAGTAGGTCGGAGAAGTAAAGTAGAGTGTGCACACGATACAGATACTTCTCCTTCTCCTTCACGCAGCGCACGGACTATGGAATTAAAAGAGAGCAGGATACAGTTTGTGCTCAGCGTGAAGCAAAAATGCTCTGTTAAATTATTTACTCGAATAACTCTTTTTCTTTTGTTTTCTCTCTTTCGCTTTTTGTTGATTTGATAGGTTGTTTCTTTTTTGGGTACGTGAAATGTCGCGCTCAATTGATTTGATGTTTCAATAAATTTCAAATTTTTACGGAAAATGATAATTTTTTTGGAGGAATTTCATATATATCCCTCAATAGGCTATTTGGTGTCCAAGAAAAAATATATAATTGGTACCGAATAGACTTATAATTTTTGTAAAAAACCAACAATCAAGTTGGTTATCTAAAATTCTGTTTTTTTATTTATGAATTATTAAAAAAAATTCCAAAAATGATGAACAGTTTTTTTTTTGTTTGTAGTGAAACATAATTTTTGGACTGTCATAAGAAGAAAAAAATAGTTTATTGCTAATAACTCCTTTTTTTTACAAATTAAACCTCAGATTACTTTCTTTTATATAAAATGATAGTTAAAATTCAGTTCTTTCTATATGAATATTAAATTTCGATAAGAAAATGTATACTTTAGCAGGGACGGAAATAGAACATTTAAATTAGAGGGCAATGTAAAATGCATAATATGTGGTCGCTGGAGTTTGAACTCAAGTTTCCACATCTAAAAACAAGTTACAAGTGGTAGGTTACAAGCACACGTTTAATATTTTATGAAGGTTCAACTACAAAAAAAAAAATAAGAAAATTAAATTAATTTTCATTATACATAATTGAAAATTTTAAAATTATGAAAGTAACGTCCCGTGCTTTAGTCTTTAGACTAAAAAAAATCTTGATTTTAAAGTATATTTTCTATATAAGATAATTCAATAAAATGATCTACTTTTACATCTATGTAAGATGAGGAGGGTTCAAATACCTTCATTTTTTGTGCCTCCACCATGCCTTCATTTTTAAAAACGTTAATAAATCAAAATTTAAAACTTAAACGTCAAAATAAAATCGTTAGATGTGATCTATGTTATTTTCTCTATGTGCTCATACAAAAAATATATCACATTTCGATTTTGTTTTTATAATAATTAATCATTTAAAAAATCAACGTCTAGAAATTATGCGCATTAGTACGTTTTTACAAAGAGCTCTTGATGACAATCAAAACAAAATTGAAATATCACAAGAGACAATTTTTAAAAGCTTTTGATGACAATCAAAACAAAGTTCAAAGGCTTTTGAACCCTCCTCAAGTAAGATATTTCAATGAGAGGAGAGGATCTACTTTTAATTTTAAGTTATAACTAATGAAAGGAAGTACTTAGACAATACAATAGCTCATCTTGACGATTTTAATACATATTTTTAAATCTATTCAAATAATTTTGAAATGTACAAAATAAATTTGTTGGTATGTATTTGTTGGATTCAAATCTGCTGAAATTCAAGATCGTAAACAGTAACTCTGAAATTCCTGAAATCCGAAATCCAGCCGTCAAACTGTTAGAAAAATCAACTATTTCGAGATGCGTGCATAGAAAAAATTGGACGGCTGGATTCGGAATTTCAGGGGTACTGTTCATGGATCTCGAATTTCAGCAGATTTAAATTCGTATTTGTTGGATATGTAGGTATAGTTTGCTGAAGAAATCATTATAAATCGTTGATTGATAAATTCAAATCACTCAATTAACGGAAAAACATGCACTAAATCTCATTATTATTTTTTTATAAACATAATAATTGCAATGTATGAATCATTTCTTTTATGTTATATTTACATTTAAATTTTATGATTTATGATTGTAAGATTTTAAAATTATCAATTGTCAAGCGATTATATATCTTCTGTAACTAAACCTAAATCATAATAAACCAAATAGCACCAGAAACAAATTAAAATAAAATAGAAAATATATGAATTATGTTCTTTAGCCTATTTCATCTTTTACATGCAAAATTATGAAATCGTCATAAAAATTATCTGAAATTGTCACTTCTTAAGATACAACCATATAAACGACTGATAATAACTTCTTTTTTTGAGAAATAATGTGAGGTCTAGTCTTTAGATTCCATTAATGGACACAAAGAATAATAACTTATTTAAAATATATGTTCAAAAATTCCATATGTACATATGTTTGTATCATAAACATGTAATTTTTTTTATTGAAAAAAAATATGTAAATAAGTAGAAAAATAAACTATTGTTCATATCATAGCAAGAGCCACACATTTTACAAATTTTACACAACATAGCGAGAAGGACTAAATCAAATATTCAAAAATTCAAAACAGAAAAAAGAAAATAGCTATATTGAAGATATTCTCCAAACTACTAAATTTTTATTATTAGTTGAAAAATATTCAAGCTACCTACTAAAAGAGAAAACAAAATATCCATTAATCCATGAATGTGATGAGTGCATCCAATTGCAAGTATATATTCTATGGATCTTCTTCTCATTAATCCATAATTATCTCACTAGCTATAATTAGTAGCTACTAATTAGTTTTCATATCCAAGAATTTGTCTAACTCTCTCCCGTTGTTCGTCTGTTAAATTCTTCGGAAAAACCACATGAAATTTAATTCTCAAATTGCCCTTGTTCCCCGGGTCTTTCGAAATAGGCATGCCTTCATTAGCAACTACAAACTCGTCTCCGGGTTTGATAATAACATCATCCATAGACACGACGATATTCCTACCATCAAGAGACCGTAGGTTTATGGTGGTACCGCCCAAAGCATCGCCTAAAGGAATGGTGAGTTGAGTGACTAGGTCATTCACATCTCTTGTGTATACTTCATGAGGTTTCTCATCTATGACAAAGACGAGGTCCGGTTCCATTTGGTTTCCTCGATCATTTCCCATCCCGGGAAATGTCACTTTCGTGCCGGCCTTCCATCCCGGCTTAATAGTGATCACTAGTATCTCTGTTTCTGTTCTCATTTCCCTACATACATCAAAAATAGATGCCAAATTAAGTAGTTAGTCCTTTGATCAATAAATTATGCCAGAATTCATCATAATTGAAATGTTTTTTTTTATGTATAATTAAATTTCAAGCGTGCAAAATGAACAAATAAATAAATAAGAACACAATTCCCTACGTTGTTATTCAAATTTGAAAACAAAAAGGAAATTAATGCTAACATCAACGCTTCAAGAACCAAAAAATTTAAGAATCTAAGATAATTCAAAAAGATCATACAAAAATAGAAAAAAAAAATTGAATATCGATAAAAAATAATTCATAAATACCCGGTAAAGGCATCGATCCCTTTCCTCGAGATCTTCATCCTTCGTGTAGACCCAGTATACAATTCCTCGAGACTACAAAGCAGCGTATTCTCAATTGTTGTAGTATTTCGGGCCGGGTAATTTGATGCCCCACCCGAACCGACTCCTACATCAACGGATCGAGAATTACTTTGGCGATTATCGGGTTGGGACCCACTAGAGGAATTCATGGAGCTAGAATGCCACATTGGTCCAAAATCAAAGTGCTTTGAACCGAAAAACTCGGCAAAAATGTCTTCGGCACTTCTCGGTCTATAACAAGCAGCTCTGTCAAAAGGAAAACCGTTTTGTCCCGGTTGAGAGGATGATGCCCTGTGGCCTTTTAGGCCTTCTTCCCCATAATCATTGTAGAATGATCTCTTCAAGGGATCAATAAGGACCTGCATTTCATTTCAAGATATATATAATCATATCAACATGATTTTCTATTGTTAAAACGCAAAAAAAAAAAAAGCAAATCCAGATCAATGATCAATGATCATAAGAATATATATAATAAAAAGGACTTTTTTCCAGAAAAAGTAAAAAGAAAAAGGATAATTATAGCATTTGTTCAATTTTAATAGTACATCTAACAAATATGATATATATGTTTCAAATTATTGAAAATAAAAGTTAATATTGTAGATGTATTTTTCGTTTCTTTAGTAACACAAATCAAATTTTGGTTGATTAGAAAAATGTTTAGCCTTCCATCAAACAATTAAAATTTCTAAAATTAGAGGTTTTGATAGTTTTATGATGATCAATTTCAAATTGACTCAAATTTGATACACATTTTATCTAAATTATTGATAGCACATCTACAATTTAAAATTTAAAATATATGTACCATCAACCCTAAGAAAAAAAAGCCAAAAAGTAATAATCAAATAGGATTACCATCACATATTATTATTATCAGAGATTATTTAACAAGTCAGAAAACTGAACAAATCAAAAATGTAAAAGTACCTCATAAGCCTCACAGATCTGCTTGAAAAACACCTCAGCCTCTTGTTTATTGGTCGGGTTCTTATCGGGGTGCCACTTCAGCGCCAGCTTGCGGTAAGCCTTCTTCAATTCATCATCTGATGCGTCTCGATTCACATTTAATATCTCATAGTAATCTAATCCCATTCTCCAAATTAACCAAATTCAATTTAAGGCACCTTGCATTGTGTTCTTCCCCAATTGCACAGCCTAGCAACAGTGGCAAAAAAAGAGGGATAGAGAGAGAAAGAGCAAATGTATTGACAAAGATAAATTGCTAGTTGTAACTTTCTTTTTTTTGTCTTTCACAGAGAGAGAGAGAGAGAGAGAGAAAGAAGAGGTTGATTTTCAACCAACCAATTTTAATTAGGGTGATAATTTTTGGATATTAGAATCCTTAATAGTATTTTAATATGATGCAAGTTGAATGCTGTGTGCGTATACAAAATGCAATTGGTTACTATAATATACAACACAATGTTGGCTGCATTACATCAAGAAAGAGCACCTAATTTAGCAAAGATTTTTTTTTTTGTTGAGATTTACAAAATAATTCACCTGGTGAATCTTATTTGGAAACAATAAACCTCACGTTTCTATATTT
This sequence comes from Carex parvula, assembly GCA_025461045.1. Classification (NCBI taxonomy): domain Eukaryota; kingdom Viridiplantae; phylum Streptophyta; class Magnoliopsida; order Poales; family Cyperaceae; genus Carex; species Carex parvula. The sequence continues at coordinate 1,301,678 of JAJGRW010000050.1, read as the reverse complement.
CTTTTCTTCTTTTGTGGCAAGAATTCCAGTATACCTTTCTTTTTTTATATTTTTCTGATTCTTTACCAACACTTGTTCGATGGAAATTGTCTTATAATGACGACTTAAAATTGATTAAAGATGTGCAATTTGTGTGTAAAGTTTGTATTATAGCATCCAAGTTTCCAGTTTATCACAACATAAATATGAGTAGAGTTAAAATGCACCATTAATTTTGTGCTCCAATCATATCTAACATCTTTATCTATGTTTTCAAAGTGTCGATTTGAAACATATAACATGATATCCATATTAAAATGTGTCTTGAGACCAAATTTTATATTTTTGAATATTTTTTAGGATATATGTACAAAATCATTGTTTTGAATGGCCCAAAATCTTCTGATTTTGTACCAATCTAAAAATATAGTAAACAATTTCTAAAAAATATTAAATTTGGTCTCCAAACACATTTCAATATGGTATTATGGTGAGAGATTCAATTTCCTAAATCAATCGTTTCCCTCAAAACCCATCCAATTAAAAAAGCTTTTCATTACAAAAAGGGGGAATATATCTCCATTTTCAAAATCTAAATAGTTGATCCAAACTGCTCATTATGATTTCCACATGAAAATATACTTGGATGTCAAATTAACACATTTAAATTTTTTTTGAATATATTTTTAAATAGATAGAAAATCGCTTGATCTAGAAATTTTGGACCATCTTAAAGTAGAGATTTTTTATCTGAAAAAATAGTTAAAGTACCTAAAAAATGTAAAATTTGGCTTCCAATTATATTTTGATTTGAAGATGATGTTGAGTGAATCGGATCAACTATTCAAACAATGAAAATAAAAATATAAATTCATAATACAGACCGATGTGTGCTATGCATAGTACTCAATTCACTTCTATTCACCTCCTGAAATTAGAACTCAAGAGCAAAGTAAAATGTGCTTCTTCCTTCCATTTCCTTCCCTTCCTCCCCATTCACCCTCTCGGGAGCAGACAAGTATCCTCTCCAATATTGTAAAAGATTCCCTTCACTTTACGGTTTGAGATTAACTCCCAGCCGCTTTCAGATTCGGGCTAGCGTAGGGGGCAGTATTATTGGGCTTTGAGATTCGTGCCAAGTTAAAAAGAACGGTCCAGATGCAGTAATTGTAGAAGATTCCCTATTACGGTACCGGAGAGGATCTGAATTCCTCGGGAGCACACCCATATACACATGAAATTGCTTCAGGCAGCTTTAAGTACCAGTAAAATCCAATAAAAAAATAATATTTTCACGGAAACTAGGAGAAAAAAGAACTTATTGTTATCAAATAGTTGAACTGGAAATGTCATAATCAAGTACAATCGCTACTCCTCAAGCTCTGTAACAGTTGTAGATAACCTTCACAATCAGGGTCTATGTATCTATAAATAGACAAACAAACAAATAACAAAACAAAATCAATAAAAAAAAATAGATTTCACAAACTTACCCATAAACAATACCAAAATATTTTCATGTGCAACTGACACTGATCATCTATTTCCAAAATTTTCCAATAATACCCGAGCATTAGACTGTAAGAAAGAAAAAAAAGCACCTCCTACCAAAGATTGACAAATTTTAATCTATTCCTAATGAGCTATGGTTTCTTTTCAGTTGGAGATAACCAAACTTGAATTAAGATTAGAAAATAGTTAATTTGGTTGCTACATTTCATTGCTGCCTAAACCTAGAACTTTAATATGCCCTGTTGATATAAGTGTGTGTGCGTGAAAGAGAGAGAGAGAGCGAGAACCCATGTCGAAAGAGGAAGTCGAGAATAACAAGGCAGCAATTTGGCTTGTAAAATTCAGTTCTTCTGACGATATTTGCAGCTTGAGAAACAGTTATTAACCTAAAACTATCCACCTCTCCATCTGAAAAGATAAATTACAATACCACAAAAAAAGTAAATTCACAGTTAATTTCTTACAAATTCTGATCCGATTGAAAAAAACAACAATTATAGAGGAGTAAAATATCAGTGATGAAATAATGGGCCATTTTGTCAACTTCTTTTTGGGCCATAGGTGGTGTTTTGGTTGAAGCCTAAACTATGGAATAAGGGGTTTAGGCCTAACTAGGCGTAACTCTAAAATTAAGCCTTTAAATTTAAACCACCTCTCCAGGTTGCTTAAGAGCTAACCCCCCTACGGCCGACTATCCAATTTTTGTCCCATCTCTCTTTCTCTCTCCACCTCTCTCTCTTCTTTAGTCGATACTATTACTTAACTAGCTTAGGTCATGACATAACTTTACACCTCAATTATTTTAAATAAAGTGAGGTTATACCTCACCAATTTTTATTAAAAGTTGGTTTAGACTTTAGGATTAAGTTGGAATAATCAACTTTAGGCTGAAGTTGGAATAACCAAACATGAAAGCAAGGGTTGATAATTTCCGAGGGTTTAGATTTTAGGAAAAAGAGTGTTATTTAGAAATGTGTATATGCATGAAATGTCTTTGTTATCAAGTATTTAATATAAAAAAAAGAGTAGAACCTTCATTTTTGGGAACAAAATCTGGAGGCAGCTTCAGATCATAGCAAAAAAGTACATCTCTTTTGTACCGATATCCCTCAATATCCATGTACGAAACTGCCCCTACAGGTATAACACTGAAAAAAAAAAAAAAACAATACCGCCACAAAAATATCAACTATAACTTTAAAAAACACATAAATTCCTTATATTAAGATAAAAGTACAAGGTTGTAATGTATACTTGGTAGATATAGATGCTGGGATTCCAGCTTCTTCTTCACATTCTTTTATTATGTTCTTCTTGCATGAAATTCCATGTGGCTGGAAACAAAATTAATGTACTAAATTGTATAAAATTAATGCTAAATTCACCAGGCTACATTCCATTTCTAAAAGAGTGAGGCTATGGTACTACGCATAGCGCGTGTTACTCTGTACTATGGATCAATAATTTCATTTCAAAGTCCCAACAGTTGATTTGAGCCGTTCAACATGATCTCCATATGAAAATGTACTTGTAGATCAAATTTTACATTTTCTAGAATTTTTTTACTATTTTTTTAGATAGGTAGAAAATCACTTGATCTAAAGATTATGGACCATTCAAAAGTAGTGATTTTGTACCTATCTAAACAAATTCTAAAAATTGAAAAAGTTAGTTTGCAAGTACATTTTCATATAGAGATCATGTTAATTGGTTCAGATCAACTGTTTGGACTTTGAAAACACAGATATTGATCCATAGTACAGACTAATCCGTGCTATGTATACTACCATAGTCTCACTCTTTCTAAAACCCAAAAGGGAAATTTTATGGAATAGATTAGGGAAATTATTGGTCTAGCATACTCTTTCTTTATATAGGATGTCTTTTTCTCAAATACATTATGTACCATTTTTTGACTTCAGAGCATAATATGCAGTATGTTAATTGAAATGATTGTTTAAAGAAAAATTTCCCTATTGGAAACAACTTGAAACAACAAAATCTAATGAGGTAGTTTTTTCAGATTAAAAAAGTCTGACAAAATGATTATAAAGGGAGAGAACACATTTTATCATGCTTTCACATTACACACGACATTTATCATATTTGAAACCGACAACCGACAACCGACATTGTTTGAGACATTAGTGTTACTGCAAAGTTACATCAAATTATATGCTGATGCCTTTTGCCCCCAGTCTCCAAGCCAAAATTGAGCTGAAATCAACCATAATGGGTGTGGACCCAATATAGCTAGTTAGGAATCTCTCTGTGTTTTTTTAGATATTTTGTTGAGAATTTTTGTTCTGTATGTTGAGATATTTGTTATACTGTAGAAGGAACCAAATGGTTGGTACCAAAACTTTTTCATGATTTCTAATAGAAATCAGTGGGTTAATTCCCACTACTATCCGAAAAAAAAAATTTAACTCAAACCAATAATGAGCAATTTGGTTTAATAAAATAAGGGCAATTCAGTCATTGTTGTTCTCACTTAACTATTGACTTTTACTGTTGGGTTTTATTTGCCAAATATAAAATATTGGGTATATAATTATAAATATTTAAAACACAAACCAATCCGCCAGCAACAATGTGATCGAGCATTCCAGGAAAAGTTGGTTTATCTTCGCTTCTTTTAGCAACCCACAAAAACTTTTCACCGTCAATCTCCACATATCCATTCATGTGTACTCCATAAGCCTATCATATATTAATTAATTGATCAAAATAGGTAATGTATAAATAAAAGGAATAAGGTACAAAGAAAGATACATGTTAGCAGTTCCTTGCATGGTAACATAAATTGACCAGTATTTACCAGCATTTCCTGGTAATCTCTGGTATTTACCAGTATTTTCTGGTATCTATGTAATATTCTTGTTTTCTTCTGAACTATGTACTGTTGTCTTTTAGTTTAATGAATTACCTACGGGTTTGAAATTAAAAAAAATAAAATTTGAAGGGTATTTTAGACCTTTATGCCAAAATAAGGGGCAGCTGCACGCTCCAATGAGAAGAAAGGCGGCACTCCAAATGCTAATGTCACGGGATACAACTGAATTTTACATAAGAAAAGAAGTATAATGTTAAACAGAGTTATCTCATTATATAAAACATGCTATGCAAATTTCACAAAAGGCTAATTATGAGAAAGTGTAGAAGTACCTCATTTCGAATACCTGGAATAAGGTTGCCTAAGCATTTAATGACATGTGCAACCGCTTCCGTTCTAGCCTCATATGTTTTTAGTGATGTATTAAATTTAAGATGCTCACCTATTTTTCCTTTTACAATTTTATCTTTTACAATGCTAAATACATCATTGTGTTTGCTCAAGTGCTCAATGAATCTGAAACAAAACAAATTCAAAGTTAGCTATTGAGAATAAGTAACAGTTAAGTTTTTTTAAATAATGATAAACAAAAGCTTACGCTTTGTGAGTATAGCCGGCAATGTGATTATCAATCAGGAATGGCATGAATTCATCCTTCTTTTCCTACAATTTTTTATAAATTTAATTGTAATTTCATAAGCACTAGTGTTTTATCAGAAAATGTAATCTTACCAAAATTACCTTCTAAGTTTGCATTATCAATCAAGTGACTATCAAATCAAATAAGATTTGTGTAATTAGGAAAACCCATAACGGCTAATAGAAAATTAGGCAAACATAAGGACTAATTAGCCTATATAAACCCTTGTAAGCAATGTATTGAAAAATCAATAATGAAATTGTTTCTCTTTCAATTCAATCTCAAATTCTAATAGGTACCATAGCCACAGTGGCATCAGCCCCCACATCTTTCCAATTTGAGAATAACAACGCAAAATGACAAACTTAGAGTGTATAAATGCATATTACAAATCCACCCAAAATATTCTGTACCATTTTCATGTGAGAAATAGTACCAAAAAAAAATTCCAACTTTTCTAGGGGTTTGTGTGCAAAAAGGAAAAGAAAAATCTAAAAAATAGATATAACAATTTGATAAGAGGGATAGTATCATATACAAATTCTGTACCAATTCTGTACCAATTTGATATTAGCGAGAGTATCAAATAGAAATTTCACTTTTTTCTAGGGGTTTGCATGCAATAAGGAAAAAAAAAAGCAAGGATAGATATAACAATTTGATATGAGGGAGAGTATCAAATAAAAATTCCAAATTCTGTACCAATTTGCTACAAGGGAGAGTATCAAATAAAAATTCCAAAATTTCCAGGGGTTTTGTGCAAAAAAGAGAGAGACTCACAGATCCTCGGTTGCAGACACTAACTCTCTGGAAGAAACCGTTGAGATCCGACGGTTCATCGTCGTAGATTGCACCGAACTGGAGCGCATCGGCCCAGTCAAACCGAACCGATGAGCCGGTGGAGGCGAACCGGGTTGGAGTGGAAGGAAGGCGCCTAGCAAGGGAGAATTGCGGGAGTGCAGAGAAGCGAGGAGGAGAGAAGGGAATTGAGGGCATTTTGGTAATTCCGTAAGATCGGCGATTTGACAGTAGTAGTAGGAGTCGGAGGAGGCGTGATGATATGTGGGCCGAATGGACATCTTTTTAAATTCCTATGTCCATGACCTTTTATTGGGCCTTTATTTGATTCGACCGAATCGGCCCAAATAAGGCCTTGTAGAAAAGACAAACCTTTCTTGAAGAACGGGTATTCTCAGGTCAGGAGCATTCTCTCGCTTGCTCTCTCTCAGGTCAGATTACAACGGAGCATTCTCTCGTGCTTGCCGCCGATTCCAGAACCAGCACTGGTAGGCATCTTCCCATTTCTGAAATCTCTTCTTCCTTCTAGGTTATAAGCTGTGATTCGACTTGTTTGTTCTCATATTTCACTTGATTTGAGGATTATATATATAGGGATGTATGCTGGGTAAAGATAAGAGTAGTTTTTACTTCATGCAACACACGAATTATATGGAGAGCTGTTTTCATTCTATAGTTTGTGCGTTGCATGAAGCAAAAGCTGCTTTGTTAAAATCATTATCTGGTGCTATCTGCTCCCATTCAAGATCACAATCATAATCATTATGAATTCGTATCCTCTGAGTTAACTCAAATTTTGAGTTAAGATTTGGACCGTACGATTAAATCCGTACTAAGTATATATAAAGGATTCCGTGCATTATAGGCATGGATCGGATTGGTCTGAATTCTAATCATACGGTTCGGAAATTAACTCAAACAGTATGTTAATGCAGAGGACGCGGATTCAATCTTTATCCGGTGCTACTCTACTCTGTTAAAAATTGCTCCGTGATTATTAGAATAAAATTCGAAAAATAAAAGAGAAGTTACCAGGGTATTTGTCATTGTATATGTGAAATAAAATTCGAAATTTTTTGGATTAGGTTTTGATCTGATCAGATTAGAAATATTCAGAATTTTTTGGTGGAACATGAATCGTTGTAATTAGTCAAGGCTAATTAAGGATGAATCTACATTATAAACTAAAGATCAATTTAACAACAAAATTATTAAGCACACAAACATTCTCTTCCCCTTATTCTGTCTAAAAGATTTAAGTTGGTACATATATAATAGTAGTACAACACACAAGAAATCCATAGTAAAATAAAACATTCACAAATAATGAGAAGAAATTAAATAAGAAAGTCAAGCAGTAAGGAAGATTATTTATGAGCTCAAGAGTTTTACTGCTTAACTTGAACACTTGATAAAAAATTCAAACAGTATCTCCAATGCACATGTGAGTCATGAGCAGATAGAGGTGTGTGAGAAATTCTCCTCCTTGGCTCAATTGCTTGGCATGGTAGTTCATCTTGCAATTAATAGCCGCATGGCCCAGCATCTCCACCCAAACTCCACTGATAAGGCGCCACCTCCGATCCTCTGCCATCACAGTTAGCTGTTTTGCAAGCGAGAGCGCATCAGACAACACCGACCATGTAATTTTATCCCCTAAGATATTATCATCCATGCCTAAATGCAAATCCAATAATGCTTTTCTTGCCTCTTCTTCCGTAAGCCCACTTCTCTTTGTGTGAATGTAAAATTTGACATGGGCACAGGTGTGCTGAAATCTTATTTTCCCAATTCCATCCGGCATCATGGACGGTTGCATTGTTAAAAGGTACACCATGTAGTTTGAAATTATCAAACTTATTTCACGGATCTCTGAGTGAGTGTGATTGTCATTCCTAGCATCATGGGTGTGGAAGCAGAGATCCGTGGCAATGTGCCATATTAGAATGCTCTGGTCAAATTCCCTTTTATTGATGCACCATGTCATCAAAGGGTTAATGGCCTCCTTTTCGATTACTTTCTCTCCTTTGCGATCTTTTTGTTGGGTTTTGAGCAAACACAAGAACACACACGGTTTGGAGGCGCAAGCCAATTTTCTAATTTTCTCATCCTTCAACAGTAAACAGAGATAGAGTTTATTTGGTTTACACAATTACATAGAGGTCCAAATAAACATGCAAATTACAAGAAAACTTATTATTACAAATAAGTCCTTTAAATGTAATCGGGACACAACAAACTCCTCCTCCCGATTCATAAGGTAGAACCCTCAACCAAACCCGCCTTGTCACGACAAGCTTCAAGCTTCAAAGGCGGTAAGGACTTTGTTAACATGTCGGAGCCGTTCTCACTCGTGTGAACATTCTCCAACAACAATTCTTTCTTCTCAAGCACATCACGTATCCAATGGTACCTCAACTCAATGTGCTTGGACCGAGAGTGAAACATCGGATTCTTGCTCAAGTGAATTGCACTTTGACTATCACAAAACAATACATACATTTCTTGCCGAACACCCAACTCATGCAAGAACTTTTTCATCCAAATTAGTTCCTTACATGCCTCCGTAATGGCTATGTACTCGGCTTCGGTAGTAGAGAGTGCAACGCATTTTTGCAACTTAGATTGCCATGACACGGCTCCATTTCCAAAACACACCAAATAACCGGATGTAGACTTTCTCGTGTCTATGTCACCGGCCCAATCGGCATCCGTGTATGTCCCCAATACCGGATTGTTTGTACCTCCAAAACGAATACAATGGTTGGTTGTTTCCCTCAAATACCGAAGAATCCACTTAACGGCATTCCAATGCACCTTACCGGGGTTAGAAAGAAAGCGACTTACCACACCAACCGCATGAGCAATGTCCGGTCTAGTGCACACCATTGCATACATCAAAGAACCAACGACCGAGGCATACGGTACGTTTCTCATCTCCTCCTTCTCATTGTCATCTTTTGGACAACTATCATGAGACAACTTAAAATGACTAGCAAGAGGAGAGGTTACCGGTTTACTTTTGCTCATGTTGAATCTTTTAAGTACTTTCTCAATGTACTTCTCTTGTGACAACCAAAGTTTGCACTTCTCACGGTCTCTAGTGATTCTCATTCCAAGAATTTACTTTGCCGCACCCAAATCTTTCATGGCAAATTCATTCCCAAGTTTCTCTTTCAACTCTTTTATTCTTTTTAGATCACTTCCAACAACCAACATGTCATCGACATAGAGCAAGAGAATAATGAAATCACCACTAGAATACATTTTTACAAAAACACAATTATCGGAATTAGTTTTCTCAAATTTATTGTCACACATAAAAAATTCAAACCTTATATACCAATTTCGATGTGCTTGCTTCAAGCCATAGAGGCTCTTCTTTAACTTGCACACCAAGTGCTCTTGTCCTTTCATTACAAACCCTTCGGGTTGTTTCATGTAGAGCTCCTCCTCCAAATCACCATGGAGGAATGCGGTTTTGACATCTAGTTGCTCAATCTCCAAATTCATACTAGCGGCCAAACCGAGCACTACCCGAATTGAGGACATTTTTACCACGGGCGAAAAATTTTATTCAAAATCAATTCCCTTCTTTTGGTCGAATCCCTTCACAACTAACCGAGCTTTGTACCTTGGTTTTGCCTCTTGACCCTCGGATTTAATCCGATACACCCATTTGTTCTTGAGCACTTTCTTGCCTTTTGGCAACTCCACTAACTCAAAGGTGTTGTTCTCATGCAAAGATTTCATCTCATCTTGCATGGCTTCCAACCACTCACTTTTGTGCTCCGACAATATGGCTTCTTCAAAGCATTCGGGCTCACCACTATCTACAAGCAAAACAAATTCATTAGAAGAATACCTTGTAGTAGCCCGCCTATCTCGAGTTGATCTCCTTACTTCTTGCACTTGTGGAACCTCATTTGAAGAGGTTTCGATTTGGGAGTCATTCTCCTCATTTTGTGGGACATTTGTTTCGGTTGATTGGCTTAGGTTTGGCTGATTTGAAATAGGAGTTAGATCAACAAAATTATTTGAAGAGGTTTTCGCCTTGTCGAGGTTCCGCACATTTTCAATGGTTTCTTGTTCAAAGAACACCACATCTCGATTTCTTACTAACTTCTTTCCAATTGGATCCCACAACCTATACCCAAATTCACCATTTCCATATCCAAAAAAAATACATTCTTTGGTCTTGCTATTAAGTTTTGACCTTTCATCAATGGGTATGTGCACAAATGCTCTACAACCAAACACCTTAAGATAATGATAAGAGATATATTTACCTTTCCAAACCCTTTCCGATATATCACCTTCCAATGCATGTGAAGGAGAACGGTTGATCAAGTGAACCGCGGTATTCAAGGCTTCACCCCAAAAACCTTTTGAAAGTTTAGAATGAGAGAGCATGCATCGGATTCTCTCACAAATTGTGCGGTTCATCCGTTCGGCTATACCATTTTGTTGTGGAGTTTTAGGTACAGTTTTCTCAAGTTTAATACCATTGGTCTTGCAAAATATCTCAAAAGGACCACGGTATTCTCCTTCATTATCTAACCGGACACACTTTAACTTCCGATCGGTTTCTCTTTCAACCTCCACAACCCATTGCTTGAACACATCCAAGACTTGATCTTTTGATTTTAAGGAATATGCCCACAATTTTCTAGAATGATCATCCACAAAGGTCACAAAATAAAGAGCACCACCAATGGTTCTATCTCCCATTGAACAAAGATCGGTATGGACCAAATCTAGCAAACCCGATTTCTTACTTGTGGGATTTCTTTTGAAGGCTACACGATATTGTTTGCCCGCTAAACAATGTGTGCATGAGGTGAGAGAAGTACCATCACTAGGAACATACTTCCTCTTTGAAAGAATCTCAATACCCTTCTCACTCATGTGACCCAACCGCAAGTGCCACAAATCGGTTGAGTTACACTCCATGACATTTACTACATCACACACCTTAACTTGAGTCACATAAAGCGAACCAGATTTGGATCCACGAGCAACAACTAAATGCCCTTCCAATAATTTCCATTTTCCTCTAAAGAAACAACTTTGGTACCCGTCATCATCAAGGGCACCAACCGAAATTAAATGAAGTCTCATATCCGGCACATGCCGAACATTCTTGAGAATAAGCTTGCACCCCAAACTTGTCTCTACACTTACATCTCCAATTCCGGAGATTTTACAAACTCCGTTGTTTCCCATTCTCACAACACCAAAATCACCCTCCTTATAAGAGGTGAACAAGTCACGTCGAGATGTGACATGAAATGAGGCCGCGGAGTCTACCACCCAAGTGGAATCTTGACTAGTAAAGTTTACAAAACCTTCATCACAAGCTATAAACACTTCTCCATCGGATGCAATTGCGGTGGTATGTTCCTTCTCATTATCACCGCCTCTACTTTTGGATTGATCTCTCTTGAGACCATTTTTCGCTTTCAACTTCCGGCATTCATTTTTCATATGACCGGGCTTCTTATAATAATGACATATAATCCCCTTTCTCGACTTTTACCTCCTCTTTGATTTATCCCGCTTGTCATCATCATGAGAGTTTCTATAAGCATTCCTACCACGGTTTTCGGTAATAAGAGCTGAAGACTCACTAGTGATTCCTAACTCCTTACGCCTCAACTCCTCATTGAGCATACTATCCTTTACCATGGCTAGGGTTACAACACCATCCGGTGCCGAGTTACTCAAAGACACCACCAAAGTTTCCCAACTATCGGGTAAGGAACTCAATAAAATTAATGCTTGTAACTCCTCATCCAAAACCATTTTCATGGTAGACAAACGGTTTACACAATCTTGAAACCGACTCAAGTGATCCGACACCGAAGACCCTTCTTGGTATTTCATATTAACCAACTTTCTAATATAAAATGCCTTATTTTGAGCGGTCTTGCGCTCATACAAACTCTAAAGTTTCTCCCACAAAGTTTTAGCCTCGGTTTCGGTTGAAATATGGTGATACACGGAATCATCAACCCATTGTCTAATTATGGCAATTGTCTTTCGGTTAGAAATTTTCCAAGCTGCATCGGAGGTACTATCGGGTTTTGTACCCGTAAGAGGTTCATAAGCATCCTTACAATACAACAAATCTTCCATACGAGACTTCCAAATAGAATAGTTGGACGAAATAAGTTTAATCATAGTACCACTGTTACTCCCCTCCTCCATTTCAGAAATTTACTGATAAAATTCAGACTCAGACAGTGCAGAAAAAATTTCTGCCAGAACACTGTTCAGAAACAGCACAAAATAGAATTTACCAGTAAAATAGCCTCACTGTCTTCATTTGGTCTTTGCGCGGTCCAAATCAAAAGAGAAATTTACCAATTTCAATTGGTCTTTGCGCGGCTCACCAAGGAATAAGCAAAATGACCAATTTTTTAGTCTTGCGCGGCTCACCAGAAATGAAACAAATAACCTTTCTTTTGGTCTTTGCGCGGTGTACAGAAGAGAGAAATTCCTCTCTGTCTATTGTCGCGGCTCACCAACCGGATCGCAGCAGCGTGCTCAACAGAAAAACCCTCGAAACGGTGCAGCAGAACTGTAGCGGAAGAGCGATCTGAACCTAGAACCACCGATCGGGACTAACGATGGCTCGATCAGCTCTGATACCACTTTGTTGGTTTACACAATTTACATAGAGGTCCAAATAAACATGCAAATTACAAGAAAACTTATTATTACAAATAAGTCCTTTAAATGTAATCGGGACACAACACTTTTAACTCTTGCAAACTGATCACGGGTATGAGCTGTCCATATAAAATCTCTTCTAACTTGCTTGGCACAGGAATAGAGTGAATGAAAATAAAGTTGTCCCAAAACTTTTTCAGCTTAACAGCACCCAAAATCCTTTTAATGATGGTATTTTTATCTCTCAGGGAAAAACTCAACAAACTATATTGACCCATTGAGTTTGACCACCGGGGCTTGCTCTCCGAGAAAAAAACATGACATAACTTTGGCAGTAATAACTGCCAGATTCTTTAGTAGACTGTGTTCCTTTTTTCCAAGTGCGACTATCATCCAATCAGAGAATATGATTAGAAGAAGGGAAATCAATTCCATGAATAGAGCAGAACCAAGTAAAACGTAAGATATTATGATGTCTTCTTTTGCGTAACCTCTTTTCTCGTTCTTAAGAAAGAGTACGAAAGCAGAGAAGATCATCCCAAGAGAGACAAATCGCCGAGGCAACCACGTGGACCATTGATAATGATAGCCTTGGTGTGAAGCACATCGTATACGAATGAAAGCTCTATATCCACCAATTTCAATGCCTTACGCACACCATAATTCCGGGAATAAAATTGGTAATGGTGTAGTTTTAAGAAGGTGAGCCTGAGGTCTGCTACAAGAGGCATGGTTCTCTTAAATAAATCATAGGCATCAAGTATATTGGAAGGCAGTGACTCATTACTTCTTGTGGTATCTGTGCTACTCCCAACATTCGTAATTGATTTGGGTTTGAACATTGAACTTCGCAATTGATCCATGCTAGAAGAACGGAGAGCCGAAGTTCTCTTTAAGTACTTGACCAATCCAGCAATGAAAACAAGTGCAGCTGCTACACGTAGCCTGGGAATAGCTACCAACTCAAGCAATACCATAAATGCTATAACAACCTGAAGCTCATTATCCTCAATTGAAAATGGTCTGGCCCACCAAGGTGGAGGAGGAAAGAAGCCCAAAAGGCCATCAGGCCTACGCCACCAGTGCCTACGTTTTGCCTCCTGAGAAGGTTGCCGATTGCCAAGGTGGCAACGTAATCAGCAAACAGGTAAAAGAACCAGAGAAGAAGGATTAGGAGCTTTTGGCTAGTGCGTTTTCTCAAGGGAGACAAGAAGACCAGGCCAAATTGCAAGGATAGGCTTACCAGCACCAGGATTCTCATTTCGTCAGCATTTCAGAGCCTTTTCAAGCTCTCTTTTGTAATTGCCATTGTGGTACCTTTTTTCACAAAGAAGAGAGAGGTTTCAGTTATGGATGTCCATGGATACGATACAGATCGGGTGGAGGCATTTTCATATATCCATACTCTACCCTTATCCGTTAAGTTTTGTCCTTACTCATACCCTACCCTTATCCATTACCCTACCCTTATCCGTTAAGTTTTGGCTTTACTCATACCCGTTAAGATAAATGATAACAAAACGAATAATGTGTAATTATCGAATAAATTAATAGTTTAAATTTAATCTATAATATAACAAAAAAATAAATATACTAAACACATCATGTACGTAATATCATAAAATAATAAAATTATAATTTTTTTATTCCATTAGTTTTAAAATAATAAATTATTAATCAAATATAACGATATAAAATGGTATATAATTCAATTTTATCATAAGTTATTAATTAAGAAACAATATAAATTGTTGTATAAATCAATGTAATCAACATAACAAAAAAAATATATAGTTAATTATATGTATAAATAAAAATATCGTAAATAATTTAATATTTATCAATTAATAACGGGTACAAATTAAATAGCTGTTACCCAAACCCTTACCCGTTAAGCTAACAATTTTTTTAATTACCCATACACTCATACCCGCCTTATCGTATATGATACGAGTCGGGTAAAAGCTTAGAAGTGTTTCATTGGCGCCCCCTAGTTTCAGTTCTGAAGTAGATAACTATATATGTTTCCATATTTATACCATAAACTACTGGATTCAAAATCAAAATATTCCCTTTTATATAGGAGTAGTGCTTAATTAATATCAATATATACAATAATTATACTGTGCTTACTTGAAAGCTCTTTGAGGTGCTCAGCTTAGAGATTGGGCCCGGGAGATGTGTTTCGTTTGTAGCGATCGATTCTTGCCCCGAAGAATTAAATCCGGAGAGAGATGGTTGTAGATGGTAATGGCATTGGAAGCTCTGCTAGAGCTCTCTTATTTGAAGGGTATATATTCTTAGCTTCCTTGTAAAGTAAATTAGGGTTTATGTTTCTTAATTTCACTGTTAATTAATTTCCATTATGTGTGCCATATTCCAATTAAAAAATTATATTGATCATAAATTGATAATAACTGCTTTTTCTGAATTATATTCTCTCAAAAATGAGTGTTTATATATTATATATTCATCATTACAAATTAATATCTTACAAAAAAAAAAAAAAATTTACTACAAAGATTTGACAACCCAACTAAGATATATATATAAAAGACATGAGAAATGTTCTGAACTGGACATGTCCATTCAAAATTTGACAACCCAACTAAGATTAATTAATTTACTAATTGAAAATTAATCGAATTAATAGCAGCTGATGCGGATATCTGCTCTAAGAGCAATTAAGTAGATTATTTCTCTCTTTCTTTGTTTTTTTATTCTTTGCTCAAAGGTGTGTCCAAATTGAACTTTAATTGGTGTAAAGTGGAAACTATATATATTCCACCAAAATGGGATATGTTCCTCAGTTCCTGGCTTGAAGTGATTATTATATGCTTTCCCTCCATGCACATGTGCGCACTTAGCTTTCACAAGTATGCATCTTTCTTTTCTGTTGTCGGGTCTGTAAACCCGTTAGATTTCTGATCGCAGTCACATGCTTCGTGTGTTGTTGGGTAAATCCAATTAGATAAATCTGGGCTTTCTTCGTGGGCCGAGTCCACCGCCATCAAAACTGATAAACCCTAAATCCAAAATCCTAAACGAAAAATTTAAACCGTTCAAGCTGACCTACTTAATGAGTGATGTGTTTACATATAAAATTTATAAATTTATAAATTATTTTAGTATTAAGTCGAGCAGTAAAAAATTGATGAAAATGAATGCAATAAAATTAACTTACCCCCCACATTTGACCATTTGATTTGATACTAAAATAATTCAAAAAATTATAAATTTACATGTAAATGCATCGGTCATCAACTAGATAGGTTTGAACGGTTTGAATTCATCACTTAAAACCTTTCTAATAGGTTTTGCAGTTAGTGACATTTAGGTTGAAATGACACCAATATCATATTAGCCGGAGTCTATATTAAGCACACAAAAATAAAAGATTTAAGTTGGTACATGGTACTACAGCACACAACAATTAATCAGAATATCATAAAAATGAACTAAGAAGAAATAATGAAGTCTAGCAGTAACCAAAATATCATAAAAATAATGAACTAAGAAGAAATAATGAAGTCTAGCAGTAACCAAAATATGGGATGGTCAAAATGACATGCTAACAAGTAATAGCTTTTGGAGGATTCTATCATTAATTAGTTAGGTGGGTGCTCTGTTGATGTGATCTATATTTAAAGCTGTGTGTTAGTTGCAAATAGACCAATAACTTCTTCAGTTTCTAATATAAGAAACATTTTAAGTGTGTGTGTGTGTGTGTGAGAGAGAGACAACCCATGTCGAAAGAGGAAGTCGAGAATAACAAGACAACAATTCGTCTTCTACAAAAACAGAATTTGCCTCTAATATATTTAAATTACAAATTGATGCTAAAATTAAACATATAATAAATATTTACCTAAACATATATTATTGAAGAACTTGTCACAAATTTAGGAGAAGTGCTTCCATATATTT
Organism: Carex parvula; assembly: GCA_025461045.1. Classification (NCBI taxonomy): domain Eukaryota; kingdom Viridiplantae; phylum Streptophyta; class Magnoliopsida; order Poales; family Cyperaceae; genus Carex; species Carex parvula. The sequence goes on along the minus strand of JAJGRW010000050.1, from coordinate 1,285,311 downwards.
GTATTTTAGTAAAATTGTCGGTTACTTCATCGACATCACATTTTCTCTGCTATATTTTTTTCAATATATAATCATCAGATGATTATTTAAGAAGTGATCGGATATTCTATTACATAGCTTTGTCTTAAAAAAAATTAAAACAAGACAGATTAGTAAGCCAACTAAATAGAAATTTTCTAGTTTTGCAACTTCTGCTACTCTATATATGACATAATTAATATATATAGAGGAGAGCAATGAAATCAAATTTAAATTAAAACTGATCCTTAATTTAGTTACTTTTCAAAATTTGTATTTTTTTATAATACAAACCTATAGCTAGGCTAATGTCATATATAATCTTGTAATCACGACTTCATAATACCAAACGAGTCACCTGATTCATATATGCTTGACAACAAATATCAAGATTTGTACCCATATATTTGTTTGACAACAAAAAGAATTAGCAGGTCAATAAAAAACATTTCTAGAATATGCACAAGACTTAGGTTTGATCTGATCATATTTGTTGGGGGCTCTTAATATATGAAATGAAATTCCTTATTTGGTAATAGACAACCATATTTGTCATTGTATATATGTCAGATTAGAAATACTCAGCATTTTTTGGTGGAACATGAATGGTTTTAAATAGTCAAGGCTAATTAAGGATGAATCTACAATATGAAAGAACAAAATTATAAAGCACACAAACATTCTCTTCACCTAATAATGTCTAGAAGATGTAAGTTGGTACATAAATAATAGTACAGCACACAAGAAATCCAGTAGTAAAATAAAACATGCAGAAAAACAAAGAAGAATTTAAATAAGAAAGTCAAGCTTTAAGGAGAATTTTATTTATGAACCCTTGATAATTATATCCACCACGGTCAGCATCTTCAGCATCTCCAATGCACATGTGAGCCATGAGCATATAGACGTGCGTGAGAAATTCTCCTCCCTGGCTCAATTGCTTGGCATGGTAATACGTTTTGCAATTAATAGCCGCATGGCTCAGCATCTCCACCCAAACTCTACTGATAAGGCGCCACCTCTTGTTCTCTTCCATAATAGCAAGCTGTTGTGCAAGCCGGCGCGCATCAGACAACATCGACCATGTTCTTTTCTCTAAGAACTCATCATTCACTACTTCTGAATCCAATAATGCTTTTCTTGCGTCATCTTCTGTAAGCCCACTTCTCTCTGTGTGATAGAAAAATTTGACATCGGCACAGGTGTCCTGAGATCTTATTCTCCCAATTCCATCCGGCATTATGGACGGTTGCATTATTAAAATGTACACAATGTAGTTTGAAATTTTCAAACTTATTTCACGGTCTGACTGACCAGTACTCTCAGGGTTTTCACTGTCTGGGTGAGTACTGCTATTGGCATTCCTAGCAACGTGGGTGTGATAGCAGAGATCCGTGACAATGTGCCATAATAGAATACTCACGTCAAATTCCTTATCTTTGATGCTCCATCTCAAATGGTCACATTTCTCCTGTTGGAGCACTTTCTCTCCTTTGCCATCTTTTAGCTCTTGCAAGTCGATACTCAACCTGTCGCGGAGCTGTTCAACTAAAAGATGTTTAAACTCTCTTGGCACAGGAACAGAGTGAATGAAAAACTTATCCCATAAATTTTTCACCTTATCCCATAAATTTTTCACCTTAACAGCACCCAAAATCCGTCTAATGATGGTATTTTCATCTCTCAGGGAAAAACTCAACAAACTGTATTGACCCATTTTGTTTGACCACTGGGGCTTGCGCTCTGAGAAAAAAAATGACTTAACTATGGCAATAATAAGTGCCAGTTTCTTTAGTAGAGGCTGTTTCTTTTGTGCAAGTGCAACTATCATCCAATCAGAGAATATGATTTGAAGAAGGGAAATCAATTCAATGAATAGAGCAGAACCAAATAAAACATAAGTTATTATGATGTCTGCTTTTGCGTAACCTGTTTTCTCATCGTTCATAAGAAAGAGTACGAAAGGAGAATAGATCAGCACAAGAGAGGCAAGTCGCCAGAGACAACCACGTGGACCATTGGTAAGGACCGCCTTGGTGTGAAGCACATCGTATAGGAACGAAAGCTCTATTTCCACCAATTTAAATGCCTTCCATACACTACAGTTCCGGAAATTAGCTCGACAATTGTATAGCTCATTGGAGGTGAGCCTGAGGTCTCCCACAAGAGGCATGGTTCTCTTAAATAAATCATAGCCATCAACTATATTGGAAAGCAGCGACTCATCACTTCGTGTGATATCTATGCTATTCCCAGCATTCGTAGTTGATTTGGGTTCGAACATTGAACTTCGCAATTGATCCATGATGGAAGAACTTTGTGTGATATATTGCCCTTTGCCAGCATTCGTAATTGATTTGGGTTCGAACATTGAACTTCGCAATTTATCCATGCTGGAAGAACGGAGAGCCCAAGTTCTCTCTGAGTACTTCATCAATCCAGCAATGAAAACGAAGGAAGCTGGTACACCTATCTGGGGAATAACCACCAATTCAAGCAATACCGTAATTGCTACAAAAACCTGAACGACCAATCCGAGTAAATGTCTCAACCAGAGCTCATTATCCTCAATTGAAAATGAAGTGATGGTGTCTGGCCCACCAAGGTGGAGGAGGAGGAAAGGAGCCCAAAAGGCCATCAGGTCTACATCATCGTGACGACCGCTAGCGCCTTCGTTTTGCCTCTTGAGAAGGTGGCCGAGTGCCAAGATGGCAACATAATCAGCTACCAGGTAAAAGAACCAGAGAGGAAAGATGAGCAGCTTTTGGCCAGTGCGTTTTCTCAAGGGAGACAAGAAGACCAGGCCAAATTGAAAGCATAGGCTTGCCAGCACCAGGATTCTAATTTCCTGAGCATTCCAGAGCCTCTTCCAGCTCTCATTTATTATTTGCATTCTGAAAATTGTTTGTTAGATATATTCCCTTGGCCAAATTAATCTTTTTTTTTCTCTCTCTCCTTTCTGCTATGAATGCGCAACACTCTTCTTTTCTAATCTTCTCTTTTGTCCATCGTGCTTAGTTTGAGCGAAAATCCTGGTACCTTTTTTCACAAAGAAAAGAGAGGTTTCAGTTCTGGAGCAGATAACTATCTATGTTATATGTTTCCATATTTTAAAATTTGATTAAAGAATTTATACCAAGAACTATAATGTGCTTTTAATTTGCTCGGCTTGCTTGGTAGATCTAATAATTGCAAAGGGAAGTGACTGAAGGCAAAGGATATCCTTATATATGGCAATCCAATTAATTCTTACTCCTTTTTATAGAACTGTTTGTTGTTTGTTTTTCATCTTCATTTAATTATGTTTGTTGTTTATTTTTCTTAATATTCGCGTGCACGGAACCCATCAGACTCAAATTTGACAAAAATAATGGTAACATATGCGAGATACATAATAATTACATAATTGTAAAAAATTATAGCAGTACTCAGCAAGACATCCTTGTTGGATCATAATCCAACATTGAGCATATATGTAATTTAATTATGAATTGTATACTGTCATATATGATTGTCACAATTAAGTGATCTAATATGAAATTAAGATATTAGACAATATATGTATTTAATAAGGTGTAGTCCATAAATATGTAAAACAATTTAGACAAAGATCAAATCATTAATGTATTGATTCTGAGATTTACAATTCAGAAAACTGTCTTTCTAGAGGTTTGTGCGGGCCATACGGCTATGGATGCCACTAGACGGTTTTTGATGCCACTAGACGGTTTTTGATGCGGTCGCACAAAATACTTTTTTTTTTAAGTTGGCAGATAACCAGATAGGTTACCCTATATAATGATTGGTCCACAAGGCACAAGATAATATAGAAAAACACAGAAACTGAACATACATTTTCTCTTTAGAAAATATAGATCTGTGTGCATTCTCTTCTTCTTCCTCCATCAAAGAATAGAGATGAGAGATCAATTAAGAAAAATAGAGAGGATATCTCAAGAGCCAAATCTTGCTGTCTTGGAGACTTGATCCACGGCCATATGACATAAATGCGAGAAGAGCTTATTGCCATTGAAGACTTGTCTCATTCTCACGGAGACGGCTCTTCAGACTTGAGGATCCATAGCCAATGTTATCGAATCAGGTATTGTATTCCGCACTTTTGATTTTGTAAATCATGTCGAAAGAATCTTCCTTCTCGTTATGTTCTCTTTTGGAAAAGGAAAAATAGAAAAGTGATGGTTCAAATTTCATAGATTGGCATCGCACCTTGAGAATTGTTCTCAGGCGCGAGAAAAAGGAATACGTCTTAACTAAACCTCTCCTTAACAAACCAAGTGGCACAACCACTCAGAAAGATAAGGATGAGTACACCAAGCACGAAGAGGATGAGCTTGATGTTTCTTCCCTCTTAGTTACATTGATGAGCCCTGAATTACAGAGGCTGTTTGAGGCAAAATCAACGTACATCATCATGAGCCAGCTCAAGAAAATGTTTCAAGAGCAAGCTCGTGTTGAGAGGTACAATGTGACTAAGGGTTTTCTGGAATGCAAGATGGCTAAGGGTACCTCCGTTAGGGCTCACATGCTCCAGATGATGAGCTATGTGGAGCAGCTGGAGAAGCTCGAGTGTCCCGTAGACAAGGGGTTAGCCACGGACATCGTGTTGAACTCTCTACCATCGAGATATTATTCATTCATCATGAATTACCACATGCATGGAATGGAGAAGAGTCTAGAAGAGTTGCATGGGATGTTAAAGACTGCAGAGGCTGACATGAAGAAAGGAGTTTCTCATGTCCTTGCGGTCTCAGAGGTAGGGAGGAAAGTTAAGAAAGGCAAAGGCAAGAGCAAACGAAAGGGCGATGCTAAAGGAAAAACTCAGATGGAGATCTCGAGTACTGCCAAGGAAAAAGTCCCCTTATGATGTTGAGTGTTACTACTGTAAGAACAAAGGACATTGGAAGAGGAGTTGCCCTAAGTACATAGAAGATAAGAAGGCTGGAAAGGTTCCAACTTCTTCAGGTATGTTTGTTGTTGAAGTTAACCTTGCTACTTCTATCTCAGACTGGATATTGGATACCGGTTCATGTGCTCATATTTGTTCTAATATGAAGGCACTAAAGATAGGAGAATGCTAGGAAAAGGTGAAGTACAACTCTGCGTCGGAAATGGTGCAAGTGTTGCAGCTGTTGCCGTAGGAAATGTAGAGTTGCTTTTACCTAGTGGGCTTGTAGTTGAACTTAAGCATGTTTATTTTATTCCTTCTATTTCAAGAAACATTATTTCTATTTCATGTATGGACATGGATGGTTTTGTGTTTACCATCGAGAACAACTGTTGTTCTTTTTATATAAATGCTTTGTTTTATGGATCTTCTTATGTGCGGAATGGTCTATACTTGCTTGAAATGGATAAACAAGTCCTTAACATTAATAACAAACGACTCAAGGCCCAACATGAGAGTGAGACTCTTGTATGGCATTGCCGCTTGGGTCATATAAATGAGAAACGCATCAAGAAATTGCAAGAGGTAGGACTTCTTGGTCAATTTGACTTTAAGTTGATTGACGTGTGTGAGTCTTGTTTACTTGGAAAAATGACTAAGGCGCCTTTCACCAAGAGAGGTGAAAGGACAAATGAGTTGTTGCCACTCATACATAAGGATGTGTATGGACCAATGAGCATTTGTGCAAGAGGTGGCTATTCATACTTCGTCATGTTTACTGATGACTTCAGTAGATATGGTTATGTCTACCTGTTGAGACATAAATCTGAATCCTTTGAAGAGTTCAAAGAATTTAAGAATGAAGTTGAAAACCAATTGGGCAAAAAGATAAAAGCCATGCGATCAGATCGTGGTGGTGAGTACTTGAGTAACGAATTTGGTGATTATATAAAAGAGTGTGGAATTGTTTCACAACTCACTCCTCCTGGACGCCACAATGGAATGGTGTTTCCAAAAGGAGGAATCAAACCTTGTTGGACATGGTTCGATCGATGATGAGCCAAGCTAGTTTACCACCTTCCTTTTGGGGTTATGCACTTGAAACTGCCGCATTCACACTAAACAGGGTGCCATCAAAATCCGTAGAAAAGACACCATACGAGATATGACATAGAAAGGTTCCTAATATGTCTTTTCTAAAAATTTGGGGTTACGAGGCTTATATCAAATGGTTGATATCAGACAAGCTAGGACCCAAATCAGACAAGTGCTTATTCATTGGATATCCCAAGGAAACTAAGGGATATTACTTCTATAAGTAGTATGAAAGCAAGGTGATTGTTGCCAGACATGCTGTGTTGTTGGAGAAAGAGTTTCTTTCAAGAAGAAGTAGTGGGAGTAGTGTGCAACTTGAAGAGGTTCATGATGCAACACTTAACAGTGAGATCAGGTTAGATCCCATAGTCCCATCCATGAATGTAGAGGCTAGTGGGAGTCAACAAGAACCTATTTTGCAACCGGTTGCGGAAGAAGTTCAAGCTCCGTCTCACGAATCATTTTCACAAGGAGTTGTGAAAGAAGGTCAAGAGGCAGATCCACAAGGGGTTGTGGAGGAAGCTCTTGAACCTCAAGCACTGTTGTTCGTAGGTCAGCAAGAGTGAGTCATCCGCCTTAAAGATGGTTAGGGCTCCATGAGGTGACAATATTAGATACTGAAGATCCTTTGACCTATGCAGAAGCGATGGCGAGTCCCGACTCTGCAGAATGGCTAGGAGCCATGCAATCTGAAATACATTCTATGTACGACAATCAAGTATGGAACTTGGTTGATCCTCTGGTAGCATTAAGCCTATTGAGAACAAGTGGGTTTTCAAAAGGAAATCGGACATGGATGGCAACTTGACTACTTACAAAGCACGGCTGGTTGCGAAAGGTTTTAAGCAAATTCGAGGAGTTGATTATGATGAAACCTTCTCGCCTGTGGCTATGTTTAAGTCAATTCAGATTATCTTAGCAATTGCCGCATTTCATGATTATGAGATATGGCAAATTGATGTCAAAACTGTATTTCTAAATGGAGATTTAGAAGAGGATGTCTACATGATACAACCTCATGGTTTTGTGGATCCTAATAATACTAAGAAAGTTTGCAAGCTTCAGAGATCCATTTATGGACGGAAGCAAGCATCGCGGAGTTGGAACAAACGATTTGACAAAGAGATCAAAATGTTTGATTTTATCAAATGCGAAGAAGAACCTTGTGTATATAAGAAGGTAAGTGGGAGTGCAATCATCTTTCTGGTGTTGTATGTGGATGACATACTTCTTATTGGAAATGACATTCCTTCTCTGAATTCTGTGAAAAACTTCATTGATGAAGGTGTTCTCAATGAAGGATCTGGGTGAAGCTGCCTATATTCTAGGCATCAAGATCTATAGAGATAGATCTAGGAGACTCATAGGATTGAGTCAAAGTGTGTACATTGACAAAGTGGTAAGAAGGTTTAGCATGCAAGATTCCAAGAAAGGTTTCTTGCCAATGTCATATGGCATCCCTTTAAGCAAGAAACAGTGTCCTACAACGACTGTTGAGCTTGATTGCATGAAGAGAGTACCATATGCTTCGGCAATTGATTATATCATGTATGCCGTGATATGCACCCGCCCAGACGTGTCATACGCGTTAAGTGTAACTAGTAGATATCAGGCTAATCCAGGATTGGCACATTTGACTGCTGTCAAGAATATCCTAAAGTACCTTAAAAGGTCTAAGGATATGTTCCTTGTCTATGGTGGGGAATTTGAGCTCGTTGTAAGGGGTTACACCGATGCTAGTTTCCAGACCGACCATGACAACATGAGATCGCAATCGGGATATGTGTTCATTCTCAATGGTGGAGTTGTGAGCTGGAAGAGTTCCAAGCAGGAGACCACAGCTGATTCAACCACCGAGGCTGAATACATAGCGGCCTCGGAAGCTGCAAAGGAAGGATTTTGGATCAAGAAGTTCCTGACCGAGCTTGAAGTGGTTCCTAGTTCTTCGGATCCTGTAGAGCTCCTTTGGACAATAATGGAGCTATTGCACAGGCCAAAGAACCAAGATCACACCAGAAATCCAAACATGTTTTACGAAGGTATCACCTGATCCGGGAGATTATCAATCGAGGTGATATAAATGTTTGCAGAGTTGATACGGACAACAACACAGCTGATCCGCTAACAAAGCCGCTTTCTCAAGCAAAGTATACGATGCACACTGCCTCTATGGGTATGAGATACATTAGAGAGTGGATTTGAGATTATGTAAGGCTACACTTGTTTAGAGCTTTTATGCATGGAGATGTATATGTGATTGGCTCTAGCTCAAGTGGGAGATTGTTAGTGTTGTGATCTAGAAGCCAATCATAGGATGATTGTTTTCTAAGTTTTGTTTATGTAATTGGATGATTTGTTTATCATTTTGTTCCTTGAGTATTTTATTACTTATAGATCATTCAGGTTGATGACTTCAAATTGTGGAACTCTATAAAAGAGTTAATAAATACTCTAAAATGTCCATAGTCTTGATAATTAACAAGAAATATTAGTTATCAATGAAAGATTAGCATTTAGATTAGATGATGATTATGTTCTGCAGATCATATGACAAGGAGTTGTCAATCTAATCAAATGGATACCTGATGGAGATCAGGAGATTGAACGTGACCAAAATAAAACATTTAATATGGATTGTGTTTGTGTCATTAATGTTTTATTTGTGTCTGGAATTCTAAGGTATGAGATGATTGTTTCTCTTACATGAGAATACATATTCGTGGGTATTATCTAACGCTGTCCGTAACTGGCAGTTATACAGATTCTATCTCAGTATGTATCTCTCATGTAGAGGGATAGTAATTATCAAGAATACCAATGTCCCTCATGTAAATAAGTGATGATATCACTGGGCCCCTTGATGAAATAATATAATTATGTGCACATATGATTAAGGAGTTAATCATAATTACTGAATTATTTCAGAATCAAGAAACGAGTAGAATTGCAAGGATGACACGTTCCTACCTTGGATCTATTCATGATATCATGAGACATGGAATTGATACGAGGTAATTGTTGCTTAGGGATCGTGATACAGTATAGTACTTATCATCTGTGTTAATTGGGTAACTACAATGCATATTGCTAGGTGCCGCTTGTAGTTTATGGAATCGAAAGGAGTTTCAGATTTCATTGCCATGTGACATAGGGATCCATATCCTCGACGGTACTGTAAAAGATTCCCTTTTACAATTAACTATTTACGGTTCGAGATTAACTTTCAACTGGTTTGGGATTCGGGCTGACTGAGGGGGCAGTATTATTGGGCTTTGCCATTCATGCCAAGTTAAAAAGAACGGTCTAGATCAAGTAATTGTAAAAGATTTCCTATTACGGTACTGCACTGGATGTGAATTCTGTGACATAGATTCCACAGGGTCACATCAATAAGAAGTTAATTAGAAATGCTCCTTAATTTATTTGACATGTATGACATGATAAATAAATTGGTTTCTCTACCAGAACATGAGAAAAATAATTATTTGGAATAATTTATATATGATACTATAATTAATTAGATTGATTGTATTAATTCAAATAAGGAAAAATAGAACTTGGCCCAAATAACAAAGTCCAATAGCTGTTGTTAATTGTGGCTCATGTTTATTTTATGAATTGTTTTCTTATTAACCACCACGTTCTACCACGTTTTTGACCACAATCTAATTCGATTTTGGCTTTCCTCCAGACAGGCAAAGTTCTAGATATTTCTTTTACCTTTCCAGAAATATATAGAATGCCCAAAATCGACAGTAGCGTTTCTTATTTTGACCATATCTCCCTCATACGATGTCGGTTTTGGGCATTCTATATATTTCTAGAAATATCTAGAACTTTGCCTTTCTGGAGGAAAGCCAAAATCGAAAGCCAAAATATCTAGAACTTTGCCTTTCTGGAGGAAAGCCAAAATCGAATTAGATCGTGGTAAAAAATGTTGTAGAACATGGTGGTTAATTTGGACTGCCATGTTCTTCAAACTGCTGCACACGTTTCTTATTTTGATCATATCTCCGTCGTACAAAGTCGGTTTTGGACGTTCTATATCTTTCTAGAAATGTAAGAGAAAGATCTAGAACTTTGCCTCTTTAGAGGGAAGCCAAATTCGAATTAGATCGTGGTAAAAAACGTGGTAGAACATGGGATTAGTTTAGGAAACAGAATTCACATTCCTTATTTGCAATATATATTTTCCCTCTCATTCCTTTTAAGAGTAATTTCGTTTTTAGAGTTGAAGTTCTGCCAAGAACTCTCTCTTTCTTTTTTGTTTCATCTCTCATGTGTTGAGAACCCATAAACCCTAAAAGATCAAGATCTAGTTCTCTTTAATGATTGATAGGGAGTAAAGAGCAACCAAGTTAGTACTCTCTAGCAAGATGAATATTTGGTTTCTAATTAATTTCTTGGTGGATACCGTGGATGACTTCTACTTTGGAGTCTCATCTTAGTGCAAGACATTCTAGGTCACGCACACATCAACCACCAAGGCGCTGCAAGGCATCAACCACCATTAGCATCAACAAAGAGGTGGAGGCTACAACCCTACATCTCAAGGACCTTCCTTTCTTGTTTGGAGACAAGAAACAAAAATGTATGATGTTTGATGATTTGGAAATTGATTTTGGTTTGATTTCAATCGCACATGATGATCTCTTTTGGTACTTTTCTTGTCAAAAATTTTGAAATTCCGCTGCCTTAAGTACCATAAAACCCATCAACATCCTCTTACTAGCTCAATTGAAGGGACTTCATCAACAATGGCCACCCAATCTAGGGTTCTTCATCATGGAGCACTTAAAGAAGGTAGCCAAGGAGACACGTAAAGACCTTGATATAACAATTGGCGCATATGTTTCCCTCTTTGCTAAATACCTAGAGGTAACCATACTAGAAGAGGAGGTGCGTGGTGATCCCTACATCAACCTTACATACCTAGTAGAGCATCGTCAACTTATGACTGCATGGTATAGTAGTCACAAGGAGCTCCACGTCTACATCCGCATGGCGGATGGACTGCTAGGGTTCATGTATGCAACCATAATCACTTAAACTTCTAGCGAAACAGCCAAAACTTTGGAAGATGGACCTGCTAAGGAACCAGAAGGAGATCACCATCCAACCTTAGAAGGTGAACCTATCGAAGGACCAAATGAGGACCATAAACAAGTCCACCAAGTCATTACTCAAAGCTTTTCACGAGTAAAAAAAAGAAAATGTGGTAGATCAGAACGTCACGTAAGGTCCAAGAGCAGAAACAAGCCATACAAGGTACATAATCAGGCACTAGTGCTACCTGAAGTGGCATACGCAGTCAACATATCAGATCAGGAGACAGAGCCACCTGCATGCGAGACTTCTTCTCAGCCCGCAACTCGCGTGGCATCGCCCATACCGCATGCAGCATCACCGACACTGCACGAAGGCAGGCAACCTAGCCAAGCTGAGGCAGCTCCTATGGCATGCCGCAAGTCGCATGCGACCTCAACCCATGCCGTAGGCTTTCTAGACTGTGACCAATCCAACTTGTTTAGCAACCGCGAATAGCACAGATCGACCACCGCCTCTAAACCTCGTACTTCAGCAAGACCAGATCATCCTCACCAGTGTCTAGCCATGGAAAAACTCGCAGGAATCAAGCGCAGGCTTGAAAACCTAGATTTTTATAGAGCTCTCATAGTGAACGCGAGCGAATTTTTCAGAAGCTATGGTGCCAAAGAAGGCTCGTCCTTCGACGGCATACCTCGTCAATTCTGATTGTAAGTTCTGACCCAGGATTTGTGATCTTCCTCGAAGATTTTACCTTTACATTGGGGACAATGCAAGGTTTAAGCTTGGGGGGGGGGGATTGAACCCTTGTATCTTAGGTTTTAGGCTCAATTTGTTTCTTTAAATTTTAGGGTATAACTAGGCTTTTTACCTTACCACGAATAAGGTTTTCATGACTGAACTTAATTGATTGAGAATTCAAGCTTGTCAGGATGTTTACCGAAGTATAAAAATAGAGTCTTGCATGACTGGACTTAATTGTTTGAGATTGCATAAAGTGTAAGATAAATAGAGTCATAGGTTAGGTAGAGTCCACACATGAAAACACACGAAATTTTGAAATTTTTCGAAAGCATTATATCTATACAATTTTGTTGAGGCAATTCCTAGATGAACAAGTAGCATAGTCACCAAGACACTTTATTGGAATTTTGGACATGGAAAGGCTAAGACTAAAAACATATTGATTGAAAAAGAAATATTTTTGAAACATGATTTTCCTTATGCATTATGTAAGCAAAAATTTCTTAAAGTTGGGAATATTTTCTAAATTACATCCTTTTGAGACCCCTATATTTTGACAAAGTTATAAAAGACAATTTTTAGATATATATAAATCTAGAAATTGTGTGTATTCATAGTAGATGCAACTAGTACTAGAAGATGACGTAAAATAGGTCCCACCATTGTATTTCAATTTGGGATTCGATGAAATCCTTAGGTGCATTAGGAACGCATGACCTCTCGTTGTATCTATGTGTTAGAATAATCTCCCGATGAAATCCTTAGGTACATTCGGAACGCATAACCTCTCGTTTGTATCTATGCGCTAGAAGGGTAAAGCCAAATTGAGTAAGGTGTATTTATTTTCTTGCAATTTACTTTTTATTAATAAAGTTGCACTTTACTAACACACTTAGTCTTTAAAAGCAAAGAAGGGATCGAATTTTTTGAAAGGATAAGAGATGATATATTGATTGAATTTAAGATATCTTTCACCATAATGATGTTAAGACCGGTTGTCTTCAAAATATTTCAAAATAAAATCAAAGTGTTGTGAATGCAAATGTTTACATTTTCTAAGAATTTCATAGTCCTTAGAAAATTTGTCAATATTTATGAAAATCTTGTTTAAAAGACAATGTTTAGCCAACCTATCCATAACTTTTACTTGTTTTGGTCGAGGACGAACAAAAATTTAAGCTTGGGGGTGTGATGAAGCCAAAACATATAGTGAAAATCACTATATTCTCTTGAGAAAAATGACCAAAAGCGAATGCAAAGTAACCATTTTCCTAATTTATTTATTGCAAACGTGTTTTTAGGATATTTTGGCAGGTTTTGGAGAATGTTGCGTATTTATGCCAAAAATAGAGCAAAAGTATCATATTTTAGGCGATTTCTAGAGATAGCACCAAAACAGGACATCACATGGAGCATGCAACACCGCACACGAAGTGCACAACATGAGAAATGGTAAAATTACAACAAAATATGCTAAAGTCATGAAGCTATTTGACCTCCCCTATGCGCATGCGGTATAGACCTATGCCGCACGATCCGTGGACTCAATCCGTGGACTGTTTGATTCTGATCAAATCTCCACCGTTGATGCTATTTTCGGCAGAATTCTTTTAGAAGGACGCAATTGCTTCAGACCAAAGCTATCTTACCTATTTTTGGCTCCATCGACCCAAACTTGGAGTGCACTCCAAGTTTCCACCTTCTCCATTACTTCCAATACTCCCCCTCTCATTTAGGAAGGCTATAAATATACCTCTTGTAATTAGGTTTAGTGTGCATATTTAATTGTGTTAAGTCCATCGAATAGAGATTAGCTATTCTCATTTCTAGGTTAGGTTAGAGAGTTACTTAGAGAGAGAAGGGTAGCCATCCGAAGCTAAGCAGGAGAAGAAGGCGTCATCTAAGGAGACAGAGGTTCATCCATCTTCAATTGGGTTATAATTTATGTTCTCTTTATTTTATTCCTTTTATTTTGTCATGGCCATGAGATGCTATACTTCTCATCTCTAGGGTGAGGGTTGTAATAGAATTCTTAATTATGTTTTAATATATGTTTATGTTTTGTTTATATTGGTTTGAGTTTGCTTTATTATTGGAATCATTTTTATTAAGTCCTTGCATACATAGTTTTGTTTTCTATATGTCAATGTCCTCCACATATCAATAGGTGTAAGTCGTTGCATCCTTATGTGAGAAATATAATGCATGTAAGTACTTCGAACACTTAGGCTAATGAGGCTTGCAGCGGTTCAAAGACTAGGGTTAGAACCTAGTGGGCTCCCTTAGTAGGATAACGTAAATTGTCAATTTTGGATTATATTATGAAACACCTAGATTAGGTAGGGTCTTTGGGATATTTCTTCTACGGGGTAGTATAAGGAAAGAATATAATTGCGTACCTAAAATACTTTAGCCTTGATAGCTCAAAAGCCGATCGCAAGATCGGAAAACCTTTCAAATCGCATAAACAAGAACTCGGCACGCCCTGCGAGGTAGTGATAGTGCCGCATGCGGGGGTAGCTGTGGGACAATATAGGCAGCATGTGACAGTGACATGCCACATGCGACGTAAAGAGACGTCAAAATTTATATTTTGCATAATTAAGAAGGAGATAACCTGAACCCTAGAGACCCTCTATTTATTGTTTAACTCGAACCTTAGCACAATTGACGCCACCGCATCAAACTTATAAAAACTCCTGAGAACCTAGACTAGTAAAAATTATTTATAATCTAATACACTATCTCTGTGGATCGGCACCCCAATCATACTACACGGTAGGATCACGCGCTTGTGATCTAAATGTAAGTAGAAATTAGGGTTTATAATTCTTTATAAGTAGCAGTTCAATTTGGACTCATCAGAAGACTTGATCCACGACCATGCGACGTAAAGGCGAGAAGGGTATCTTGCCGTGGAAGACTTGTCTCGTGCTCTTGGAGACAACTCTTCAGACTTGAGGATTCCATGGCCAATGTTATGGAATCAATTTTTGTATTCCGCACTTATGATTATGTTTCTATGAGTCGATTTTGGTATAGAACGGTCCATAGATTAAGGTGGAGAACTATTTCTCTTTTCCCTTCTTGGGAGTGTAAGTGTTTGACTCCTAGATGAGATGTAATTGTTTGATCTCTAGATAAGACGTAATTGTTTGGCCTTTATGATTCTCCAACAATCCTGACTTCTTGATCTCATTGATTGGATGTTATGATTTCTTGGAGTCCTTTTGATTCTCAACGCTAAACTTTTTTCATTTTTTAATCTAATGCCACTAAAGAAAAAATATATTTATTTAGATAAGTTTATGAAAAATATAATATTAGGTTCAACAATGAATAATAAATTTTTGAATTTTTTGAAGACAAAAGACGGGCTGGATGAAGTCTCTCAGCTTTAAATTTCGCTTGATCCAATAATAGGAGTGAAAAGCTAACTATGGGTTGAAAATCTAAATATACCCTTTAAGATAGGTTCAATGCTTAATTTCAATATATAAAGTGTGCTTACCTGAAAACTCTTTGAGCTGCTCCTTAATTACACAAGCTCAGCTCCGAGATTATGCCCAGTGATGTGATTCGTTTTGAGTGATCGGCTTCGCCTATTCCTTGGAAAAATGCAGCTGACCTTCTCCTCGAACAGTTAATTGAACCTTCTCCCTTGGATGTGAAACTGCCCCCTTCACGACACGATTCTTGTCAAATACAGAACGAGTTGTTTGTAGATGCTAATAGAATTATTGGAATAATTACTCTCCTAGTGCTCTAATAACCTTCTCCTTAATTTCAATATATAAAGTATGTTTACCTGAAAACTCTTTGAGCTGGATGTGAAACTGCCCCCTTCACTCAGAGCTTCTTGTCAAATATGGAACGAGTTGTTTGTAGATGCTAATGGCATTGTTGGAATAGTTAAGTCTCCTAGCGCTCTAATAACCTTCTCCTTAATTTAATGACTCTCTCTCTCTTTTAATTGGTGGGACAATTTAGATGGGACGACCTAAAAATTATATTGAGTCCTAGTCAATTTGCACACATATCGAGCTAGTTCACATGTGTTTGTCATCAATTATCACAGTTTGTTTTGTTTTGGTGGAATCTTTTGGTTACATGAAATTAATTGTGATTAATCCGATTGAGATTTGTAAATAATTAATTTTCTCCTCATCGAAGCCCCACCTACTTTTTTGTTAATCATGGCCTGAATTTCTCATTCATTCACACTGTTATTGTTGACTTAATGGCTTTGATCAACGGCTATGATTACGCACGAGAAACACATCTAGGCCTCGATCCGTGCCTTTATAAAACACCCATTAAGAGACTGCCACGTGGCACGCTTTCAGTGGCTGACTATAAAATGGTAGTATAAAGTAATGTTAGTATTTTTTTTTTTTCTGTTAATTGTAATATTCAAGAATTTTTGAGAATATACAATCCATATGATAGATATGAAGATGTTAATAATTCTTCCTTTGACTCTACATTAATATTATCATTATTTAGCTCTGAAAATTTAGATTGGAGGAGAGATGAAATGGAGGTTTCCAAGAGAACGATAACTGCTTACTGGTTTGTTGTAACTTTTCTTTGTGAAGCGTGTTGTGTTGATAACTTAGAATTGCGTTCTATTGCAAGTTCACCCATTAAGCGTGTTGTGTTGATAACTTTGTCATGGCGTGATTAATTTATAGTCAATGCATGGGTACAATAAATGAATCTTAATATATACCCAGTTGTATCTATTTTCTACTAATTATAAGAGAACAGATAATACCAAGTTGCCCGAGATTAACGGCTTGTAGTCAACCATGCATGCTTCATGCAAAGTTGTTCCTAATTACAATGGGGGATCACTAACAACTTTCTCGTTCTCATCACTACCAATTAAGAAGGGTTGATGGCAAAGGATTTCCAAATAATGGATCGGATGAAGTGAAAGAAATATGACATAAATGGCTCCCTGCTGACAGACAACGCTCCATATATACCTCAATGCCTCCCTTCAGGGTATGTCCTAGTTTAAGGCGTCCGGATAGACTCGATAGACTATGGCATTCATAATACATATATACATATAAGTATACATATACATATACATATATAGAGTAGAACTAGGGTGTTCCTAAGTTCACCAAGTCTTCTTGTGAACTCAACTCTAAAACTTATCGGATTGATTTCAAATGATGAATCCGAAATGTAGAAACTCATATACCTTACGAGTGATGCGTCTTCATGCAAAAATTTTAAATTTTCGAATTAATTTAGTATAAAGTCAAACAGTCAAAATTAGAAAGTTTATAAATTAATATTAATGCATTCATTTATTGAATGTTTTTTACCACTTGACTCTATACAAAATTAATTCGAAAATTTTAAAATTTTGTATGTAGATGCATCACTCATAAGGTAGATGGGTTATAATGGTTCGGATTCGTTATTTGAAGTCAATCCGACAAGTTTGAGAGTTCAGTTCACAAAGAGACTTGGTGAACTTAGGAACACTGTAGTTCTACTCACACACACACGCGTCTACCTAGCAATATATATATAATTTTTTGCTAGGTAGACTCCATAAAATATAGCATCCGGCAGGGATGTCACACTAGTGCAGAAAATACGACTATGCATGGTTCGAAAAGCTAATGACACACGGTTCAACGACCATGTCAGCGAGCGTCGTGTATGAATAGGTAGGCAAGTTGTACACAGTTAGCGAACCGTGCCTATATATTACTAACATACACGGTTAATAGAAGTGAACCGTGTCAGTTCCCACAAAAAAAGTGCTGAAAATAGTGACAAGTGTTATTTACACGATTTCTACATTGTCAAAGTAACCGTGTATACTAACAAGTGTTATTTACACGATTTCTACAAGGCATCCGTGTTTTTTGGCAACCATACCCGGTTTGTTGTTTTGAACCATGTATGTTTTGATTTTTTTTAACAATTTTTTATTGGCTGGCACCAATATTAATTTGCTAGTCATTAAACATAAAATATTACACAGTTAATTCAATAATATTCAACACAACATATAGAAATTAATAATATTTATTCAACATTCAACAAACATAAACTGATATACATCCATAATTCAATAAATATCAATCATAAATACATATACATATATATTCTAGAGATGTTACAACACTTGGCATGCATATTTCTACATAACAAAAACAAAAAAAAACCCTATGAGCGCCTCTGAGAGCTACTAATTAAAACACCTTTGAGAGCACCTATGAGAACACTTGGCATGCATGTTTCTACAACAAATCTCCAGTGTACCTCTGAGAGCTACTAATTAAAACAAAAAAACCAATACCCTAACAAAAGGAGCCAAGAAGAAAATAAAACCAAAATAAAGAAAACATAACCTGACATTCTAGCCTTGTATACGGTTCCCGTGTCAGGTTCTGTTTTCGGCTCGAGGGATAAAGTGTTGTTGTTAGTTTCATCATTTCCTGTCATAATTTGTAAAGTAAATTCAGATCATGCAACAAACATACATATATAGCCCGCAATTACATTAAGAACTGCACACAAACATGTTTTTTTTTTTTTCATAACATCCTTAAAAAAAAGTCAGTTTATGCATGTAACTACCCATATTTGAAATTAGGTCCTGTCAATTCAAGATAGTGTGGCAATACTCGATCAATTTCATATATTTTTTTTTAAACCTAACCTAGATTTGTTTCAAGTCAAACTCAAGATATATAATTGGAATTTAAAATATTAACAATCAAATTAAAAGATTAACCACTTATAAATCAGGGTGGTGAGACTAGGGTCCAAATTCTAATGACATCGTTTCAAAAAATGGAAATTATAGAGCTATGAATAGGATAAATCAAAATAACCCTTGTAATTTATTAGATTGTAGCGAATAAATATAAATGAGCCTACTACAGTGATTAGCTGTAGATCGATACGACAAGCAAATTGTGTGGCCAATGATTACCAATGCCATATGTAATGTACTGAATGCATGTCAAATGAATGTAACGCAGCCTATGATGCCTCATATGCATGTGTGAAGTTATGAATTGTAGATTAACAACTTTGTTAGTTAATTGCTTGCACCTCGATCGGGTGCATCGATGGCATGAATGGTGGAGAGATGGTACCTAGCTAACCGCGTCAAACAAATTATAAAATTACTAATTAACTTCATCACATCCAGATCCATCGCTTCCAAGAAGTTTGTAGTCAAGGAGGATAATATATAAAATGAGATATTTTTATTATAAAACGCAGATCGATCCATATATATCACTTCCAAGAAGTTTCTAGTCAAGGAGGATAATATATAAAATGAGATATTTTTATTATAAAACGCGTTAGGTAAGGTATGAAACATCAATATTGAGAGTTTAGAGTGGAAGGGAGAGAACTCAATAGTCGATCAATAGTCATGGTCCCATGAACTCAATAGTCGCATCCTTCGTTTTGTGTCTCTACGGGAATGACGAAAACCAAACACAAAAAGACACAAACCGAAGGTGGAGGGAATCCTTCTTTTTGTGTCTTCCATGATTCGTTTCGGCCTCCTACTTCGAATCCTTCTTACTCATGAAAAATCTAGCTAATCTGATTACTAATCTATTTTGACATAAAATTTGATGTGCCACACCAATCTGATTACTAATCTATTTTGACATAAAATATAGTAATAATAGATCAACGACATTGGGTCCTAATTTTTACCACCTTTTCCCCCTCCCTTCTACTACCTCTCAATAACTATTTTCTCACCTGACAGAGTCCAACAAAGTTTTTTACAAGGACACTAGCTAGCTAATACAACTAATACATTAGAGAGAAACAACCTCAACTCAAAACAAGACAAAGAGGAACTTAACTCAACTCAAACATATAAAAATCGTAATAATTCAATAGCATTCCCTACAATCTGATTTTTGGTTGCATGTTTTATAGTCATTTCTTCCTTTAGAAGCTACGTACCTAGCATTTATTACAACTCTCAGCCACTTTTTTTTTTTTAAATACCAAAACACAATTAGTAACCTCCTAGAGACACTCAAAAAGCCTGCCTAGAAACCACAAATTGTAGCTAGAAACAACATAATACAAATACTTTTTGATCCTATTACAAACACACTCAAAACTCACACCTAACTCATTAATAATGGAGGTAATAGGGTTCTAGTACTGTTTCTTTTGTGTTTTGTTGTTTTGGTATTTTGTTAAATACCAGTATGCTTTGCTTGCTTTGTACATGGTACCACTGGTGCCACTGTGCCAGTAAACTTTGTAATGGTTTCTTATAATGGAAATCGGTGGCATAGTCCACTTCTTTAAAAAAAAAAAATCTCTTATTTTCCAAGTACTTATATCTATAAATGCGGGGACAAGTGCGGAGGCTAGAAAAGGGGAGACCATATAATTAGTGGGGACCATAGTACAATCTTTCTCTGCTGTAGTTGCCGGGACAGAGAGACGACTGGAGTATGAGCGAGTCAGAATTACAAGGCAAACATACCATCCTAACTTAAGTATGTACCTAGTAATTTATTTTACTGTCTTAAAAATAATGGTTGTCCATTTTGAAAACACAGTATTTATTGGTGTAATTAAACAATCTAAATAATTGATCATTCTCAAACTAGTTATAGATTGCATTTTTTATAGAATAATTTGACTTTATAAACTTCAAAAATATACTAAAAAAATTCGTGCAAGTGCAACAACTAATACAGCTGGTTAATAACTCATTACACTATTTTTATACAGAGAATTAAGTGCATAGTGCAATAGGCTTGCACATGGATCTCTTTGGTGGCGTGATTAATTTATAGTCAGTGGGTACAATAATGAATCATAATATATACCCAATTGCATCTATTTTATAGTCATTAGATCGAAGAGATCAATAGAAAATAGTGTACAGCTTGACTTCATCCAAGTTGTCCTTAATTATGCTAACTCCAAATTTCAGTGATCACATCACTAACAACCTCCTCATCATCGTCACCACCAATTAAGAAGGAAGGAATCACCAACCACCAGGTTCTATATATCACTTAATTTTAACGTGACTTCACACCAAGAGCCTTAATTGGCTGGGAACTTGATGAAACGTAAACTAATCTCTGGTCGGTAATGACCTTACTAGTAATTATTAGGTTAATTAAATTCATCAAATGATCAAATGAACAAACAATGAAATTTATAATTGATTTTATTGGTTAGCACAAATCCTTTATGTAATATTATAGTGTCATCCTTTACTGGCAAGGTATTAATGAGAAGGTCAAGGAAGAGCTCAATGAGTGGATGGCTGAAGACACTGATTGTATACCTCTGTAGGTTTACAAGAAGAAACCAATGGTGCTGCTAGATGCTGACTAAAATGCTGCCAAGACAGATGACATTGGGTAAAAAAAGAATTTTGGAGATATTAGTTTTCTATTATATATGTATAGATTATTTGTTAACATAGGATTGCCAAATAGGATAAAACAAAGGTGGATGTTTCTTGAGGGGCTGAGAGCTGTAAGCTCAATTTTGATGTAAAAATACAGACTTGATAAGGTAGTTATGTCTAATTTTTTGCATGACTTTTCAGTTTCTTTAATGAAATGGACTGTATTTTTCAAAAAGAAAAAAATACCATCTAATCGAGCTAAATTCCGCTTGAAGACATTATTGAATTTCTTTTTACTTTCATTATGTGAGGCTCGTAATTACATAAATTCAAAAAAAATGCACCAAACAATCCAGTAAATAAGAAGGTCCATTAAAAAACTATGGTCTACAAACTCGGCCGAGTCAGACCGCAATCGGACTTCACCGAGCCGATTTCTGGCCAAGTTTCTGGAAGAGCGAGTTATCAACGAAAACCCGGGTTGAACGGTGTTAAATCGGCCGAGTCGAGCGAGTCTGCACCGATTCAAGACCGATTATTATGACTCCAGACCAATTCTCAAATTTGGAGAAAGAAGCTCATGCCATTTTCGTTTTTATCAAGAAAGACGAATGATTGAGCTTCGAAGGAGAAAGATTAATCATCTAAATTTAAAAATGGACATGGTGTATAAATTTGTTGCTTCTAAATATCATTACATTATCAATACATTAATAGGTCTACATAGACCGGGATCAGGAAACCAAAAACCATGACATTTTTCTTTTTTCTGTTAATTGTAGTATTCAAGAATTTTTTAGCACATACAATCCATATCTTAGATATGAAGATGTTAATAATTCTTCATTTGACTCTACATTAATTTCATCATTATTTGGCTAAAATTGAAATTTGAGGAGATGAGATGGAGGTTTTGAAGAGAACGACTGCTGGTTGAATTTGGAAAGAGACAAAAGAGCTAACCACTGCTTACTGGTTTGTTGTAACTATTCCTTGTGTTGATAACTAAGAATTGCGTTCTATTACAAGTTCAGCTTATGGCTGGACCATGGCACGGAAAAATATTTTACAAAATCAACATACTTTTAACAAACTCGTGCAAGTGCAACAAATAACATGACAGCTGGTTAATTAATAACTCATTACACTATTGAATATAGAGTGCAATAGGCTTGCACATGGATCTCTCTCATGGCGTGATTAATTTATAGTCAATGGGTGCCATAATGAATCTTAATATATACCCAGTTGCATCTATTTTTATAATCATTAGAAAAGAATAGTTAATATCAAGTTGCCTGAGATTACCAGCAACCTCCTCATTCCCCTCACCACCAATTTGTGTGAAACGCAACTTGTCTCTGGTCGATAATGACCTGAACTTGGTAATTATTAGATCAATTACATCCATCAGATGGTCAAATGAAGAAACGATGAAATTTAAAATTGATTTGATATATTTGTTCACACAAATCGTTTTGTGCAATTTTCTCAAGTCATTGAGCTGAACTTCAGTTGAGACCTCTTTTATTTTTTATTTCTTAGTTTTTGCACCTACACATACAAACCTTTGTATTGATTATGGCTCATTTTTTTTTTCGAAGGTTAGTGGCTTTAAATGCCTACTAACAATTTCATTGATAAAAAAATTCATTAAGTAAGGTCCATTAAAGAACCGCATCTAACAGCACTGATTCAATTAATTAATCGTTGCTGACGTGGCACATAAAATGTTGATACTTCATCCATCAGTATATAACGCATATTATTTTATGTTAAAGTTGTATTGCTGCTATATGGTAATTGTTTCTTTTGTCATATTATACCAATATTTCCATTGCTGATTAAATGTTCTGGCAAATATTACTAAGTATCAGAAAAATTATGACAACTGGGATTCTTTTGTTCGGTGATCAGCTGCGCGCTGCCAAACCGGCATTCCAAAGGGGATTAATTATTACCAGGTATCATACAAACTTGGGAATATAGAAATTCTTTCTGTAAATATATAGATGATTTTGCTTTGGCATGTGATATTTTACAAGTAATCAATTATTCAATAATTAGACGCACAGCCTTAATTAGGTTAGACACCGTCTCACACTAAATTTAATTACATGTGATAATGGCTATTTGTATACCTGGTCAAGTTCGATCTCCGAGGTACAACAATTCCATGGCATACAAATTAAACCCCTGCAGCTACGTGGTGCTGATGGAGCATGCCAGGTTTGTGTTCGGCACAATCAGCACAACAATGAAATTGCTATTGGGCAAGGAAGCCCTGGTGGTGCTCCATTGGACGATACGAAACCCGACGTGAGGGTTCGCACTTGCCGAAGCTTCCTATGCATATGTCAACCAGAACAGCAAGTGTTTCGACTCATAAAATTTCCGTGGAACATAAAATTTCGCGATTTTTAAAGTTTATGTGACGTCTAATTTGTAGCTCTCTATGCAAAGAGTAAAATATATAGTGCTTTGTCATATGTGACAGTGACTTGTAATCTCAATTCTCAAATTTCCAATCTTTCTAATTTGTTGATATTCTGGTTTAAACAGAAACAAGCCCAGCCCAGAGACTTAATTTGGGCCAAAGCCCAATGGTCCGTTAAAACAAACCAGGAGACATAATATGCCCAGTTACAAATTAGTCACAAACAGTGATTTTAATATGCCAATCATGTTGAAGGTTCAAATTGACTATTTAAACTTTGAAAACAAAGATAAATCATGTGAGCAGTGATGAAACATGAAAAACATGAGGTATATCAACACTCAATTTTAAATTAGAATTACAATTATTTACATATTTAATTAAGGGGGAATTTCAGGTATATCTCTCAAAAACATCAAAATTACGTATTTTCCCATCTAAAGTTCATAATATCATTTTTACCCTTCTAAATTTTAAAAACTCACAAATTTATCCATTTTATTTTTTCGATAAACACATATTTTAAATTTATAAAGTACTCATTTTACTATTTATTAATGTAGTATGTTTCTGATAAATATCAGTCTTCTAATTAGTCGGCTTTCAAGAGTACATGTAAAATGGGTCAGTTCTCTACTTCTGACTCTTACCCAAGCTTCTATAATTTAAAATGTCACGGTGTATGAATTGAAAGTATATAGATATTACCCATTTACCCTCGAAATTCAAAACTACTTTATTTAGCTATATGCTAAATTCGGAACACAATGCTTACTTAATTGATTGCGTATTATTTAAGCAATATCGTAATGTATGGAAAATTATTTTCCTCTCTTCTTCTTAGCTAATAAAATATATTTTTGAGATCAATTTCAAAAATAAAATATAATTTGTACAAAACAGTTATTACATATTTGATATTTTTGATATTGGAGTCATGTTGATCACAAAGATGAGATGAGTATCTTTTTTAAAAAAAAAAAATCTCAAACCAAAATATTAAAATAGTTGTCATCAAAAAGTTTTAGGAGCTCTTAGATAAAAAATGCATCTCCTTTTCTGACAATGTCAGAAAAACTGGGTACTAAACTTATTATTGCGCGCTGATTTCAACATGAAATGGCAAAAAAGAAATCATATTATTGCATTGGATGTCACAGCGGTTGTGGGCCCCACGATAGTGCATCTGCAATTATGAATGCATCTCCTTTTCAATGGAGCCCATGTATAACGAATTGTGCAACTAATTATTATTACCCTTTTCTGCAGAACTTTTGACTCGTTAAATAAATTCAGGAAATGGTCAAATAATGAAACGATGGAATTTTAAATTGATTTGATTTGTTAGCACAAATCGTTTCTGTAATTTATCATGTCAATGAAGACCTTTTATGGATATATATATATATATATATATATATATATATAGAGTAGAACTAGGGTGTTCCTAAGTTCACCAAGCCTCTTTGTGAACTCAACTTTAGAACCTATCGAATTGGCTTCAAATAGTGAATCCAAACCGTTGAATCCTTCTATCTTATGAGTGATGCGTCTACATGTGAAAATTTTAAAGTTTTGAATTAATTTAGTATAAAGTCAAGTGGTCAAAATTAGATGATTTATAAATTAATTTTAATGCATTCATTTTTTGGACGCCTTTTGACCACTTGACTCTATACAAAATTATTTAAAAATTTTAAAATTTTGGCATGTAGATGCATCACTCCTAAGGTAGAAGGATTTCAACAATTTGGATTCGTCGTTTGAAGCCAATCCAATAGGTTTTAGAGTTGAGTTCACAAAAGGGTTTGGTGAACTTAGGAACACCCTAGTTCTACTCTATATATATATATGAGGAGGAATCAAGTTACAACAACTATTTTTTTCATTTTCAAAGTCTAAATCGTCGATCCAAACCGTTCAACATGATTATCTAAATAAAATGTGCTTGCAGATCAAGTTTTACATTTTTTTGAATTTTTTACTATTTATTAAGATGGGTACAAAATTCAATGGTCTGAATATGACTTTTTTGTAAAATACTTAATAAATAAAACAAAATTCAAAAAAATGTAAAATTTGATCTGGAAGCACATTTTATTGTGGAGATCATGTTGAACGGTTTGGATCGACGATTTGGACTTCAAAAATGAAAAAAATGGTTGTTGTAACTTGATCCCTCCTCTATATATATATCCTTCTTTCAAGTAATTATGAATAGTTTAATTATGTAGGCTTTTTTAATTACATAAAATTTAAATGAAAAATGCAAGAAAAAAGAAGGTCAAATAAAAAATCACATCAAACAACACTGATTCTATTAATCGTAGCTGACGTGGCACATGGATAAAAAAAATGGTCTGCTCTTTCTATTTTTAGAAATATATGACAATTTTGTAAAAAATCAGAAAGATAGGAATTTCTTTTAAATGTCATAGAAGCAAATAATGCACGTATTTCCTTTCTTCCTTTTACTGGTAATTAGTATTGGAAGAAGCAAACAGAAAAGAAATGTGGCGGAGAGAAAAACCAAATTGGTTATGCTACATGTACCCAAGTTTGTCATCTCCAACTGATTCCATTCTAATTAAATTTCCATCTTGAAATAAAACTTGCAGATCTAAACAATAGAGTAAAGAAAATTACATCCGTTTTGACCAAGGCTCTGAAAATCAGAATTGGAATATGAATCGGTCACTTGAGCGTTCAATCGGAATCGGGTGAATTGGTCGAAATCAACCGAATCGGATCAGAAACTAGAATTTTTTTGGCAAAAGGTTTTTTTTTTTTAAAATAGAAAAAAAAATTGATAAAATTATGTCAAAAAATATGTTAAGACAAAAGATTACAATAAAAACATTACAATCAAAACAGACTTATTTTAGTCTTTCAAAAAAAGTAAAAATAAAATAAATAAATAAATAAACCACTCCAGAGCTCTGTTTAGTCTCTCAAGAAAAGTGCACTATGGTACAATATAATCTTTTATACTAATGATTTTTATTTGAAGAAAAATAAGGAATACGAAATATGATATTGAAAAAAACTCTAAACAAGAATGAATTTCTACGAGAGAAATAAAAAAGCAAAAAAAAGTAATGTTCCACCAGTAACAAGTCCATTTTTGTACAATATGCATGGTGAGATGCTTTGATCTATCCTCCTGCAATTCTGCAGTAAAATTTGCATATGACCAGCTCATGTTATAATCAAATTAAGCTTAATAATTAATAATTGTATCTGTTTATGAAATGATGCTCACCTCATTCCTTAACATTGAAGTTTGAGCTGCTAATTATCTACATCCATCTGCTGGCATATCATTTCCTCTGGAGCTCACATGCAAACGAATCTAGTTTTCAATATTAAAAGAAAAGGTAATTGTTAGATAACTATCAAAGGACTTTGGCTATCGTAATCCACTACAACTGTACAAGCAAGAAAAGAAGGAAATAATGATCATTGACAAAATAAACAAAAAGATCTTAAATCATCTGGTACACAAAAAGGCTTGCCAGGCTGATATGCCCAGTGCCAGAACATATCAAATTGGACAGTAAAGCCCATTTTCAATGTATTGATATGTTACAAGCAAACATGATTGATGTGCATGGCTTGAATTTGCTGAACTTGCAAGCCTATCTCATAATGGCAAGTACTTGTATTGAAGTGTAAACATTAAGCTACAGTGGAATATTTAAAGTATTACCATAAGGGGACGAGCGCCGAATAAATATACTTCTTTGATGTTTCTTAGCTTCTTACATTCATCAGTAATCTCAGAGCTGCTTGTTGGTAGATAATCCATGTGAGGGAAACTGATCTGCAGTTCCTCGAGGGAAGGGAAAAGATCAAACGGAAATGACTGAAGATTCTTTTTACAGCCCCTGATATCGACCAAGTCGAGAGAGGTAATGAACTGTGGAGAAACTTCGTGTTCTTCAGTAAAAGAAGAAAATTCCAGTTCAAAATATTTAAGGGAGCTGAGCTGCTTGCAGATAGGCAAGGTTAAGAGGGCAAGAGAATCACCATAGATTCTTGTTAGAGACAAGGAGAAGTCTGGCTCAGTCCTCTCTATTTCTTTTGATGCAGATTCCCAAGCTGCAATGAAACCAGGGCATTCACGAAAATGCAACTTTTCCAGGTTAACCCAGGACTTCAGACCTTTTACTGAGCTCAGTGTTTTACAAGATCTAATTTCGAGTCTCTTCAAACAGACCAATTGATCCCCAAAAGTAATGGAAGTGAGTGATTGGCACTCCTTTATAACCAATTCCTCTAAGGCCACAAAAAAATGCAAGTCCAAAGATTCCAAACTGGAGATGTGGGATATCTCTAGAGAATGCAGATGTGGGATAACCGATTTCTCAGGGAAGGATTCCATACTGGAGATGTGGGATAAAGTTAGAGAACGCAGAGAGCTAAGCTCATGTAAAGCCAATACTTCAACCACCTTAAGGCTGCATCTCTGATCCAGGATCAAACTTAACTCTTGCCATGCCTTCCAATAAACCATTGATTTAATAAATTTAGTTTCTTCAATTGATATAGAAGAAAGTAGAGAACTGTACGGAAGAGGTGGTAGTTGAAATATTAGTGGACAACCTTTAATTTCCAGACTCTCTAGGGAAGGAAACCTCTCCAACACCACAGATGCAGCTGATCCTGAGAGAGGAAGATCCACTAATTTAGGACAATCTCGAATTGTGAGTCCCTTGAGTTTTTTAAAGCAAAGAAATTGTTGAAGTTGGTCACTCCACACCCATTTTTCGAGATCTGGCATATCTCTGATCTCCAACTCCTCTAATGATTGAAATTTGATGCTTTGACGAGTACCATAGCATTCAGGTCCAATTTCCCTGACAGCCAATCCAGAGATATTCAAACGCTTGAGAAACTCCAAGTCCCCTATAGGTGGAAGCAGCTCCCATGCTTTACAATTTCGAATTGTAAGTTTGATGAGTTTATTGAAGCACTGAAATTGTTGAAGTTGGTCACTCCACACCCATTTTTTAAGATCTGGCATATCTATGATATCCAACTCTTCTAATGATTGAAATTTCATGCTTTGACGAGTACCATAGCATTGAGGTCCAATTTCCCTCACAGCCAATCCAGAGAGCTTCAAACGCTTGAGGAACTCCAAGTCCCCTATAGGTGGAAGCAGCTCCCATGTTTTACAATTCTCCAGAGTCAGAGACTCAAGAAAAATGAGAGAGGGATCCAACCATGTGGGAGAAGCCACACCACCATATCCTCTTATAATAAGCCATTTGAGGTTGGTGTTTGGTTTGAGGCCCTCCAGGACACTTTGGTTCTCTTGTTCACCATGATTCCACTCTAAATACAAGGCATCAAGCTTCCCTTTCTCTGATAGTCTAGCCTTGTTCGCCTCTGCCTTAGATTTTACATTCTCAAGATTCCTTATTTTGAGTGATCCTCCAATCTCCTTAAGAGAGCCTAATTGTTCTATCTCAAAGCCATTATTTTGTTGAACATCAAAATAATTCAGTTCTTGCAGAGAGGTTAGCTTCCCTACACCCTGTATCTTAGAGTGCAGCTTCCCTTCAACAATAAAATGCCGCAAGCTAACAAGGTCACTAAAATTATTTGGCAACTCATCCAAAAGATATCCATCTTTTATTTCCAACACTTCTAGGTGATATAGCCTACATATTTCTCTTGGAAGGGTCCTGCTATTGTCGAAATCCGACATACGTAATCTTAGATACCGGAGGCTAACAAAATTCTGGAAGTTACAATTATGTAATTGTACCGGGACACATAGATCTAATCTCACTGCACGGAGAAATTTTGTTTTTTTGAGCAGGTCCAAAATACTACGGGAAATACGGGAAGGCAACTTGTCCCAATTAAATATCGTGCTTAAATTTTCTCCTTCCAAACACTCCAATACCTTGACTATTGCTTCTTTATTTTCGACCATTTTTGTATGATTAAAAATCGACAAATGACGTATGGTTGGGGGGATTTGTCTAGATTTGGGATTATTAATGGTTAAATATTCTTTGAAGGCAACCATATGCGCCAAATCATGAATCAAGTCATGAAAAGTATAACGCACTTTATGACCATATGTTGATTGTTTGGTTTGGAAGAAACCACGGTTGAACAGATCATTGAAGTAAGCTCTCCCAATATCCTCCATCCTTGTCCCTTCAAATCTTACATCGAGATAACCTTGAGCCATCCACTGATAAACCAACTCCTCACATGTAAAAGGGTGATCCTCTGGGAAAATAGCACAATATGAGAAACACCTTTGGAGATGAAAGGGCATATGCTCATAACTTAACCAGAGTGCCGGCATTATATCATTTTGACCACTCCTAGATTTCCACTCTTCGCTATCCCTGATTTGCATCCAATATCTCTCATCACGATTTTTTTTTAACAGAGCACTCACAGTTTTTGCTGCTAGCGGGTTACCCTTCAACTTATTGGCAATTTCTTGTCCGATTTTTCTTAACCTCCAATTTCCTCCAAAGATTGGATCATTGAAAATACAGGTACTGAAGAATGATAAAAATGCATTCTCATCTAGACCCTGCAAATGAATAATATTATCTCTTGCATCAACCATTTCGGCAACAGATTGGTTTCTAGTCGTCACTAAGATTATGCTCCCATTCCCCATGCAATTATTTAATGGAGCTACCATTGAATCCCATTGGCTCTTATCTTCATCTTCCCACATGTCATCCAAAACAAGTAGGAATCTCTTAGACCCCAATTCGTTTTTAAGTTTATTTTGCAGCTCATTGAGGTTAGTGAGGTCACATCTGGTGCCACATGCAGCTTCTAGCATCTCACGTGTAAGCCTGACAATATCAAAACGAGTAGACACACAAATCCAGGATCTAACATCAAAGGAACTATGAACTTTTGGATCATTGAAAACTAGTCCAGCAAGGGTAGTCTTCCCCACACCACCACAACCAACTATTGCTAGAACAAGGACCTTACCAACTATTGCAGTTTCTTCATTTATCAATAAGTTCAGTAGTTGGTCACGCTCTATGTTTCTCCCAACAACTTCTCTAGTTTCAGTAAGAAATGATGATGTTTGGGGCAAGTTTGTTGCTACAGTTTGACTTATTTCGGTTTTACCGGCAGTTATAACTAGTGATTCTGTTTGCACAGCATTGCGAACTTTCTCCTCAGATTTCTGCAACTGTTCAGTTAACTCATTCATCCTTCGTGACAGATTAATTCTGGAAAGGAAGGTTTTGGGTACTGGTACTAGCGCATCTGATGTAGAGCAACAAGTCATCCCCTTCAAAGTTGAAAGGATGGAACGGCTTGCGAGCCGAAAGCCCGACGAAGATGATGCAACTGATGATTTACTGCTGTAATTTAGTTTCCCCAGGGTACCTGTTAGAAAAATTATACCAAATACATAAATTAATTGAATCGTAGTCTGTAACTGTACAATAAAGGAATGGTCTTCTGAGACGTAATATACAAAATATGGAGTAATAACTTAATGAGACATGTTAAGCATGTAATGGAGATGTCCATTTCTGCAATAAATGGACAGTACAGCACTTCTTCTCCAACATCCTCAACAGAGGATTATTCCTCGTCTACCCAGCTCAAGCACTCATCTACATATGCATGAATCTGTAATCGCCAGGGTCAGCTTCGGGATTTCTGTCAAGTTAGGACACTAATCGGGTTCAAATAGTTAATCGGGTTCAAACCCATTAATTAATCGGGTACTAATGGGGTTCAAATAGCAGAGCCAATACTTTTTTTAATTTCACTAGCGACTTGGCAGAAGCAAATAGCGGAGCCGATTGGGCTGGTTTATGCCAAGTTCTCAAAGAAAAAAGTAAAGTGACTGGGCTGGGCCGTGCTTTTAAACTTTATTGGGCATATAAACTTTATTTCTGGTCATTGAGCCGTTCTTTTAAATTCTTCCTGGAGCAGGGGTAGGCATTTTGCTGGGCCAGGAGTAAGCACATGGTACAAATTGTATTGGACTTACAAAAAAAAATTTAAAAGAACAAACCTCTAAGCCTCTTTGGATCCTCCCCTGGTAATCGCAATGTTCACAAGAATGGATGACCAAACCTAATTCTAAAATTCTCTCCTCTTTCAAAGGTTACAAGACAAAAAAACTAAAAGATTTTCATGCTGGATTGTTCTTCCATAAGTGCCTCAACTGCATTCTTTCGTGTAATTACAAGAGGAATCTATAATGTTTGCATGATTGTATTAGCTCGACATATTACAATTACAGAAGTACGTAAAAAGTTCAGTTGGGCATGTATACCCATTACAATCTCTGGACTGTAGTTATTACTATCAAGAAGTCAAAGCCAATATAATTTGCTTAATTACTATATAGTTAGATCTTCAAAGTTTTATTTTAAGATGGAAATTTCATTAGAATGGAATCTGTTGACAGTTGTATCTAGCATAACCACTATGGTACATACATGGTACTTTTTCATTAGCAATTATTGGTTGTTAGTTGTGCATTTTTGACATGGGACTTTGCAAATTATGAGAAGTCAAAGGCTTAGATATATTTTGATTTAATTTTATATATTTTGTTTTAATAATAAAGTACACATCTTGAAATTATGATTGCGTATATATCAGAAACCAATAAATTTTCTGAGGTACCTCTCTGCTGAATTTCATCCTCCAGCCGGTAGTAGTCCAATTCATCAAGCAAGTTTTCAGCTTGATACGTGAGTTGCTGAAGGTTCTGAACCAACTCCTCCAGGAAACTGTTGTCAGTACGAAGGCGGCGGGCGCTTGTAAGCAGAGCACCAAGCTCCAGTAGCTGGTCCTTGAGGGCCTTGAACTCGTTTCCGAGGCCGATGCGCTTTGCCCATGCTTCCAATAACGCTGTTACAGCTTTGCCGACCAGAGCACTCATCAGCCAGCCGATTGCCGCAATTGACAAAGGATCCATGCTACTCAGGTATCAAACAGGAGCGCTGGTTTCCTGATAAGATGAGGAATAGGAAGATATGAGATGGGGGTTTCAAGAGAAAGATAAGTGGTGGTTCGCTCTGGGAATAGATAAGATGAGCAAACTAGCTGCGGGTTTGCTGTAACTATTTCTTGTGAAGCGTGTCGTGTAGTCAACTAAGACATACGTTGTGAACAAATTGAGTTAGAGTGATTTTTTTAAAGAAGATTGGATCATTATTATTTGTACATAATTATTTTAAGTTTTTTAATAAAAATACACATATGACAAGCTTTCAATTTAAAATATTTATAAAAGACGTCTCTTCATCCGAGTTTCAAACATGCAATCTCTCACAAAGAGAATATTACTTTTAGTCACTAAAAAAAGTTTATTCTCGAGTTAGAGTGACTTCGATTCTAAATTAGTTTGATACATTAATTATAATATAAATTGAGTTAAATTTGACTTGATATTAGTTATGCGCTTAACTAATATCAAGTCAAATTCAACTCAATTTAAATTATAATTCATGAATTAAATTAATTTAGAATCAAAGTCATAAATATTAAGCCCAAAATAATTCAAATTTGAATTGAGCTAAAAAAATATACAAGATCTTAAATTATTAATTTTGTTATATTTGTTTTTCATATTATTTTAGCTATAAAGCATAAATAACAAATATTTACTTCATTAAGTTAAAATTGTTATCTTGATCGCATAACAAAATTTTAGGAAAATAAATTTTACATCTAGATTTAAGAAAGCTTTGTAATGCATATATTTAACCCATAGTATTTATTGGTGTAATAACGTTGATAAATACTAGTCAGAATTATAGGCGAAACTTGCAATTAATCCTAACATAAGTACTATTTTTTTATTTATTGTCTAAAAATTTAATGGTCATCCATTTTAACCCATAATATTTATTGGTGTAATTAAACAATGTAAATAATCGATGATCCTCAACCTTAGTTATTCGACACAGAACATTACATTTTTTTATAGTTTAATTTGAGTTTATAAACTTTTAAAATATATATGGTAGAAAAAAAAAATCAAAACATGCCCAACTCAAACTATTGATAACACACTAAGGGCTGGAGCCATAAAAATACTATAGAAGGAACCGAAATTTAAAAATAAGATGAATAAAAGATATGTATAAATTAGGTAAAAATATATTAACAAAGCAACATATTTGTAACAAATTCTTACTGAATAGAAAAGACCAAGTATAAAATATTTTTTAAATAGATGAAATGACACATATATAGAAAGTTCCCTTTTTTTGCACCATATGGCTACCGATCTCTAACGTGCACTGGTATTACAGTAACAGCAAGTTTGTAACCCCCAACACCAAGGTTATAGTAGGAAGTGCATAGACAAATAATCAATGGATCTCTCTGGTGGACGGCGTAGACTTGTAGTCAATGGGTGTACATGCAGTAATGAATCTTGATTCCCTGTGCTATCTATTTTGTAATCGTTATATTACTCTTCAATCTTACAGCGTAGGAGAGGGGAGCAACATATATACATTTTTACAGAAGCTGAGTGTGGATGCATCTTAAGTATACATGCACAATATGATTGTTCACCAATACAAATTCAATTGTTAAATCAACAAATTAGTCAAAGAGTTGTTCGGAATGAAGGGAAGTAAGAATTCAAAATTTAGCAATCTGTGTTTGCCACTATTGATCAATTTAAGTATTTGGTGAAGTTCCATTTGAGAAATTAAATAGACCAATTAGACTCTTTGGAACCTAATTGTTCTGCTCACTTTAATTCTTCTCACATGCTTTCTGTACAAGTTAATTGCTACATAATTCTCACAACTTACACTATTAATTGCTCCGTTGTGTACAAAAACAATATTTACAGGAATAGCTACTAATTAATGGTTGCATTTGATCGGTCATACATTAATTTCCTGATTCTGATAGTTCACTATCATTTGCAGAGAAAAATGGAACCCTACAAAGACTTTTCAGTTCCTGGAATTTTCATTATAACAACATTTTTCATAAAGAACCCTACAAAGATTAATTTTTTGTATAACCAGTACGGGCAAATGGTAGTTAAATTATTTGAATGTTCATATCTTTTTGTCCGAATTTAATTTATATTTGAGTGATCTTGGTTTTAGAATGATTTTCTAATTCTTACTAGTAATTAAATGAGTACAGTATTAAATATATTTCATGTCCAGCTATATGTTATTTTTGATGTTTTGTTTTTAAAACCCCGTTTATTTTTAAATTAAATATTTTGGATATAAAAAGTAATTGTTTCTTTTGTGTGATTGTTTTATTACCAAGAATTAGTAGTTAAAATATTAGGATGAAGGAGAAATGTTTATATGGTTGTCTAATATTAATTGACTAAAGATTATCTTGTATAAGGAGGACACAGATGGCGAGTAAATATTTATGAGAATTTCTTCCAATTATTTGTTATTCCTACTATGAACTAACTTATAAAATTTTTTCATTTTGTAATAAATTTAAATATTATTTCTTTTATTTAATTTGTCATCATTCAATCAAAAAAGGTACATGATATATTTGTTTTTCTCGGGTTGTTAAAAAAATAGTTTTGTTTAGGATGAAGAAATATGCCCAATAAGGAAGGCAAAAAGAAAAGCAGTACTATTAGAGGAGGGTTCAAATGCCTCCATTTTTTGTGCCTCCACCATGGCTCCATTTTTAAAAACTTTAATAACTCAAAATTTACAACTTAAAAGTCAAAATAAAGACCGTTGGATGTGAGCTATGTTATTTTCTCTATGTGTTCATAAAAAATTATCACATTTCAATTTTGTATTTATGTGAATCAATAAGTTGAAAAATTAACGTCTAGAAATTATCTACATTAGTACATTTTTTGCAAGCTCTCGATGACAACTAACACAAAATTGAAATGTTATAATTTTTAAATGTGCATAGATAAAATGATGTAGATCATATCTAATGGTTTTATTTTGAATTTTAAGTTTTAAAATTTGAGTTATTAATGTTTTTAAAAATAAAGGCATGGTGGAGGCACTAAAAATGAAGGCATTTGAACCCTCCTCATACTATTATAATTTGTTAAAGAGAAATTTAGATATATGACCATCAGCGCATCATAATTTTTTCCAATTAAATATTTCTACATCAAAACTTAAAAATTAGATATTT
This sequence comes from Carex parvula, assembly GCA_025461045.1. Classification (NCBI taxonomy): domain Eukaryota; kingdom Viridiplantae; phylum Streptophyta; class Magnoliopsida; order Poales; family Cyperaceae; genus Carex; species Carex parvula. Next base: position 1,249,524 of record JAJGRW010000050.1, on the reverse strand, counting down.
TCTCATCTAAATATAACTATATAGTTCAATTTTATTATTATGTCCATCATAATTTTAAAATTATTATTACTATTAATCATTGTTTTTTAATTATATATGCCCATCATACTTTTCTTATTGTTAATCATTGTTTTTAATAAGTGTAATGGGAAACAGATATATTAATAATATACATTAGTAATATACTTGTTTCTCAATTGAAGAACTAAAGCGACAGCTGGTCAATAACTCATTACACTATTGTTATACCAAGAATTAAGTGCATAAATGCAAGGATTGCACATGGATCTCTCTCGTGCAATAATGAATCATAATATATACCCAGTTGTATCTATTTTCTAAATAATTATAAAAGAATAGTTAATATCAAGTTGCCTGAGATTAACGGCTTGTAGTACACCATGCTTCATCCAAGTTGTCCTTAATATACCAACCCCACATTTCAGCTACCACATCACCAACAACCTCCTCAATCCTCATTGTCGTCACCACCAATTAAAAAGGGGGAAATCACCAACCACCAGGTTTTAATAGGCCGGAAATTGACTTGGTGAAACGCAACTAGTCTATGGTCGGTAATTTTATATTGGGCCAATTGAATTAATCAAATGGTCAAATGAAGAAACCATGAAATTTTGAATGGATTTGATTGGTTTGCAGAAATTGTTTATGTAATTTTATCATGTCATCGAGCAGAACTCGATGAAGACCTTTTTTGTTTTATATTTATTATTTTTTTACTTTTTGCACCCACCCAACCATTGTACTAATTATGACTTATTTTTGAGGAAAAATAGGGATCTTGTCCCTATTTGCTTTATTGATTAAAGGTTCCAATGACGAACCTATTGGTGTTTACAAAAGATTCAACATAGTTGAATAATGTTAAAAAATAAAGTAAAATCAACTTAAAAAAGAAAAGAAATTAAAAAGTGATAAACTACTTTGTTAATGTAAATGCATCCACTACTCCTGTACTTCATTGAGTAATTCTTCCACTGTCTTGTTTTTATCTGTAAATATCTGTGAACATCTCTCTCACCAACATATGAACATCGCCAACAACAATACTTCTCTTGATTTTAGCTCCCCCTTATTGTGCACCACCCATATTTGTGCCTGCTGTCTCTTTAGTAGGAATTTCGAATTCCATGCTGGCAATGCAAAAGCTTGAGTGAGTCTCTTGTATAATTGTATCGCAAAGTCACATCATAGAATAGATGTGCAATTGTCTCTCCTGCTCTTCTGCACATAACACATATACTTGGCATACTCCACCCTGCTTTTGCCAAATTGTCAATAGTTAAGATTTTTCCATAATAGGTTAACCATGCAAAGACTTTTATTCTTGGGGGCACCTTCATCTTCCAAACCTTTTGTATCATGACCTTGAAGGTTGGCTCATCTTTCATACATTGATATGCTGACTTAACTGTGAATTGACCATTGTTGCTCAATTGCCAAGTTACTTTGTCTTGAACTCCGGCTGTTACCGGCCTTGTTGCCAGTATGGTATTCAATTCCGCTAATTGTGCAATGAACTGTAATGATCCTATCATGTTGAACAAAGATGTGATGTATTGTATGTTCAGGACTTCTTGCAGTGAAATATCTGGATCAGTTGCGTCCAAATACAATAGCCTTAACTCATCCCTTAACAAAGGGCTAGGGATAATCGACCTAGGGTTTACTGGAACATATATATATATATATATATATATATATAAAATCACCACCATCAGTCCAATATATGTAGCAGATAATGTATACTAAAACTGAGGTTCCAATTATTACAGCGTTGCACCTGAGAATATGTGCCATCAGTCCAATATGGTAACGAGTTGTTATTGCTTTGTAGTAGCACCAATGGATCATGTAACACACAGATGGTAAAAGTCACCCTCTCTGTGCCATCGTCTGTTAAGCCAAACCGATGTCGAAAAGTCACTCAATACTGAATGGTTACATCAACGCCATCGGTTGGTTAGACCGAACAGTCGACAAAAAGTTCAAAGTAATTACAGCACTGCCACTGGTTACATACACCATCCGTGCGGAAGGTCACCTGATGGTGAAGGGGCGATAGTGAATGTGTTTTTTGTAGTAGTGCTAGAAACCACAAACTGTAGCTAGAAACAACAGAATACAAATACTTTTTTTATCCTATTACAAACACACTCAAAACTCACACCTAACTCATTAATAACGATGGAGGTAATATGGTTCTAGTACTGTTTCTTTTCTGTTTTGTTGCTTTGGTATTTTGTTAAATACCAGTATGCTTTGCTTGCTTTGTACATGGTACCACTGGTACCAGTAAACTTTGTAATGGTTCCTTATAATGAAAATCAGTGGCATAGTCCACTTCTTTCAAAAAAAAAATCTCTTATTTTTCAAGTATTTATACCTATAAAGGTTGATACGGGAACAAGTGCGGAGGCTAAGAAAGGTGATCCCATATAATTAGTGGGTACCATAGTACAACCTTCCTCTACTGTGGCTATGGGGACAGAGAGAGGACTGGAGTGCGGGGATGAATATAATTATTCAATTTAAAATGAGTACGCATGAGCGAGTCAGAATTACAAGGCAAACATGCCATCCTAACTTAAGTATGTACCTAGTAATTTATTTTACTGTCTTAAAATTTAATGGTTGTCCATTTTAAAAACACAGTATTTATTGGTGTAATTAAACAATCTAAATAATCGATCATTCTCAAACTTAGTTATAGATTGCATTTTTTATAGAATAATTTGACTTTATAAACTTCAAAAATATACTAGAAAAAATTCGTGCAAGTGCAACAACTAATACAGCTGGTTAATAACTCATTACACTATTTTTATACAGGGAATTAAGTGCATAGTGCAATAGGCTTGCACATGGATCTCTTTGGTGGCGTGATTAATTTATAGTCAATGGGTACAATAATGAATCTTAATATATACCCAATTGAATCTATTTTATAGTCATTAGATCGAAGAGATCAATAGAAAATAGCAAGTTGCCCGAGATTAATGGCTTGTAGTACAGCTTGACTTCATCCAAGTTGTCCTTATTATGCTAACTCCAAATTTCAGTAATCACATCACTAACAACCTCCTCATTATTGTCACCACCAATTAAGGAGGAAGGAATCACCAACCACCAGGTTCTATATATCACTTAATTTTAACGTGACTTCACACCAATGGCCTTAATTGGCTGGGAACTTGATGAAACGTAAACTAATCTCTGGTCGGTAGTGACCTTACTCGTAATTATTAGGTTAATTAAATTCATCAAATGATCAAATGAACAAACAATGAAATTTATAATTGATTTTATTTGTTCGCACAAATCCTTTATGTAATATTATAGTGTCATCCTTTACTGGCTAGGTACCATTGATGAGAAGGTCAAGGAAGAGCTCAATGAGTGGATGGCTGAAGACACTGATTGTATACCTCTGTAGGTTTACAAGAAGAAACCAATGGTGCTGCTAGATGCTGACTAAAATGCTGCCAAGACAGATGACATTGGGTAAAAAAAGAATTTTGGAGATATTAGTTTTCTATTATATATGTATAGATTATTTGTTAACATAGGATTGCCAACTAAAATCTAAGCTCAATTTTGATGTAAAATACAGACTTGATAAGGTAGTTATGTCTGCATGACTTTTCAGTTTCTTTAATCAAATGGACTGTATTTTTCTAAAAGAAAAAAATACCATCTAATCGAGCTAAATTCCGCTTGAAGACATTATTGAGTTTCTTTTTACTTTCATTATGTGAGGCTCGTAATTACAAAAAATTTAAATAAAATGCATCAAACAATCCAGTAAATAAGAAGGTCCATTAAAAAACGATGGTCTACAAACTCGGCCAAGTCAGACCAGAATCGGCCGAGTCGGACCGGAATCGGACCTGACCGAGCCGATTATGACCAAGTTACGTGAAGAGCGAGTTTTCAGCGAAAACCCGGGTTGAACATTGTTAAATTGGCTGAGTCGAGCGAGTCTGCGCCAATTGCAGACCGATTCTTATGAATTACACCAATTCTTATGACTCCAGACTGATTCTCAAATTCGGAAAAAGAAGCTCATGCCATTTTCGTTTTTCTGAAGAAAGATGAAGAATTGAGCTTAGAAGTAGAAAGATCAATCAACTAAAATTTTTAATAGACATGGTGTATAAATTTGTTGCCACTAAATATCAATGTACATTATTAGGTATACATAGAACGGGATCAGGAAACCAAAAACCATGACATTAATTAACTTGGAAGCGGTTTCAACTTCAAAGACTAGCTTACTAGTTTAGTAGATGAAGTGCTGAACTTATTTTTTTTCTGCACTTTTCCTTTTTACTAAGTTCTACCTGCCATTCATCCAAGCTAGATCAAACGACTAAGATTATGTATGAGAAACACATCTAGGCCTCGATCCATGCCTTTTAAAAAACTCATTAAGAGAGTGCCACGTGGCACTCTTTCAGTGGCTGACTTTTTTAAATGGCAGTATAAAATTATGTTAGTATTTTTCTTTCATTTTTTCTGTTAATTGTAGTATTCAGAAATTTTCGAGCACATACAATCCATATGTTAGATATGAAGATGTTAATAATTCTTCATTTGACTTTACATTAATGTCATCATTATTTGGCTCTGAAAAATTCAGATTTGAGGAGATGAGATGGAGGTTTTGAAGAGAACGATAACTGTTGGTTGACTTTGGGAAGAGACAAAAGAGCTAACCACAGCTTACTGGTTTGTTGTAACTATTACTTGTGAAGCGTGTTGTGTTGATAACTTAGAATTGCGTTCTATTACAAGTTCAGCTTATGGCAGGACCATGGCACGGAAAAATAGTTTACAAACTCAACATACTTTTAACAAATTCGTGCAAGTGCAACAAATAACATGACAGCTGGTTAATTAGTAACTCATTACACTATTGCATATAGAGTGCAATAGGCTTGCACATGGATCTCTCTCATGGCGTGATTAATTTATAGTCAATGGGTGCCATACTGAATCTTAATATATACCCAGTTGCATCTCAGAAGAGAATAGTTAAAATCAAGTTGCCCGAGATTAACGGCTTGTAGTTCACCTTGCTTCATCGAATTTGTCCTTAATTATACCAACCCAACATTTCAGCCAAGACATCACCAGCAACCTCCTCATTCCCCTCACCACCAGTTTGTGTGAAACGCAACTTGTCTCTGGTCGATAATGACCTGAACTTGGTAATTATTAGATGAATTATATTCATCAGATGGTCAAATGAGAAACGATGAAATTTAAAATTGATTTGATATATTTGTTCGTACAAATAGTTTTGTGCAATTTTATCAAGTCATTGAGCTGAACTTCACTTGAAGACCTCTTTTATTTTTTTATTTTTTAGTTTTTGCACCTACACATACAAACCTTTGTATTGATTATGGCTTATTTTTTTTTTCGAAGGTTAGTGGCTTTAAATGCCTACTAACAATTTCATTGATAAAAAAATTCATTAAGTAAGGTCCATTAAAGAACCGCATCTAACAGCACTGATTCAATTAATTAATCGTTGCTGACGTGGCACAGGAAATGTTGATACTTCATCCATCAGTATATAACTCATATTATTTTATGTTAATAGTTGTGTTGCTGCTATATGGTAATTGTTTCTTTTGTCATATTATACCAAGATTTCGTTTGCTGATGAAATGTTCTGGCAAATATTACAAAGTATCAGAAAAATTATGACAACTGGGATTCTTTTGTTCGGTGATCAGCTGCTGCCAAACCGGCATTCCAAAGGGGATTAATTATTACCAGTTATCTGAAAAATTAAGGAATTTAGAAATGTACAGAGAGAATAGATCATTTTTCTTTGGCATGTGACCCACACATATATTTTACAAGTAATCAATTATTCAATAATTAGACGCACATCCTTAGGTTAGACACCGTCCCACACTAAATTTAATTACATGTGGTTATGGCTATTTGTATACCTGGTCGAGTTTGATCTCCGACGTACAACAATTCCATGGTGTACAAATTAAACCCCTGCAGCTACGTGGTGCTGATGTGGCATGCCAGGTTTGTGTTCGACACAATCAGCATAACAATGAAATTGCTATTGGGGAAGGACGCCCTGGTGGTGCTCGACTGGACGATACGAAACCCGACGTGAGGGTTCGCACATGCCGAAGCTTCCTATGCATGTGTCAGCCAGAACAGCAAATGTATAGTGCTTTGTCATATGTGACAGTGACTTGTAATCTCAATTCTCAAATTTCCAATCCAGGATGCGATCTTTCTAATTTGTTGATTTTCTCGTTTAAACAGAAACAAGCCCAGCCCAGAGACTCAATTTGGGCCAAAGCCCAATGGTCCGTTAAAACCTTCCCGTTTATTAACCCATAAATATGCTCAGTTACAACCTCCCCTTCCTGTTTATGGATGATCCACAAACAGTGATTTTAATATGTCAATCATGTTGAGCGGTTCAAATTGACTGTTTAGACTTTGAAAACAAAGATAAAAGGATGTGAGGAGTGATGAAGCATGAAAAACATTAGGTATTTGAACCCTTCTCAATTTTAAATTAAGATTAAAATTATTTGAATTTTTAATTAAGGGGGAATTTCATGTATATCTCTCAAAAACATCAAAATTACGTATTTTCTCATCTAAAGTTCATAATATCATTTTTACCCTTCTAAATTTCAAAAACTCACAAATTTATCCATTTTATTTTTTTTCTATAAAAACACATTTTAAATTTATAAAGTACTCATTTTACTATTTATTAATGTAGTATGTTTATGATAAATATCAGTCTTCTAATTAGTCGGCTTTCAAGGGTACATGTAAAATGGGTCATTTCTCTACTTCTGACTCTTACACAAGCACATATAATTTAAACTAGTATCGGACCCGTGCGTTGCAACGGGATATTATAAGATTGAACATTAATATTGAACAGAGAGATAAATAATAAATAACAGTAAAATAAACAATAACAAATGATTGTTTTAATTCAACAACCTTTTGTGCTTGTCAGTGCATACAAATTTTTTTTTTTAATTTTTCAAAATGATCTATAACACAAATGAAAAATATATACTAAATTTTAAGTTGAATAGGAACTAATAAATGTTTTATTTCTTCATTCAATACAGATGGTAAAAAAAATGTTCTTATTTATTCAATTAATAATGTCATAGGAAGGTGATTTTTCTTACTATTTACACTAAGAAAACAAAGACAAAATCGTTTGATCTACAACAAACAGATCAAATATAACATGGAAAAAATTCTTGAAGTATTATTGCAAGTGTGACCATCTTCGATGTAGTCCAACATTTCTGAAAATGAACAAACAAAATATGAAAAGTAGAGCTCTATGATTCATAATATGTGACAATTACATTTATAAAAACTGGCCCAAAGGCTATTTTTTTTTCTGACACTAAATAATAAAAAAATTAAATTCCTAAGTTGAACTTTCATAAAGCAAAAGTACTGTTCACATGTCTCATTTTTTTCCATCTCCAACTTATTTTTTGGGGTAAATTCTTTTTCTCCACTAAGTCCATCTTCTCCTATAGTAACTGTGACATATAGCTCAACAATATTGACTTGTAGTTTGCTATCAGCGACATCTTCATTCACATGAGTTTTAAAAAATAACAATCAAGACACCTTCTGTTGTCATAGAGCAACTGACAAGCGATAAAAACGTGTAGCAGGAAATATAATATGAGAATTTAAATTGATTTTGGAAACAACGAGATGAAGAGACTGAATTTAAGGGTTTTACACTATGAAAAAAACAAAAATATTCTCTATATTGAAATTCTTACTTGAACGGTGAACATAATCCATAAAAAAAAAAGACATGTGAGATTAGCATACCATCTAAAAGGGGTTTCAATGAGATGAATTGAAATAAAAAAAAAAAAGATGAATTTAATTACCAATCCAAGGGGTTTCTCGGTAACCCTAGCTTCACCAAGAGAACACCAAGGGTTTTTTTTATTAACCACAAGTAGATATTGATAATTTCCTGAGTGAGATCACCGAGGCAATAATTTCTATGATATCAATGTTTTCATTTCTTTGAGATCAATATTTTCTATGATATCAATATTTCAGAGAAAATTATGATATCAATATCGGATCAATATAATAATGGTCCGATCAAATATTTTCGTATTCGTGAAATTATTTAGGAATTTTGATATCAAAAAATTCTCTGATATAATATCAGATATATCAATGAAAATTCCTTAATCGTGAAATGAGACAGGTAATTTTTTTGATATCGGATCAATATAAATGAAAATTCCTTAATCATGATACCCGATCAATTATATTCCTTAATCGTGAAATTATGATATCAGAGAATCAAAAGAGAACCGAACAAAGGAGATATCTCCATTTAAGAAAAAAAAATATCGATTTCCATTATGCTCAATTGAAGAAGGAGAATAAGGAATCATATTTTTATTGTCTACATAATTGGATGTTGGAGAAATAAGGAAATATATTTCTCGTAGATAAATATCATTAAAAACTGAATCACCTCATATTTAATTGTAACATATAGTGTGACAAATCTTCTTTTAACTAAATTTAAACTTCTACACATAAAATAAAAGAGATGCATTTAATCAAAAGATGACATATTATGTGATTGGAGGGCTGATATTAAATTTGAAATTTCATCTTCAATCGTAGCCGTTGGCGGATCAGGACATCAACGTACTTAATACAAGAATGGAGATGTTCAAACCAAAATATTTAAATAGTTGTCATAAAAAAAATTTAGTGGCTCTTAGATAAAAAAGGCATCTCCTTTTCTGACAATGTCAGAAAAATTGGGTAAGGAGATTGGAATTCAGATCATCTGCAATAACTTAAAATTTTTAGTTTACCCGTAAAAAATTCACACCTGTTCCCTGTTTATTAATCTGTCTCATGAATTTTTAAATTGTTCCGATATTAGTTACCGCACAAAATAAAAATTCAAAAAATTACATACAGGATAATCTTCTAATTTAAATTTACTCGTTGGAGTACCAAAATATTAAAAAAAATGATCAAATAGTTTCTCCCAAATAGATCTTGTATAAAATTATATACAGGTTAATTAGTTCTCCTATTTTCTAAAAAAATTACAATTCGATATCCTTGGCGGTGTTTGATTGAAATGATGCACCAGCCAGAAGTATATCCCTGATCATTTGAAACAAAGCATATTAAGGAGCATTATTAGGTAAATTAAATTCATCAAGAATCAAATGAAGAAGCGGTGAAATTTTTAATTCATGATTTGATTGGTTTGCACAAATCTTTTCTGTAATTTTGTCATGTCAATGAAGACCTTTTTGATATATTTTTATTTGTTTTTTTACTTTTTTCACCTACCCAACCATTGTATTAATCATGGCTTACTATATATATATATATATATATATATATATATATATATATATATATTCTTCTTTCTAGTAATTACGAAGAGTAGTTTCATTATGTGAGGCTTTTTAATTGCATAAAATTTAAATGAAAAATGCAAGAAAAAAGAAGGTCAAATAAAAATTCGCATCAAACAACCACTACAGCAAACCGTTGCTTCAGCGGCCGGTATCAGCGACCGTGGAAATCGCCGGTCGCTGATGACCCAAAAAACCAAAAAAAAAAAGAAATTAAATTTTTTCGGCGACCGTGGAAAACGAGACATTCAGCGACCGGCGCCAAAAGCTTTCAGCGACCACTTGGGCCCGGTCGCTGAATATCTCGGTAAAAATGTCGCGCGAATCCTTCTCTCCCATTTTTCGTCTCGCGCCGAAATCCTTCTCTCCCATTTTTAGGTTAGATAAAAAAAAAAAACAGCAGCCTCTGTGACCCGCTGTGACCCGCTGTGACCCGAACTCCGCCGCCTCTGTGACCCCTGACCGACCCCGCCCCCGACCCTCCGACTCCGAACACCGACCCGCTCTCTGAACCCCGCCGCTCGACCCCGACCCGCTCTCCGACTGTGCTTCCTTCGAACTTGTGGGTGACCTGAAACTGTGCTTCCTTCGAACTTATGGGTGACCTGGAGCAGCATCCGCTACTAGAGGTTCCTGTTTTTTCTTATTTCGATCTAATACTTGGCTGATCTGTGATTTCGATCTACTACTTTGGTTCCTGTTTTTTGGCTGATCTAATATTTGGCTGATCTAATTTCGATCTAATACTAGAGGTTCCTGTTTTTTGTTCATAATTTTGTAATCGAAAATTTTGTTCAACTAATTTGGTATCAACAAAATTATGAACTGATTTCTTGATATCAACTGTGATTTCCTAATTTCCTAATTGCATCACGTTGCAGCTAGAAAATTATCTCACAAAGCTCCAAAGTTACATATTTAATTGCTAATTTAATCTTATTTCATTTTTCACAAATTAAACACCTCGCCAGAATTAATTGCTAATTTAACCTTGATAAAAAAAAAACTAATATTTTTCTACAGTTGTATCTTTATAAAAAAAAAGTAAAATTTAAAGAAGATAGGCACATAATTTTGTATTTATGCGCTGATGCCCCTGACTAACTTTGCTGCCAAAATTATATTAGTTCAAATATATAGTTGGCCTGCCCCTGACTAACTTTGCTGTGTCTCAAGTAGTACCAACACAAGAACAGCAGTTGTAAAATCAGCTCTCATTCACAATGTGCAAGTTGTGCTGACGACTTGCATGCTTTCCAAATATAGTCATTTGGATATTCATGTCTCTAGGTCTGTTTTAGTTGCTGATTTTGTTGATGCCTAATATGTTGATATCAAGAAATCAGTATTTTATTTTTACTTGATGTCATAACTCCTTGTTAAGCAATTGTATTACATACAATATTAAATGTGTCTATCCCTAGCTCCAATTAATTATTTTTTCTATTTTTCATAGGATATGAACAATGGAAGTCTATATATGAATTAGTTGACACACAATTTCCTTGTTTTAATGGTACCATTTCTGTATGTGATTGGCTAATTGGTTTCAGGAGTTGTAGAAGAATATAGTTTAAGTTTGGGAGGAAAGAAGGAGAGGAGAAAACTCGATAGGGAGTAATTGCTTGTAATCAGGCAAGTTTTCGCTCTTTCTTAATTCGATAAAAGTTAATTATATTATTAATTATGTACTATAGTTTGTTAGTTATTAATTCTATGTTGGTTAATTAAATTAGTAAACCGGAACATTTAGTATGCCTTTTAGATTTATACCCGTTCAAAATTAATCTGATAGAGATTAATTTTGAATAGTCCCCGTTTTGGGACTGCTCTTTGAATGCTTTGTCTCAACTAGGATGTGAAGAAATGTATGTGGGTCTAGTATTTAAGAAAATTTGGTATTATTTTTCCTTATTGTTCCTACGAGTACGTATTGAATTACATGTCCTATGGAGAAGAATTGTGCGAGTGGAAGGAGCGTGGGGCTGCTCCTCGACCACATGACTCCTGGATCAAGCCGGAGTTCTGGCCCGAACTCGTCGATCACTGGTGTAGTGATGCTTTTGCCCGTCGGAGCCAGCGGAATGCTTTAAATAGGGCCAATGCTGAAGGGTCAGGGGCCACAACGGGTTCTGTGAACATGCTTGTTCACAAACAACGCTTTGTAAGATTATCTTCATTAAATTAATCTATTTTCATTCCAATTGAATCTAATCGAACTAACCTTAATAAATTCTTAACAGGAGCAAGAAAAAGGGCGCGAACCTAGATGGTCCGATGAGCTGTTCCAGCCTACCCATACGAAGAAGAAGACGGGAGAATATATTACCGGCAAGGCGAAAGAAGCACAGGTAATAATACTTTCGAATCGTTTTAAAAAATATCATGTTTCTTGTTGTATAATATTTTTGTTATATTTTACAAAATTTGCAGGAAAAATATGAGAGTGCGATGGTGCAGAAGTATGGAGAGGATAGAAACACATGGCCTGCATACGACGGCGACGTCTGGTACTCTACGGGAATATCTGATCAGAATGCCCACGGCGATAACTATGGTCTCGGTGCTTTAGGTAAAATAAAAAGTCACTTTAATTTTAAATTATTATTTTTTGTTGTGTAAGATAACACCAATTGTCTTATTTTTAATGTTTCAGGCAAGACGAGACGCATGTTTCGCTCCAGTGGGTCGAGCAGTCAGTCGCATTCGTCACAGTCATATTCTTCTATGCCGCCGGCTCCGCAGCTCACAGCAGAGCATATCGATATGATATCTACTCAGGTACTTGATAGGATGGAGGATCGGTTATCTGTTAGGGATGCTCGGTTACTTGATAGTATGGAGGATCGGTTTATGTCTAGGATCACCGACCTTTTCAAAGCTTCTCAGGTACGAAATTTGATAATTCAGTCCAACTTCAATTGTGAACCATAAATCTTAAATTCTAATTATCTAAACTATTGTTTTAACAATCTCACAGGGAGGTTCGGGCTCGCAGCATGCCTCGAGGCCCGCTCCTCGAGATGATGAGGGGCAGGGGTCGGATGTTGGTGGTGATGGTACTAGTTAGGTTTAGATGTTTATTGTACTACTTAGGTTATTTATGGTACGGATTTTGATATGTTTATGCTATTTGACAGTTCGACATTTATGTTTGTATTACTTGACATTATTATGTTTGATGAACTTTGTTGTATGTTTATGTTTATTTGTATTACTTGATATTACGATATCTATGTTTATGTTGTATGTTGGTACGTTGGTACGCGTCGTACCAAATATTAAATGGTGCAAATTTAAATAATATAATAAAATATAAAAAACTTGACAGAAGAGTATCAGCGACCAAATTTAAGTATCAGCGACCGTAATTATTTGTCTCTGATATTTTTAGTATCAGCGATTGTTTCGACTATCAGCGGCCGTTTTTTAGTATCAGCGACCGCAAACTTTGGTCGCAGAACGTTTTTGCTGACGTCAGAAAAAACAACAGCGACCAAAAAAAATTGGTCGCAAAAATATTATCAGCGACCGGTGACGTATTATCAGCGACCGGTGACGTCATCAGAAGAGTATCAGCGACAATGCTTACAGCGACCGGTCTTTCAGCGACCAAAAATGGCTTTCAGCGACCGTATTCACTTTCAGCGACCGGCGCTTTTACTTTCAGCGACCGGAAATCCGGTCGCTGATACCCCTTTTTGCTGTAGTGAACATTGATTCTATTAATCGTAGCTGATGTGGCACATGAATTGGAGATTTTCCAAAGGTGAACAGTGGGTGGATAAAAAAACTGGTCTGCTCTATTTATTTTAGAAATATATGACATATTTTGTAAAAAATCAGAAAGATAGGAATATTTTTCAAATATTATAGAAGAAGCCCGATCCTTCAAAACCAAATAATGGACGTATTGTCTTTCTTTCTCTTACTGGTAATTTGTATTGGAAGAAGCAAAGAGAAAAGAAATATGGCGGAGAGAAAAAACAAATTGGATATGCTACATGTACCCAAGTTTGTCATCTCCAACGGATTCCATTCTAATAATTAAATTTCGATCTTGAAATAAAATTTGAAGATCTGAACAATAAAGTAAAGAAAATTACATCCGTTTGACCAAGGCTCTGATAATTTGAATTGGAATATGAATCGGTCAAAATCAACCGAATCGGATAGGAAACTTGAATTTTTTTTTTGGCAAAAGGTTTTTCTTTAGTCAAAACAGACTTATTAATACAAGCGTTACAAATAATCCACTCAAAACAGACTTTTTTTAGTCATGCAAAAAAATAAAATAAAATAAAAATCCACTCCGGAGATCTGGTAAGTCCCTCAAGAAAAGTGCACTCATATTCATATTGGTACAACATATACTCTTCAATGCTAATGATTTTAACTTGAATAAAAATAAGGAATACAAAATATGATAATGAAAAAACTACAAACGAGAATGAACTTCTACGAGAGAAATTATAAAAAGAAAAGACTGTTCCACCAGTAACAAGTACATTTTTGTATAATATGGTAAGATGCTTTGATCTATCCTCCAATTCTGCAGTATAATTTGCATATGACAAGCTCATGTTATAATCAAATTAAGATTACTAATTAATAATTATCTATCTATGAAATGATTCTCACCTCATTCCTTATGCATGAAGTTTTAGCTGCTAATTATCTGCATCCATCTGCTGGCATATCATTTCCCCTCTGAGCTCAATTCGAAGTGAATCTAGTTTTCAATATTAAAAGAAGAAAGGTAAATGTTAGATAACTAGCGAAGGACATTGGTGATCGTAATCCACTACAACTGTACAAGCAACAAAAGAACGAAACGTAACAATGACCATTGACAAATGAAACATAAAGATATTTAATCATCCAGTACAGAATAAGGTTTGCCAGGCAAATATGCCCAGAGCTAGAACATACCAAATTGGACACTAAAGCCAATTTTCAGTGTATTGATCTTGTTTCAAGCAGAAATGATTGAAGTGGCTTGAATTTGCTGAACTTGCAAGCCTACATCATAATGGCTTGAATTTGTATGGGAATTGTCAGCATTAAGCTATAGTGAGTGATTTAAATTATTACCTCAAGAGGAAGTGGGGTCATATCTACTTTTTTAAAGTTTCTTAGCTTCATACATCCTTCAATTATATTTTTTTTCCTAGTTGGTTCTCCAATAATGCGAGGGAATCTGATCGTCAGTTTCTTGAGGGAAGGGAAAAGATCAAAAGGAATCGACTGAAGATTTTTTTTGTAGCCCCTGATATCTACCAAGTCGATAGAGGCAAGGAGCTGTGGAGAAAGTTCGTGTTCTTCAGTAAAAGCAGGAAATTCCAATTTAAAAGTTTGAAGGGAAGTGAGCTGCTTGCAGATAGGCATGGTTAAAACTTAAAAGGGAAAGAGAGTCGCCGTCGATTTCTATTAGAGATAGGGAGAAGTTTGGCTCAGTCCTCTCTATTTCTTTTGATGCAGAGTCCCAAGCTGCAATAAAACTGGGGCATTCACGAAAATGCAACCTTTCCAAGTTGACCCAGGACTTTAGACCTTTCATTGAGCTCAGTGTTTTACAAGATATAATTTCGAGGTTCTTCAAATGGACTAAATGCTCCCCAAATGCAAGGGAAGTGAGTGTTTTACATGATCTAATTCTGAGACTCTTCAAACAGACCAAATGATCTTCAAATGTAAGGGAAGTGAGTGACTGACACTCCTTTATAACCATGTTCTCTAAGGCCACACAAGAATGCAAGTCCAAAGATTCCAACGAGGGGATGTTGGATATCTCTAAATCACGTAGAGATGTAAACTCGTGGAAAGGCAATCGTTCACCCACCTTAAGGCTTGAATTTTGATCCAGGATCAGATTTAAATTTTGCCTTTGCCTCACGTAAAGCCTTGATTTATTAGTTTCCATTCTTGCAATTGATATAAATGAAAGTAGGGAACTGTATGGAAGTGGTGGTAGTTCTAAAATTAATGGACAATCTTCAATTTTGAGTCTATCTAAAGAAGGAAACCTCTCTAACACCTCAGATGTAGCACATCCTAAGAAAGGAAGATCCACTAATTTTGGGCAACCTTGAATTGTGAGTTCTTTGAGTTTTTTCAGGCAAAAAGTTGTCAAAGTTGGTCACTCCAAACCCATTTTTCGAGATCTGGCATATCAATGATCTCCAGCTTTTCCAAAGATGAAAATTTTATGTTTTGACGGGTACCATAGCACTGAGGGCCAATTTCCTTTGTAGCCAATCCAGACAGCTTCAAATACTTGAGAAACTCCCACTCCCCTATAGGTGGAACCTGATCCCATGCATTACAATCCTCTATAGTAAGAGACTCAAGAAAAATGAGGGAGGGCTCCAACCACGTAGGAGAAGCAACACCACCATATCCATGTATCTCAAGCAATTTGAGGTTGGTGTTCGGTTTAAGGCTCTCCAGGACATTTTTGTTCTCTTGTTCACCATGATTCCATTTTAAAATCAAGGCATCAAGCTTCTTTTTCTCTGCTAGTCGAGCCTTATTTGCCTCTTCTTTGGATTTTACATTCTCAAGATTGGAGATTTTGAGTGATCCTCCAACCTCCTCAAGAGGGCCTAATTGTTCTATCGCAAAGCCTATATTTTCTTGAACATTAAAATAATTAAGCTCTTGCAGAGAGGTTAGCTTCCCTACACCCCATATCTTAGAGTGAAGATACCCTCCAACAATAAAATGCCGCAAGCTCACAAGGTCACTAAAATTATTTGGCAACTCATCCAGATTCCACGCAGCTTCAATTTCAAACACTTCTAGGTGATATAGCCTGCATATTTCACTTGGAAGAGTATAGGAAGGGATCTCATTAGAACCAGGGAAAATTCCAAAATTTAAACTTAGATATCGGAGGCTAACAAAATTCTGAATGAAATAATCGTGTGGTACCACGGAACCTAGTTTTAATCGCATTGAACGTAGAAATTTTGTTTTTTTTAGCAGCTCTGGAATATTTCCTGAAATACATGACGACAACTCATCCCAATTAATTATTGTGCTCAGATTCTCTCCTTCCAAACATGCCAATGCCCTGACTACTGCTTCTTCATCCCTTTTTCTACAATTAAAAATTGACAAATGACGTATGGTTGCTGGAATTTGTCTAGGTTCGGGACCATTAATGGTTAAACATTCTTTCCAGCCAACCATACATGCCAAATCATGAATCAAGTCATGAAAAGTATAATACACTAAACCAGGTCTTGTTGATTGTTTGGTTTGGAAGAAACCACGGCTGAACAGATCACGAAAGTAAGCACTCCCAATATCCTCAATTCTTTCTCCTTGAGATCTCACTTCGAGAAAACCTTGAGCCATCCATAGATATACCAACTCCTCACATGTAAAAGGGTAATCCTCTGGAAAAATAGCACAATATGAGAAACACCTTTGGAGATCAAAAGGCATATGCTCATAACTTAACCGGAGTGCTGGCATAATATCATTTGGACTACTCAGTGATTTCCACTCTTCGCTATCCCTTATTTTCATCCAATGTTTCTCATCTAGATTTTCTTTTAACAGAGCACTCACAGTTTTTGCTGCTAGTGGGTTACCCTTCAATTTATTGGCAATTTCTTGTCCGATTTGTCTTAACCTCAAATTTCCACCATAGTTTGGATCATTGAATATACATGTACTAAAGAATGATAAAAATGCATCATTTTCTAGGCCATGCAAATAAATATGATCTCTTGCATCGATCATTTTGGCAACAGATGGATTTCTAGTTGTCACTAAGATTATGCCCCTTTCCACCATGCAATTATTGAATAGAGCTACCATTTGATCCCATTGCCTCTTATCTTTATCTTCCCACATGTCATCTAAAACAAGTAGGAATCTCTTGGACTCCAATTTGTCCTTAAGTTTTTTTTGGAGCACCTCAAGGTTAGTGAATTTGTCATAGCTGTTGCCACATGCACCTTCTAGCATCTCACGTATAAGTCTGACAATATCAAAATGAGTAGACACACAAACCCAGGATCTAAGCTCAAAGTAGCTACAAACTTTTGGATCATTGAAAACTTGCCCAGCAAGGGTAGTCTTCCCCACACCACCACTACCAACAATTGCTAGCACAGGGACCTTGCCAACTATTGCAGATTTTTCATTTGTCAATAGGTTCATTAGTTGGTCATGCTCTTGGTCTCTCCCAACAACTACACTAAGATCAGTGAGAAATGATGATGTTTGGGGTGTGTTTGTTGCTTCAGTTCGACTTATTTCAGTATTCTGGGCAGTTATAACTATTGCTTCTGTTTCCACAGCCTTGCGTACTTCCTCCTCAGATTTCTGCAACTCCTCGGCTAACTCCTTCATCCTTCGGGACAGATTAATTCTGGAAGAGAAGGTTTTGGGTTTCGGTACTAGCACATCTGGTGCAGAGCGACAAGACATCCCCTTCCAAGTTGAAAGAAAGTAACGGCTTGCTAGCCGAAAGCCAGAAGAAGAGGATGCAGCTGTTGGTTTAGTGCTGCAATTTACATTCTTCTGGGTACCTGTTGGAAAAATTATACCAAATATAGAAATTAATTGAATCGTAGTCTGTGACTGTAAAATAATGGAATGGTCATCTACCATAACTTCTCCCACTCGATCATTTCAAACCAGAGCTTTCTCTCCCTATTCATTGGATTAACCATAGTAAATGTAAATCATAGTTAGCTTTCTCGCCCTATTGGTTAGCTTTTCTACATATGAATGAATCTGTAATCGCGATGTACACATGAATGAATGAGCAAACCTAATTCTTAAATTATCTCCAATATCAATGTTTACAGGACAAGACAACACTAGAATTTCACACTGGATTGAAGTGTCTCAACTGCATTCTTTATTATAATTACAAGATGAATCTATAATGTTTGCATGATTATATCATCTCCATGGGTTTATTAAACAACACAATTACAATAACAAAAGTATGTAAAAGTATTAGTATTGTTAAGTTAACAGCACTGAAGGGCCCAAGCCTATTCTATAAAATTCAAGAAGCCTCTAATTGAATAGTCGGTAAAAATAGAATGTGTTAGATGCTTCTATGAAATTCTTATATCTTGTATAATCTAGAGAAATGTAAACCGGCAATAACAAAGTCAGTAGTGAAAAGTTTAGAAATGTAATGTAGAATCTAGAAAATTCTTAACCGACCTTGGAGTTATATATATAGGTGGAGGTTCATGCATATATGCATAGTGTGAGTGAGAAACAACTCTCTTCTGTGTACTCTTATCTCCACTAATAAATGAAAGTTATACAACTCCTCTCTAATACTATACCCATAATCCAAGTATATATCCAACAAGTGGTATCAAAGCGAGGTTAGGTCCTGCTGGTTAGGAGGTTTGAGTAATCCGTGAGTTTGGCGTTATGTCGGAATGTCAGACTTGAGTGGCATGAGTGGTCTAATTGAGAAGTTAAAAAATTATATAGAGGCTGACGTACTTATATTAAGTCATATCTGTAAGGTTAGGACTTGTGGGAGATTCTGGGTGGTGATTAGATCGAACATCCACCGAATTCAATATTTGCTTACAAGAAGTGGAAAGTGAAGGGTGGCCGAGCGTTATTTGTGTAGAAGGCTGCCGTGGAATGTCTCACATTGAAGATGTGGAGACACCAAATGAGGCATAGGATGTCTTCGTTGTGCTGTTTTCAAAGAAAAACACAAGTTGGCTGCAACTGCTCAAGAAGGTGCTCATGAATATCTTCCAAGGTGACATGACTGTAAGTGAGTATTTTCTTAAAGTAAATAATTTATATAGGGAGATTGAGCAGCTAGATGCCAATGCGAAAACTGGCGGATAATCTTGAATGGCATGAAGCCAGAGTACAGTGACTTCATCACTGCTATTCAAAGATAGGCCAAGCAACCAACCCTGCTGGAACTGGAGAATTTTTTGGGCAGTTAGGAAGATCTTGCCAAGTAGCTAGTAGGTTTGACAGAGAATCACGAAGAGGAGAAGGCCCTGTTAGTGGTCGATGACAACCTGAGACGGAGAACGTTTGTCATGAATGATGCAAGAGGTGCTTGTGTTATGGGGGAGCTCTTAGAGGTCAAGAGGGCTAAAGAGCCGAACGTGGTGAATACAGGAGTAGAAGAGTGGAGTGCTACGACGAGGGCACTATGCGAAAAAGTGTCAGTTCAAGAAAAATGAAAGCAGCTTCATGGTGACCACGAAGGAGAAGGCACCATAAGAGGTCCTAAGTGAATAAGAGTGGGACGTAGTGGCGGCTGTTGTGATATTGTTGATGGCCGGCGTGGAGGACATCAAAGAGGCTGCTGAGCCTGAGGAGAAAGAGGAGATCGACTTTGAGTCATGATTCTTCGAAGAATCAGTTGAAGAACAGGTCGAGAAGAAGACTAGAGTTGTGAGTTGTACAGTGGATCATGTGGAGAAATAGCACTGAGATGGAGGCCATCACCAAGGAGGGTGATGATGACAAGACGACACAAAAGAGTGTCGCTGTTGTGGAGATGATTGTAGGATGGCGGTTCGTGCAACGAGATGCAACTCGTAATGTGATCTGTCAAGAGAAGAGAAGAAAACTCAACTTGGACTTGTACCAAGGCAATGTGAGAAGAAGATTCTAGAACATTCACTTCTAGAGAAGACTATTATACAAGATGGACCACAGACGTCTGAGCAACTTCAAACTAAGAAAATAAAAAAAAGCAGCAAGAAGGATGACGATCCAGATAAACACAGAGTACCGAAGCTCAAGACAACACCAAGTCGGTGCTGAGGGAAAGTGTTGAAATTAATAATACCAAAGGGCCCAAGCCTATTCTATGAAATTCAAGAAGCCTCTAATCAAATAGTCGGTAAAAATAGAATGTTACTTCTAGCGGAAGTCAAAAGCTAGTTTATATTAAGTGATAAAAAAAGTTATACAACTCTCTTCTACTATACCCACAATCCAAGTTTAAATCCAACAAATATTAATGAAGGCTACTTCTACGAGAAGCCAAAAGCTAGCTTATATTATATTATATATATATATATATAGAGAGAGTGGCTAAGATCAAAGTGGTATGACCAAGGCCTTTGGTGCTACCAAGTCGTTTTTGGATTTTTAAAGGCCAAACGGTCGATCTAAACCGTTAGATGTGATCTCTATATTAAAATCTGCTTGGAGACCAAATTTTACATTTTTTGGAATTTTTTTACTATTTTTTAAGCCACTTTGAAAATTACTGATCACATGGTCCAGAATTTGGTTGCACTGTTTTTACTGTTCACCCGGATCTGCCATTTTCAAAGTGGCTTAAAAAATAGTAAAAAAATTCCAAAAAATGTAAAATTTGGTCTCCAAGCAGATTTTAATATAGAGATCACATCTAACGGTTTAGATCGACCGTTTGGACTTTGAAAATTCAAAAACGACTTGGTAGCACCAAAGGCCTTGGTCATACCACTTTGATCTTAGCCACTCTCTATATATATATATCTATCTGTGTGTGTGTGTTACATATTTTCAACAGGAGTTTTGGGCATGCCGAACATATATACCAATTACAACCTCCAGACTATAGTTATTCCTATCAAGAAGACTATATCTGTTGTGACTTAGTATGGAGTGATATAAAAATAGCACAGCGGAGCCGGTTCCGTCACGGAGCGGCACGGTTAGGACAAGCGTGTTGGTTACGTGCCATGGCTCACGTATCTCGTGCCGTGACCATTTGCATGCCGTGACCATATTTTGAAAATTTTGCACGGCACAACACGTCACGCGAAATATCTAGTCACGGCACGGTACGAGATGTGGTCACGCGAGTCATCTTGTGAATCTTGAATAAACTAACCTAAATTATGATCAAATGGTCATACAAGTCACGCGAGTCACGGCACGTTTGGGCACGGTGTGACTCACGTGGCGTGACCATTCGCGTGTGGTGACCATCCAATGACATTTTGGTCACGGCATGGCACAACACGGTACGGCACGTGAAAAATTAACATGGTCACAGCAGGGCACAAGACCAAAGTCACGGCATGGCACGGCATGACACATTTTTTCCACTCTTCCTTACCCTATGAAGAAGTCAAAGCAAATATAATTTTCTTTACTTTATTGTTTAGAATTTATAAGATCTTCAAATTTTATCTAAATGGAATCTGTTGGAGATGACAAACTTGGGTGTATGTTGCATAATCAATATGATAATTTTGGAAATAATACAAGGTTTTTCTCTCCACCATATTTCTCTTCTCTTTGCTTCTTCCAATACTTTTAAGTAAAAGAAAGAAAGACAATACATGCATTATTTGGTTTTCCTCTCTTTCATGGTACATGGTGGTCTGTACGTGGATCCGTAGTAATTAATTATTGTTAAATGTGAAATTTCTACATGGGACTTCACAAATCTTGAAAAGTAAGGCATGTAGATTTTGGCTTAATTCTATATATAGCTCGTTTCAATCTTTAAATTATACATCTTCAAATTATGATTATGTAAATACGAGACAACAATAACTTTTCTCAGGTACCTCTGTGCTGAATCTCGTCCTGCAGCCGGTAGTAGTCCAATTCGTCAAGCAAGTTTTCAGCTCGATACGCGAGTTGCTGAAGTTCCTGAACCAAATCATCCAGGTAACTATTTTCGGTTTCAAGGCGGCGGGCACTTTTAAGCAGAGCACCAAGTTTTCGCAGCTGGTCCTTGAGGATTTTGAACTCTTTTCCAAGGCCGATGCGCTTTGCCCATGCTTCCAACAACGCAGTTACAGCCTTGCTGACCAGAGCACTCATCAGCCAGCCGATTGCCGCAATTGTCAAAGGATCCATGATACTCGGCTAATAAAAAAGGCAAATACAAGTATGAAAAGTTCCAATTGGAAGAGATGGGATAGAGAGGTTTCAAGGGAAGGATAACTGCTGGTTGACTTTGGGAAGAGACAATTAAGAGGAGCTAACCACTGCTTAAGGGTTTGCTGTAACAATTCCTTGTGAGGCGTGTCGTGTAGTTAATTACTAAGACTTGCGTACGTATTGCAAGTTCAGCTTTTGTCAGGACTCAGGACAGTGTGAACGAATTGAGCAAGAGATTTTTTTTTTATATTTAAGATAAAATTTTGTACATAATTATTTCGTTACTATTTTTAAATAAAAATAGAGAACATACTTTTTATTTTTAAATATATATAAAAGATCTTTCATCCGGGTTTCAAACTAGCACCCTCCCTCATACGGTCATTATTTTCATTTTTTAGTCACTAGACTAAAGGCAGGTTCTCGAATTAAAGTGAGTTTGATTCTAAATTAATTTGATTCATTAATTATAATTGAAATTGTGTTGATTTTGAGCTTGAATCAGTTAACCTATTAAGCCCGTAGTAATTCAAATTTGAATTATTATTATTTTTGTGATATTTGTTGCTATATTATTTTAAATATCAAATCATAAATAACTAATAGTTACTTCTTGAAGTTAAATTTTTTAATATCAATATTATGTTGATCGCGTAACAAAATTTTAGAAAAAAAAATATATCTAAATTTGAGAAAGCTTTGTAATGCTTGTGGCTAAAAACACTAAACTGAATATCGTTAATAAATATATACCAAAATTGGTTTATATCTAGTTCAAACGGTCAATTAATATGTTTTAAAATGATAGCTCAAATAGAGCTAGCCAATTATATAATTTGAGCAAGATGAACTCGAGCCAAATTCAAAATGAGTTTGTGCAAATCAGAATTACAAGATAATTAAACTTGCCGTCCTAACTTATATATGCACCTAGTATTTTTTTTCTGTCTTAAAAATTAATGGTCGTCCATTTTAAAACCATAATATTTATTTGTGTAACTAAGAAATCTAAATAATAAATCATTCTCAACCATAGTTATTCCACACACAACATTGAATTTTTAATAGCTTAATTTTAATTTATGAACTTCAAAATATTTATGCTAGAAAAAAAAAAACATAACATGAACATTTAAAAGTTAAAACTATTGGTAATAACACTCTGGGCTGGAGCTCAAATTAGTATATGGAAGGGACCCAAATTTCACAATAAGTTTGAGAAACAAAAACTATAATTAAATTAGGTAAAATATTTTACAAAATCAACATACTTGTAACAAATTGGTGCAAGTGCAACAACTAATTAACGTGACAGCTGGTTGGTAACTCATTACACTATTGTTATACCAAGTATTAAGTGCATAGCTAGATAGTGAAATAGGCTTGCACATTGATATCTCTCATGGCATGGCGTGATTAATTTATAGTCAATGGGTTCAAGAAAGAATCTTAATATATACCCAGTTGTATCTATTTTGCAAAAATTATAAGAGAATATATAATACCAAGTTGCCCGAGATTAACGGCTTGTAGTACACCATGCCTTATCCAAGTTGTCCTTAATTATACCAACCTAACATTTTAAAAATGTTTCTAGAAAAATAAATACAGTATCTTAGAATTTGAATATACTAGAAAGATCACGAAACATTTTTCATGCGGAATATTTTGGTTGCTGGGAAAAAAATAAAAATATTTGGATTCTAGCTATTGATCCTGATTCAAACTTTGGATCTAAGTCAATACAAATTTTTGTAATCTTGCTAGAACATTCAAATTTTAAGGTACTATATCTATTTTTGTAGAAGTCTTTTTTAAAATATTTTGTGATCCTTCTAGTACATACAAATTTTCATATACTCTATCTATTTTTCTAAAAATATTTAAAAAATATTTTGTAATCCTTCTAGTACATTCCAATTCTAAGGTACAGGGGTGGACCCACACACAGCCAGAGGGGGGCAGCTACCCCTCCCTGGAATATTTTTTGCCCCTCTTTGGAACTGGAAAGTCCGCCAGACCAGTCCAAAAGTACTGTTAATGAGAAACTTTGTTGTTTTTATAGAAAATTTATAGAAATTTACGGATCCAGACCAACTTTGTTGTTTATTAATATGTAAAATGATATTATTTTGTTGTTTTTTATTATGTAAGACTATACTATTTTTATTGTTTCTTATTATGTTGATTGTTTTTTATCTAGTACCCGATTAGTTAATGGATTTGAATCCAATAAGCTATTTTAATCCGATTCCTGCCCCTCCCTGACAGAAATCAATTGTTCGGTGGAGCATGGGCCTCTCAACCAGTGGTGCGGGTAACTTGATGCCTCCACCAAATCAATTGTTCGGTGGAGCATGGGCCTCTCAACCTCCACCGAATCAATGGAGTTGTTTTTTCTAACTTCCAACCAAGATGTGCTTGTTCCATTTAAATTTTTTTGTTTATTTCTATTTTTTTTTTTAAGAAAAAAATCCACTGATTGTATACTGCAGAGAAGAATCCAGTGGTGCTGCAAGATGCTGACTAAAGTGCTGCGAAGACAGATGACATTTGGTGCAAATTTTTTTTTTGAAGATATTAGTTTTCTAATATATATGTGTAGATTATCTGTTAATATAGAATTGCCAAATAGGCTAAAACTGTGGTGGATTTTTCTTGAGGGGTTTGAGAGCTGTAAGCTAAATTTTGATGTTAAAACAAAGAGTTGGTAGGGTAGCTATGGCTTATTTTTTGTAAGACTTTATAGTTTCTTTAATGAAATGGACTCTATGTATTATGTTTTTTTCCAAAAAAATAAACAATTACAATCTCATCGAGCTAAATACCGCTTGAAGACCTTTTCGAATTGGTTTTCACTTCAATTATGTGATGGTCGTAATTACATAAAATTAAAATGAAATGCACCAAACAATCCAGTAAATAAGAAGGTCCATTAAAAAACCATGGCCACAAACTCAGCGGAGTCAGACCGGAATCGGCCGATTGGACCGGAATCGGACCTTACCGAGCCGATTTTGGACCAAGTTACATGGAGAGCGATTTTAAGCGAAAACCCGGGTTGAAAAATATAAAACCGGCCAAGTCGAGTGAGTCTGCACCGATTCCAAACCGATTTTCAAACTCGGAGAAAGAAGGTCATGCCATTTTCGTTTTCTTGAAGAAAGACAAACTATTGAGCTTTGAAGGAGAAAGATTAATCGACTAAATTTTTAAATAGACATTTGGTATAAATTTGTTGCTTCTAAATATCAATACAATAATAGGTTTACATAGACCGGGATCAAGAAACCAAAAACCATGACATTAATTAACTTGGAAGCGGTTTCAACTTCCAAGACTTAGCTAGCCTACTAGTTTAGTAGATAAAGTGCTGAACTTTTTTTTCTTAACTTTTCCTTTTTTACTATGTGTTACCCGCCATTCATCCAAGCAAGATCAACGGCTACGATTACGCACGGGAAACACATCTAGCCCTCAATCCATGCCTTTATAAAACACTCATTAAGAGAGTGCCACGTGGCACTCTTTCAGTGGCTGACTTTTTTAAATGGTAGTATAAAATTATGTTAGTATTTTTCTTTTTCTTTTGTTGTTAATTGTAGTATCAAGAATTTTTTAGCACATACAATCCATATGTTCGAAATGAAGATGTTAATAATTCTTCATTTGACTCTACATTAATGTCATCATTATTTGGCTCTGAAAAATTCAGACTGGAGGAGATGAGATGAAGGTTTGGAAGAGAACGATAACTGTTGGATTTGGAAAGAGACAAAAGAGCTAACCACTGCTTACTGGTTTGTTGTAACTATTCCTTGTGAATGGTGTTGTGTTAATAACTAAAAATTGCGTTCTCACTACTACAAAAATGACAATTACCATCGGTCAAACAACACCGGTTTTATAATAAACTGGTGGTGAAGTTTAAACAACACCAGTTCTTAACAAACCGATGGTAAATATAGCACATTTACCACCAGTTTTTTCTAAAAACCAGTGCGAAAAAGTTTTGCATTTTTTACGTTGGTTTTTTCTGAAAAAATCCGGTGGTTAATGTAATATATTCACCATCAGTTTTGAGTAAATAACCGATGCAAAAAGTGCAAGATATTGTGCACCTGTTTTTTTATTTAAAAAAAACGGAGCAAATTTTTTGACTGTGATAAAAAAATATCTAAGTCCGAATATGTCTCCTCTTGTTCTCACCAGAGAGACAAAAAATCTGAATTGCTTTTCTAAGACTTAATCTGGACCGTTCATCTAAGAGAGACCATAAACCCACCTTATGCCAGGACCATGGCACGGAAAAATCGGAACCATTATGGTAAGTTGACCTTGTTATGGGTGAATCAAAATTACTTTAGTATTAAGCGCCCAAATTTTACAATATGGTGGAGGAAAAAAAAGTTGTCCTTAATTATACCAACCCAACACCAACAACCTCCTCATTCTCCTCACCACCAATTTGTGTGAAACACAACTTCTCTGGTCGATAATGACCTGAACTCGGTAATTATTAGATGAATTATATTCATCAGATGGTCAAATGAAGAAACGATGAAATTTAAAATTGATTTGATATATTGGTTCACACAAATCGTTTTGTGCAATTTTATCAAGTCATTGAGCTGAACTTCACTTGAAGACCTCTTTTATTTTTTATTTTTTAGTTTTTGCACCTACACGTACAAAACCTATGTGTAGGTGCATCTAAACTCCTTTATTCTCCTAATTGCATCTAAACTATTATAATCAACTAATCACACTTATTTATGACAACTTATGAGAGTTGAATAAATAACACACAACTCACATGAAACTCCCTTCCCACCCTTGTTTTATTTCATTGCAAAAATCTATTGTTACAGAGGAATTATTTCAGCTTAGTCTCAATTTAATATGTCAATTGTTACAAAGGAATTGTTGGAAAAATCTATTGTTACAGTGATTTTAATATGTCAATTGAGGAGGGTTCGATCAAATTAACTGTTTAGACTTTGAAAACAAAGATAAAGGATGTGAGGAGTGATGAAGCATGAAAAACATGAGGTATTTGAACCCTCCTCAATTTTAAATTAGAATTAAAATTATTTACATTTTTAATTAGGGGGAATTTCATGTGTATCTCTTCAAAAACATCAAAATTATGTATTTTCCCATCTAAAGTTCATAAAATCATTTTTACCCTTCTAAATTTTAAAAACTCACAAATTTATCTGTTTTATTTTTTTTTCTATAAAAACACATTTTAAACTTATAAACTACTCATTTTACTATTTATTAATGTAGTATGTTTATGATAAATATCAGTATTCTAATTAGTCGGCTTTCAAGGGTACATGTAATTAAAATGGGTCATTTTTCTACTTGTGACTCTTATAAGCACATATAATTTGAAATGTCACTATGTATGAATTGTAAGTATATAGAAATGACCCATTTACCCTCGAAAATCCAAAACTACTTTATTTAGCTATACGCTAAATTCAGAAACACAAGCAATACTTACTTAATTGACTACGTATTATTTAAGCAATATCGTAATGTATGGAAAATTATTTTTCTCTATTCTTCTTCACTAATATAAATAATATATATATTATTTGAATCAATTCCAAAAATAAAATATAATTTGTACAAAACAGTTATTACATATTTCTGATATTGGACTCATGTTGATCACAAAAACGAGATGAGAATTTCTTTTTTAAATCTCAAACCAAAATATTAAATAGTTGTCATCAAAAAATTTTAGGGGCTCTTAGATTAAAAATGCATCTCCTTTTCTGACAATGTCAGAAAAATTGAGTACTAAACTAATTATTGCGCGCTGATTTTAACATGAAAGGAAAAAAAAAATCATATTATTGCATTGGATTTGGGTGTCGCAGCGGTTGTGGGCCCCATGATAGCGCATCTGCATGCATCTCCTTTTCAATGGAGCCAATGTATATATAACGAATAGTGCAACGAATTAATATTACCCTTTTCTGCAGAACTTTTGACTCGTTAAATCTTTAGCTGCTACGAATTGTTCAAAGAAAATCCCAAGTTAAAGATCAAAGGGTAAGGAGATGGGAATTCAGATAATCTGCAATAACTTCAAATTTTTAGTTTACCCGTAAAAAATTCACACCTGTTCCCTGTTTTATTTATCTATCTCTTGAATTTTTAAATTGTTCCTATTTTAGTTACCGCACAAAATAAATGTTCAAAAATTACATACAGGATAATCATCTAATTTAAATTACTCGTTGGAGTACCAAAATATTAAAAAAAAATGATCAAATAGTTTCTTGTATAAAATTATATACAGGTTAATTAGTTCTCCTATTTTCTCAAGAAAATTGCAATTCGATATCCTCAGTGGTGTTTGATTAAAATGATGCACCAGCTGTCAGAAGTATATCCCTGATCATTTGAAAAAAAAAAACATATTAAGGAGCATTATTAGGTCAATTAAATTCATCAAGTCAAATGAAGAAGCGGTGAAATTTTTAATTGATTTGATTGGTTCGCACAAATCTTTTCTGTAATTTTATCATGTCAATGAAGACCTTTTTGATATATTTCTAATTTTTTTTTTTTTTACTTTTTCCACCCACCCAACCATTGTATTAATCATGGCTTAATATATACTAGTCAAGTGCCGGCCACGCGTTGCCGTAGAGATTGAAAGTCTGTTTTGATCAATTTTTTCAAATGTGATGTTTGTATTGTGATAGATACTTTGTTAAATTTAATTATCATATTGTGAAATTTATACTGTTATAGATGATTTATTAATTATCTCACATGTGTATTGTTTTTTTCCTCACTTCTCTTCTTATGGTTAATTGTGACACAAAATCACAATTAAATTTAACAAAGGAATTATATAAATAAGTATTAAACGTGATTACATATATTAATAAGGAGAGATCTTGTAAACATTCATAAGATTTTATTTTTTTTTGCATTCAACCGTAAGCTTACATCCATTTTGGGATACACATGTTTGATTGCAAATATTCCCTAAAATTCATTTAAAAGCTTCTTTAAACAACAGCGAGTATGTAAACCCCTCATAATCCAACGATTTGTTGTTAAGTGTAGAAGCAACTTTCTGTTATCCTCGTTCTCAACACTTTCGAGATAACCTCTAGCTCCACCAGACCTAGCTATTGTGAGTTCAATATTATTTGGATCAATCTATGTCAATTTCATCAGCAGAAGTCAGTAAAGAGGAACCATCACTCTTATGTATTCAGAAGTACCTGGCAATACTATGGCATTTATTTTTCTCAACAAAGTACAAACAAGAAAGAAAAAAAATTGTAAACTACATAGCTTAAAGCCCAAAAAAGAATTATTGATCATATATGCCCTACACCATGATAGCCTTCTCCACAGATGTACTATTTACTTCTTTACAATCTGCCCCAATTCTGATAAAAAATACCTTTTAATCTAATATTCAACAATCTTGATTGGAGCTTTCAGCTTTTCTTTTTCTCTCTTTAATTGCAAAAGAACACCATCTAAAGATCTTTTACAGAGAGATGAAAAAATTTCTACGCTATTTAAGAATCTCAGAAATTTCCTATAAAGTTCCTATAAAGCATGGATATCTGCAAATCAAGGAAGACCGTTCTTTAAAATTTCACAACAATTTGAGAATTGTTAGTATTATGCAATTTTTTTTCCCTTTCTGTACATGACAAATGCATAGTAAAATTGAAAAGGAAGAAAAAAAAAATAGACAAAAGGCAGTACCTCTCAAGGAACTCCATAGGAGAATTAAAAACGTTTCTTCCTCTGTGGTCGAGATTGTGGGTTTACTGTTTTGCAAAGTAAAGCAACAATTAACGGTAAACGACAATCCTTAAATTCTAACCTTAGGACCAATAAAAGAAATATTTGATAAGTACACTAATATGTAAACTTCCCTGTTAAAAACTGGGGGCCTACACCGATCAAAATTCAAAGCTTTAGTTCCACAACAGAAATCATTGGCTAGACCTTGTCTATTCCAAATGATTGCACTTTTTTTACTATACTTTCGACCCCGTCTATTCAGGAAATCATTGGCTGAACCTCGTCTATTCCAAATGTTGCACCTTTTTTTACTATACTTTCGACCCCACTATCAAGGAAATAATCAAGTAACCAGAATTGGATGATTTATTTTGGTTTCTCCACAGTACCAGTAAAATAGAAAAACAAAAGAAGAGTGCCAAACAAAACAAAGCGTGTGACGAATAAAACAATTTAAAATAGCAACCTAAAATAACATATTCCATATATAATGTAATTTAAGTTTTTTAGTAATAACAAATCAAAATTCAGGAAAATAAGCATTGCAAAAAATTAACAAGCTCTTAATCATATATATATCATCTGTAACTCAGACGAGCATCATTATGGACCTACAACAAAACACAAGTAACAAGTAACTGAAATGTTTATGCAGAAAAAGAGGACAAAAAATGTAAATGAATATATATTCCTTGTAACTTCAAAAAATTTGCACAAGTTATTGCAAGGTTGAAATTAGAAACCAAAATTTGTGCAGTTTACCCCTATCATTCTTTTATTTGGTTATCTACCAGGCTACCCAGCAATTGAATAAAAAGAAAAAAAAATACTTTTTAGAGAAAAGAAAAATAAGCTTACTTTATTTTGGAAAGCTCTTTAGCATTTTCAATATCAAACCCTAATGCAGCCAGGACTAAACTAATTAATAGCAAAATTACAGAATCATGTCGCATCTTGGGATGGTATTGCTTAAATTAATAGTTTCATCTTGGGATGGGACCAAAGATAATTTTCATCTGGGTGGAACCATGACATTTCGGATGAGACATCTTCGAACAAATGTATGTTTTTTCTGATAATTGCACATTACTTAGTCACATAAGATCATTATCATACATATTCAAAAAAATATTAAAACTTCTGGCGGGCCTTGTATAGAAGTGTTAGTTTACAATTTAAAAAGGGAGTAGAGGAGTAGAGACCATAGAATTTATATGAAAACAGAAAAAAAATATGCAGTAGTAGATTTTAGAAATCTCACCACGATAGTAGAGAGGAGTAGAGGCCAGCAACAGCGTAGGGTTTCCTACTTTTTATTGGTCCTGCTAAATATTGGTCCTGCTAAAATCGATGTCGACAATAAAAAGAGAGCATTTAGATTAGATTTACAATGAACTAAATAAATAGTATAGGCAATAAATGGAAATCAATATTGATAGATTAAAATTCACAAATATAATATTAACAAAAAATTGCAGAGACTATAGGGGTTAAAGATCTGGCCATTTTTTAGTTCCCCTTGTAGTTGCCAATTGAACCAATTTCCAGCAAATTAACACACCTTGTTCTTTTTCTTGTTTTTTTTTCTGTGTGTTGTTTGAAGTTATGCATTGGAGGGCTAAACCCTTTGTACCAAATTGACTTTTCCTTGCTAGTAAAATTGCACACATTTCACAATTACATTCCTTCATTAATATAAATGTAGTCAACATTAATTGCTATTTTGCAACGAAATTAAAAAAGGGGATTTAACCACACAATCAGGCTTTAGAATAATTACATTGTACAGAGAAAAAAAAAGGCATTGAATCAGATTTGCAATGAACTAAGGAAACAGTATAGACAAAAATATAAATGTAAATCAAGATCGATAGATAAAAATGCAAGTCAATATCAATGGAGAGATTAAGAGATAATTGGGATTTGAGATATTTAAAAAAAAATAAGAATAAACACTATTAGATTAATATTAAGTTCTATAGCTCATCTCAAGAAAATAGATGCAGCCAATACATACTCCAAAGGACATCCAGCATAGATGTCAAACCGATATTGATTTAAGTATGCATCACATAAAACATGGTCTTGAAATTTATTTCAGTAGTTACAATTAACATGCCAATACTATATTTAATTAGTCTCATCCTACAATTCAGCCCCTCTAAATAAGGGAAATTATCACAAGTCAAAGATTTTTACAACTACACTGTGCGATTTAGGTTTAGGTCTGAGCGATGGGGAATACGCGTGAGAGAGAGAGGTGCGACGATGGAGGCGATTTGGTAGGCGAAGATGAGGCGGAGGGAGGGGTCGACGACTAGGGTTTTGGCGGGGTTCGCTGCGCGTGCTATAGAGAGAGGTGAGCGGAGTAAAAAGAAAAAGAAATTGCTGGGAGGGAGGGGATGGGAGTTTACTGGACTGGTCCAGTCAATGGAGAGGAGAAATTTCAAAATTTAGCGACGAATTTTGAATTTGATCATATTGATCTGCACATTTTTAAAGCATATCCAATAGACTGTAATGAGAAGTAAAAGGAGTTGTTTAATTCTCCAAATAAGGTAGCCTTTCTCAAAGTTCTAATTGTTGATCCGAATATCTTAACAAGATCTTCATATTGATATGTTCTTGGAGATCAAATTTTACATTTTTTAGAAATATTTTACTATTTTTTTAGAATTTTTGAAAATCACAGCTTTTTATTAAATAAAAAAATAATAAAACATTCAGAAAAACACTGATTTTCAAAAATTCTAAAAAAATAGCAAAAAATTTTCAAAAAATGTAAAATTTGGTTTCCAAGCACATTTCAATATGAAGATCGTGTTGAGAAGTTCGGGTCGACTATTTGAACTTTGAAAATGGAGATATGAGCGGGAAGTAAAACATCATCTTTACTTCCCAAAGCACCGTATCATCACTCTAAATATATATATATATATATATATATTCTTCTTTCTAATAATTTTGAATAGTAGTTTCATCATGTGAAACTTTTTTAATTACATAAAATTTAAATGAAAATGCAAGAAAAAAGAAGGTCAAATAAAAAATCACATCAAAGAACACTGATTCTTTTAATCGTAGCTGACGTGGCACATGAATTGGAGATTTTCCGAAGGTGAACAGTGGGTGGATAAAAAAATTGGTCTGCTCTTTTTATTTTTAGAAATATATGACATATTTTGCAAAAAATCATATATGATATATTTTAAATGTCATAGAAGCAAATAATGCACATATTTCCTATCTTCCTTTTACTGGTAATTAGTATTGGAAGAAGCAAAGAGAAAAAAAATGCGGTGGAGAGGGAAATCAAATTGGTTATGCTTCATGTACCCAAGTTTGTCATCTCTATGAGATTCCATTCTAATTAAATTTCCATCTTGAAATAAAACTTGCAGATCTATACAATAGAGTAAAGAAAATTACATCCGTTTTGACCAAGGCTCTTAAATCAGAATTGGAATATGAATCAGTCACTTGAACGTTCAATCGGAATCGGGTGAATCGATCGAAATCAACCGAATCGGATCGGAAACTAGAATTTTTTTGGCAAAATTTTTTTCTTTTAGAAAATAGAAAAAAATTGATAAAACATTATTTTGTCAAAAAATATGTTAAAACAAAATATTACAATCGAAACAGACTTATTTTAGTCTTGCAAAAAAAGTAAAAAAATAAATAAACCACTCCGGAGCTCTGTTTAGTCTCTCAAGAAAAATGCACTCTAGTACAACATAATCTTCTATACTAGCGATTTTTCGTCCCTCAAGAAATATGATATTGAAAAAAACTCTAAACAAGAATGAATTTCTACGAGAGAAATAAAAAAAAAAAAAAAAGAATGTTCCACCAGTAAGAAGTACATTTTTGAACAATATGCATGGTAAGATGCTTTGATCTATCGTCCTGGGAATCTTCAGTAAAATTTGCATATCACCAGCTCATGTTACAATCAAATTAAGCTTAATTACTAATTAATAATTGTATCTGCCTATGAAATGTGGCTCACCTCATTCCTTAACCTTGAAGTTTGAGCTGCTAATTATCTGCATCCATCGGCTGGCATATCATTTTCTCTCTCCTCAGTTCAAAAACAATCTAGTTTTCAATATTAAAAGAAAAGGTAATTGTTATTAGCAAAGGACTTTGGCAATTGTAATGCAGTACAACTGCACAAGCAACAAAAGAAGGAAAGAATGACCATTAACAAAATAAATAAAAAGATATTAAATCATCCGGTACAGAATAAGGTTTGCCAAGCTGATATGCCCAGTGCCAGAACATATCAAATTGGACAGTAAAGCTCATTTTCAATGTATTGATCTGTTTCAAGCAAAAATGATTGAAGTGGCTTGAATATGCTGGGCTTGCAAGCCTACCTCATAATGGCAAATACTTTTATTGGAAGTGTCAGCATTAAGCTATACTGGAATATTTAAAGTATTACCTTAACAGGAGAAATCCAGACATATACTTTTTCGATGTTTCTTAGTTTCAAACATTCTTTAGTTATCTCAGTATCACTGTCTACTGATAGTGATTGAATGTGAGGGAAACTGATCGTTAGTGTCTTGAGGGAAGGGAAAAGATCAAAAGGAAATGACTGAAGATTTTTTTTGCAGCCCCTGATATCGACCAAGTCGAGAGAGGTAAGGAACTGTGGAGAAACCTCGTGTTCTTCAGTAAAAGAAAAAAATTCCAATTCAAAATCATGAAGGGAACAGAGCTGCTTGCAGATAGGCAAGGTTAAGAGGGCAAGAGAGTCGCCTTGTATTTCTCTTAGAGACAAGGAGAAGTCTGCCTCAGTCCTCTCTATTTCTTTTGATGCAGAGTCCCAAGCTGCAATGAAACCAGGGCATTCACAAAAACGCAACCTTTGCAGGTTAACCCAGGACTTCAGACCTTTTACTGAGCTCAGTGTTTTACAAGATCTAATTTCGAGTCTCCTCAAACAGACCAATTGATCCCCAAAAGTAAGGGAAGTGAGTGATTGGCACTCCTCTATAACCAATATCTCTAAGGCCACAAAAGAATGCAAGTCCAAAGATTCCAAACTGGAGATGTGGGATATCTTTAGATAATGCAGATGTGGGATAACCAAATTCTCAGGGAAGGATTCCATACTGGAGATGTGGGATATAGTTAGATAACGCAGAGAGCTAAGCTCATGGAAGGATTCCAAACTGGGGATGTGGGATATTTTTAGAGAACACAGAGAGCAAAGCTCATGGAAAGGCAATAGTTCACCCACCTTAAGGCTCGAATTCTGATCCAGGATCAGACTTAAATCTTGCCCATCATAATGCATTGATTTAATAAATTTAGTTTCTTCAATTGATACAGAAGAAAGTAGAGAACTGTACGGAAGAGGTGGTAGTTGAGATATTAGTGGACAACCTTCAATTTCCAGACTCTCTAGGGAAGGAAACCTCTCCAACACCTCAGATGTAGCAGATCCTGAGAGAGGAAGATCCACTAATTTAGGGCAACCTCGAATTGTGAGTTTCTTGAGTTTTTTAAAGCAAAGAAATTGTTGAAGTTGGTCACTCCACACCCATTTTTCAAGATCTGGCATATCTGTGATCTCCAACTTTTCCAAAGATGGAAATTTCATGCTTTGACGAGTACCATAGCATTGAGGTCCAATTTCCCTTACAGCTATTCCCGACAGCTCCAAATGCTTGAGAAACTCCAACTCCCCTATAGGTGGAAGCAGCTCCCATGCTTTACAATTTCGAATTGTAAGTTTTGTGAGTTTTTTTAAGCACTGAAATTGTTGAAGTTATTCACTCCACACCCATTTTTCAAGATCTGGCATATCTCTGATCTCCAACTCTTCTAATGATTGAAATTTCATGCTTTGACGAGTACCATAGCATTGAGGTCCAATTTCCCTCACAGCCAATCCGAAGAGCTTCAAACGCTTGAGAAACTCCAAGTCCCCTATAGGTGGAAGCAGCTCCCATGCTTTACAATTCTCCAGAGTCAGAGACTCAAGAAAAGTGAGAGAGGGATCCAACCACGTGGGAGACGCCACACCACCATATCCATCTATCTCAAGCAATTTGAGGTTGGTGTTTGGTTTAAGGCCCTCCAGGGCACTTTCATTCTCTTGTTCACCATGATTCCAATCCAAATACAAGGCATCAAGCTTCCCTTTCTCTGCTAGTCTAGCCTTGTTTGCCTCTCTCTCAGATTTTATGTTCTCAAGATTCGAGATTTGGAGTGATCCTCCAATCTCCTTAAGAGAGCCTAATTGTTCTATCTCAAAGCCATTATTTTGTTCAACATCAAAATAATTCAGTTCTTGCAGAGAGGTTAGCTTCCCTACACCCTGTATCTTAGAGTGCAGAATGTCATCATTAATAAAATGCCGCAAGCTCACAAGGTCACTAAAATTATCTGGCAACTCATCCAGATTCCATGCATCTTCAATTTCAAACACTTCTAGGTGATATAGCCTACATATTTCTCTTGGAAGGTTATCGGAATTGTCGAAATCCGACATACGGAATCTTAGATACCGGAGGCTAACAAAATTCTGGAAGTTACAATTATGTAGTTGTACCGGTCCACATAGATCTAATCTCACTGCACGGAGAAATTTTGTTTTTTTGAGCAGGTCCAAAATACTACGGGAAATAAGGGAAGGCAACTTGTCCAAATTAAATATCGTGCTTAGATTTTCTCCTTCCAAACACTCCAATACCTTGACTATTGCTTCTTCATTTTCGACCATTTCTGTACTATCAAAAATAGACAAATGACGTATGGTTGGGGGAATTTGTCTAGATTTGGGATCATTAATGGTTAAACATTCTTTGAAGGCAACCATATGTGCCAAATCATGAATCAAGTCATGAAATGTATAATGCACTTCATTATCATGTCCTGATTGTATGGTTTGGAAAAAACCACGATTGAACAGATCATTGAAGTAAGCTCTCCCAATATCCTCCATCCTAGGCCTTTTCCCTTCAAATCTTACATCGAGATAACCTTGAGCCATCCATTGATATACCAACTCCTCGCATGTAAAAGGGTGATCCTCTGGTAAAATAGCACAATATGAGAAACACCTTTGGAGATCAAAAGGCATATGCTCATAACTTAACCGGAGTGCCGGCATAATATCATTTTGACCACACTGAGATTTCCACTCTTCGCTATCCCTGATTTGCATCCAATATCTCTCATCAGGATTTTTTTTTAACAGGGCACTCACAGTTTTTGCTGCTAGTGGGTTACCCTTCAACTTACTGGCAATTTGTTTTCCGATATCTAGTAACCTCCCATTTCCTTTAAATTTTGAATCACTGAATATACAGGTACTAAAAAATGATAAAAATACATCCTCATCTAGACCCTGCAAATAAATAATATCTCTTGGATCAACCATTTTGGCAACTGATTGGTTTCTAGTAGTCACTAGGATTATGCTCCCTTTTACACTACAATAATTTAATGGAGCCACCACTGCGTCCCATTGGGTCTTATCTTCATATTCCCACATGTCATCCAAAACAAGTAGGAATTTCTTGGACCCCAATTTTTCCTTGAGTTTCTTTTGGAGCTCGTTGAGGTTACAGAGTTCGCCACAACTGTTGCCACATGCAGCTTCTAGCATCTCACGTGTAAGTCTGACACTATCAAATTGAGTGGATACACAAATCCAGGATCTAACCTCAAAGTAGCTTTGAACTTTTGGATCATTGAAAACTAGCCTAGCAAGGGTAGTTTTCCCCATACCACCATTACCAACTATTGCTAGAACAGGGACCTTACCAACTTTTGCCATTTCTTCATTTGTTATTATGTTCATTAGTTTGTCAAGCTCTTGGTCTCTCCCAAAAACACTAGGTTCATTGAGAAATGATGATGTTTGGCGTAAGTTTATTGCTTCAGTTTGACTTATTTCAGTAGTCACAGCCTTGCGTACTTCCTCCTCATATTTCTGCAACTGCTCGGCTAACTCATTCATCCTTCGGGACAGATTAATTTTGGAAGGGGTGGTTTCGGGTAGTGGTACTGGCGCATATGGTGCAGAACGACAATACAACAACTCCAAAGTTGAAATGATGGGATGGCTTGCGAGCAGATAGCCAGATGAAGAGGATGCAACTAATGATTTATTGCTGCAGTTTTCTTTCTCTTGGGTACCTGTTTGAAAAATTATACCAAATACAACAATTAATTGAATCCTAATATGTTCACTGTAAAATAATAGAAGGATCATCTTCCATAACTTCTGAGACGTAATGTACTAATTATGGAGTAATCATATGAGACAACCCTAGATTTTGATGATTGATTGTTCTTCCATAAGTGTCTCAACTGCATTCTTGCTTGTAACTACAGGACAAAACTATAATGTTTGCATGATTGTATCATCTCCACAGATTTATCAAACAACAAAACTACAATAACAGAAGTATGTAAAAGTATTAATATTATTGAAGGTTACCAGAAGCCATGCGCTAGCAAATTTATAATACAAATCTACAATCTTTGAGTTCAGTTTTGGTCATAATTTCCATACATACCAATTACAATCTTTGGACTATGGATAATAAATTATAAAAAAATGAAGAGCATAAATTAAATTTTTGAATCATTGATCAAATAGATCTAATGTAATAAATCTAAATGAGGATAAGAAAATAAGAAAATATATTTCGTTGATACTAAATTATTTTACTTGTGTAACTTTCTTATTGTATATAATCATGAAATTAATTGACACATCATTGAAATATTTCTTAACTAATTAAAAAATTGTTTAGTACAACAGGGACTGTCCTTGCCAATTTAACAAATTGAAGTAAAGAGCTAAGATAAAAATTTAACAGAAAAATTTGTATTGAATAAGAAAAGGCCCAAAAAAGTTCGGCCCATTTCCTTTGTATAGTAATAACCGTCAGATTTTTCTTTCACCTCTCCTTATTTCTATACTTCTATTTAGGAAACAGAATCGTAGATCTGGAAAAAAAACGAAATACACATAATCAGCCAAAAATTGAAGAATAGGACTAATTCGGACCAAAAATCAGTTAACTCGGCCGAATCAACTGGTGGAACCAATTTTCGATGGAAAAATCGCTCGGGCGAGAAAACTCGGGTAACATCGGCTTGGACCCGATACTGGTCTAACTCAGCCAAGTCAACTTGGACTCAGAAGATTTTCCAAGCCATGATTTAGATCTTCAAGTTTTATTTTAAGATGGAATTTAATTAAAATGGAATCTATCAGGACTTGAGCAAGTACTGGCATTTAGTAGTGTTATATATATATATATATATTATCAAGTGGGGCCTATATAGATGGGAAATTGATCACTACATATGATCGCTACAGGAGACGTATGAGAGAGTTGGGTGTTTAGTTATTTCAAAGTAAATTTCCAATATGTTATAGCTAATTTTATGTAAATATAGTAAGAGACTTTGAATTTTTTTGGAATTTTTATTATATCATCGATTGGTTGACATAATTTTGCTAGATTTTGGTACAATATTTATATAATTCAATCAATCATGAAAAAAGATACATCTTAAAATAAGAGAGAACAATATCTTTTCTTAGGTACCTTTCTGCTGAATCTGGTCCTCCAGCC
The DNA here is from genome assembly GCA_025461045.1 of Carex parvula. NCBI lineage: Eukaryota > Viridiplantae > Streptophyta > Magnoliopsida > Poales > Cyperaceae > Carex > Carex parvula. The sequence continues at coordinate 1,209,764 of JAJGRW010000050.1, read as the reverse complement.
GGTAGTAGTCCAATTCGTCAAGCAAGTTTTCTGCTTGATACGCCAGTTGCTGAAGGTTCTGAACCAACTCATTCAGGAAACGATTGTTGGTACGAAGGTTGTGGGCGCTTGTAAGCAGGGCATCAAGCTGCAGCAGCTGGTCCTTGAGGGCTTTAAATTCGTTTCCGAGGCCGATGCGTTTCGCCCATGCTTCCAATAACTCAGTTACAGCCTTGCTGACCAGAGAACCCATCAACCAGCCGATTGCTGCAATTGACAAAGGATTCATCTTACTCGGGTATCAAACAGGAGTGCTGGTTTGCTGATAAGACGAAGAATAGGAAGATATGAGATGGAGGTTTCAAGAGAAAGATAAGCGGTGGTTCGCTCTGGGAAGAGATAAGATGAGCAAACTAGTGCTCCGGGATTGATGTAACTATTTCTTGTGAAGCGAGTCGTGTAATTAAAATGACAGCAGTGACTAACATGGCAGCAAGTTTACGACTCACTACACTATTGTTATACTCAGAAGTGCAAAGACATAGTCAATGGATCTCTCTGGTGACTCGTGGCGTAGACTTATAGTCAATGGGTACAGTAAATAAATCTTGATTTCCTGTGGTATCTATTTTGTGATCATTATACAAAATGATATATTACTGTTCAATCATACAGCATAGGACAGTGTAGCAACATACATTTTGACGGAAGATGAGTGGATGCATCCAAGTACACATGCACAAAATCTGCTGTTATTCCCTGGAATAACAGCTCCCTGTTATCCTACCTTTTCTCTCTTCTCTCCTAAAATAGAGAGAGATAGAGAGGGGAGGGATAACAGCGGATGTGAAGTCCAATCAACAAAGTCATTGAGTTGTTTGGAATAAAGGGAGGTAATTAAGAATAAAAAAATTTGCAAACCGTGTTGGGTTGTTTGCCACTTGCCTACTGATCAATTTTTAAGTATTTGTTGAATTTCAATTGGATATAGGTCAATATCAACTTCGTTAACCAGTAGTTACAATTAGATGGTAGACAGATTAATAGTATATTTTGTTTCCATGTACAAATTCATAGGCATGGTGATCTATGTTCTACATTTGCTCTTAAAAATTAGAACAGATTATATTTGAATTGGGATGAATTTATTCTGTTAGGGAAATATAAAAACCGAATGAAATGACCATATATAGATGAATCACACTAAAAATGAATGAATCGACACTCTGTTTTGCTGTTTTGGTTGTCGATATTAACAATTGGGACAACATGAAGCGTTAGGTATGTTTATTTTCTAAGATATTATCCACTACTGACAGCTTTATTTATTAATCTGTGGCTTTCTATTTTTCATACTTAATTCCTGCTCGCAACAAGTTCTTATTAACAAGTTGCTACATATGCTCAACTTACACTTTTAAGTCCTAGGCTGTGTACAAGAACAATATTCAAATTACTTCCGAAACTTACAGGAATAGCTACTAATTTGATCCGTCAATAGATATTAATTTCCAGATCCTGACGGTTCAATGTACACCGATATATATATATATATATATATATATATATATATAATGCTCTATTAATTGGTCGGTCATGAATTTAAATGCTGGTTGACTTCATTTATACTTTAAACAACAATTTGAACTCCAATCCGTGCCACAGGAAGAAGAATCTCATTACCATTTTTCTATGTATTTCAAGATCTAAATTTTTCTATGGTCTGCTAATGAAATCTGGGGGCTTTCATAGTCGAAACAACAGCGTCAACACCTACTGCTCATATATTTCATGCTCATATATATACAACATTTTATGCTTTTCTTTTTAAACCCCGAAAAAAATTGAATATTATGGATATGAAATGGAGATATTTATCTGTGTGATTGTTTTGTTACCAAGAATTAGTGAAATATTAGAATGAAGAAATTATGTTTATGGTTGTTTAATATTAATTGCCTAAAGATTCTCTCCTACACGGAGGACACAGATGGAGAGTAAATATTGAAGGTGCAAACTTTTTCTAATTGTTTGTTAATCCGTTAGGATTGTAACCGTGCTTTAATGGTAAGATAAACTATTTGTACGAATTAGCCTCATTGAGATTTATTAGGTTTATGTGAAGAAAACCTTAGCGGGGAAACCATAAACCAGAACAACAAAACGCGAACCAAGTTCCACCATTTGCGTAAGGTAAATCGCAGTGATCTATGGAGTAACTTGTGTATTTAAGAGATCAGTCATTTGAGTAAGATAACTCGCAGTGTCTTATGTAGAATCTCGATGAAAGATATGTCATTTTTGCGTAAAATAACTCGCAGTGACCTATGTGGTGTCTTTCATAAAACAACAACAGGAAATCAGACCCGGTAGGAAATATATTATCAAAGCAGATTGAGTAGCAATGGTGTGCCGAAATTCTAGGAATTCTCATCTCTATCTTTATTTTAATTACTTTTAATTGCTTCCTAATTTACATTGATCACAACAACAACTCTCAGTTTTCAGATTTCGTCTAGCCTTTCGAAAGATTGTGATTCGATCGCTCAAAACTCTGAATCAATATTCCCTGTGGATCGACCTCGAATATACTACTCGATAGGATTGTGCGCTTGCAGTCCGAACCGATAGCATTTCTGAGTTTATAAATATTAAAAGAAACATCGCTCTCTTTTGAGTGATCAAGCTTTTTGGCGCCGTTGCCGGGGAATAACGGTTAATTGTGCAAGGCCTCGCAAGACGCCCTTGCTTTGACCATTGAATCCAATTAATGAGAGACGCCCAAACTTTTTATTTTCTGTATTTTTATTTTTCTTTTATTTTCAATTTCGTTTTTCTTTTTATTTTCTTTTTACTTTTCAGTTTTTAGTTTAATTTTCAGATTTTCTTTTATTTTCTAGGACACTGCACGCTGGCCGAATCATCCGTACGAAAATCCCTAAGGATTGCAAGTAGGAGAGGACAATTCGCTTCCACATCACTGATAAGAACCAATCATAGTCATTCCTCGAGTAATTCTAAAAGCGAAGAAGACTCAGATTCGATCAACATGAATATCCTACCGAACGAACCGATTCCACCTTTCAACAATGGAGGACAAGAAGGCAATGGTGATGATGAAGTTCACAATGCAGCAAGACCCAAAATTCTACGAGATTATTGCGTACCGTGCGCGAATGATCCTAATTCTAGCATAAACCCACCAACTGTTACGAACCGTAATTTTGAGATCAAACCTGCTCTCATAAATATAATTTCGCAATAGCAATTTGGAGAATTTCCAAATGAAGATCCACATCTTCACTTGTCAATTTTCCTTGGGATATGTGAGACGATAAAGATTAACGGAGTTACCAATGAAGCAATCAGGCTAAGACTATTTCAATTCTCATTAAAAGATAAAGCAAGAGTATGGTTGTTTTTCTTATTGGCCAATTTCATTCAAACTTAGAACCAATTATTTAATGTGTTTATTGCAAAATATTTTTCACCTTCTAAAACTTTAAAACTTAGAAAAGCAATTACTAATTTTGAACAAAAAAATAGTGAATCATTGTGTGAAGCATGAGTATTGAACTGAAGAATACCAGTATGAAAAATTTCTTTTGGAAGAGATCAGATCTAAGTTCAAGAGAACGATAACTACAAGTGCTGGTTCACACTTCACACTTCACTCTGGGAAGAGACAATTGAGAGGGCGAATGGGTTTTCTGTAACTATTCCTTGTCAAGCGGGTCGTGTAGTTAGCTGATCAGACATGTCACATGGGTAACTTATAATCAATGGGTACAGGCGTACAGCTGGTTAATTTATAACTCACTACACTATTGTTATACTCACGAAGTGCAAAGGCTTACAAATGATTTCTCTCATGGCGTGACCTGTAGTCAATGGGTACAGTAAAGAGTCTTTATTACCTGAGTGGATGCATCAAGGAACACATCACATGCACAATTTACTTGTTCACAGGCGACAGCGACACTACATGCATGCCCCACCCACTGTTTTTGCATATGGACTTTTCTGATCGTTCGTACAAGCAGATTGGTATCACCTGCTTTTCCAAAAGATTAAGTAGGATCTATTTCAAATCGAGCAGTTTGATGGAAATGGACGGACCAGATTCATATAAAAAGAACCTCTCTTGAACTTTCATTAAATCAACTGTTTTTGTACCAATATAAAAAAGGACCCTCATAATTAACAGTCCTGCACTCCAGTCTCGGCACTATTCTCATACCATAATTATTATAATTGTCTGGAGGACCGCAAAAACTCCAGTACTAATTTTTTTTTAATTATTAAATACTTATACACGAAAGTATTCATATCTATATATGAAAGTATTTATACCTATGAGGTGAAAATTATGTACGTAAATAATGGTCTCCCAACCAAATCCTCCAAATATTCCCGCACTATCCCCGCACCATAACTACCATAATTGTCTGGGAGATCGCAAAAACTCCTACACAGATTTTTTTTCTAAAGTATTAACACATATGCATGAAAGTATTTATACCTATGAAAAGAAGTATTTACATCATAAGTTACGCATCAAATTATTAACATTATATTTTTCAAGTATTAATATCTTATTTCCAGGTTCTTATACCTATGAAAGTTAAAGCGGAAACGAGTGCGGGACTGTGAAAGAGGGGACCATATAATTAGTGGGAACAATAGTACAACCTTCTTATAATGTTGCTGCGAGGACATAGAGCAGACTTGAGTGGGGGATTCATATAATTATTCTTTAAAAAAATAGTAAGAAAAATTAAAAAAAATGTGAAAGTCAGTTTTTAAGTATGATTTCACAAGGAGATCATATTTAACTGTCCAAATAAATTGTTTGAAATTTGAAACAAAAGATATAAATTTATAGTACGGATCAAGTCACACTAACGGATAGGTTAGTGTGATATTTTTATATAAGTTTGACTCTTGTAATATTTTTATATATAGATCATACCGACACCTCAGATAGGTTGTTTGGATTTTGAAAATAATATTTTCAAGTCACACTAACGGATCCACATGTATGTTTGTTTTGACCTAAAATAATAAATTTCTCTTGGCCCTCATAATAAAGTTATATGAACTTTAAAAAGGAGATGAATTCATAGTACATGTCAATGTGCGCTATGAATAGCACCATAGCCTCATGTTCTTATTTATATATCAAACTTTTGTACAATATTTTTCTTATTTTTGACAACAAATTTACTGGTAGGGAGAAATTCAGGATTGTCGAACAGTTTAGAATTTCTGAAATTGATGGATTTTGTCCCTTCCAATTTCCAAAAAATAGTAAAAAGAAATTAATAATATAAATATGACTTCTTATAATATTTTTTATATATAGAGGACACAGACGACTGAGAGGTCTTTTAGATTTTGAAAATAAAAATTTCAAGTCACAGTTCTAGCTAAACCAGTGTATGTTTGTTTTGACCTAAATTATGAGTGGGTCGTACGATGATAAATTTCTATTGGCCCTGTGGGTCCCATGCTTCCACTAACGCCCTTGTGGGGCCCTTGCCTCACAAGATGCCAGCGGGCAGCGGGCTGGACAGGCCTGCCCTTGTGGAGCCCATGCCTCCACTAAGGCCCCGCTATGCATGCAAATTTGCAGTCCTCCATGGCATCTATTTAATTACTTTGTAGAAAATTTGACTCCATATCAATATAATTTATTTTTTGGGCCTTTGAATTCGGCCAAGGTCCTAAAAATGGGAACAATTTGGGTCTGATGCCATTGAGTCCGATGAGTTTCTTGTCCGTCTGATCCATTTTAGAATTTGTGTAAATATTGACGTGCACGAATATTGGATCGATGTGTAAGTATCTCAAAATGGATCAGACGGACAGGAAACCTATTAGACACAAATTTGAATCCTATAAACATCAGATCTAAATTGTTCTGCCTAAAATACAGTGTGGTTGGAAACATTGTAAACCTACGTATATATACATTGTAAAATAAGACCCAAATTGTTCTGCCCGGTGCTTTAACCCTTAGTATATATATGTATTATGTACAAGTAAATTGACAGAAAATAATTAAGAAGATTCTGTTGAAAATAATCCAAGTCCGCAATGAATACGGACCGTATCCCAATACGGACCGTATCAGAAGCAGTTTTTTATATTTCGGTTTAGAGCAGTTTTTTATTTTTCTGTTTAGAGTTAATTAGAGTTAATTGTAAACTTGGACAGCAAGTTGTCTATTTAGACATGTGCACAAAAGTAGTCAAGTAATGAGTTGGTTATAGGTTAGTTATAGCAAAGTTAGTGGGGTTAGTGGGGTGCGAAAGGATGGATATGCACCACTATAAATTCGGACCTGTGTATGTTAATTTAATCAATGAAAAAAATAGAGTTATGAGAAATTTCGGCTGCTGCCCTGTTTTTCTGTTTTTTCCTCTTTTCCGAAAAACTCCCAACAGATTCATGTATGAAACGTGTAATGGCTGGCTTCTTTTCATGCTAATTAATGAGGACCATCATCATGCCTCAAAAGATGTTTATGTTAAAAATTAGTAAGAAAAAAACAATGAAAATTCAGTTTCTAAGTATATTATCATACATAAATCATTTTACGCGATTCCAATCAATTGTTTGAACTTTAAAAATAGAGATATAAGTCATTATACGGACCAATGTGTGTTATGCATTGCACCATAACATCATGTTTCTTATTTATATATATATCAAAAAATAAAATAAAAATAATTAATATTTTTCTTTGTTTTGGGCAATTTTCTTGTAGGGAGAAGTTCATGGTTGTGGAATAGTTTAGAATTTTTGATATTGATGGATTTTCTCCCTTCCAAATTTTAAGAAAAAGTAGTAAGAATAATTTTAATAATATAAATCTGAGTTCTCATGCATAATGTTTGACATATATATACATCATATAGACATCACTGATCGGTTCTTTAAATTTTGAAAATAAAAATTTCAAGTCACAGTATTAGTCAATCCACGTGTATTTTGTTTTGAACTAAAAGTATGAATTGGTCCTACAATGATAAATTTCTCTTGACCTAAAAGTATGAATTGATCCACGTGTATTTTGTTTTGACCTAAGTTTATTTTACAAATTAAGATCATAAGATGGGGATTGGCCTACTGGTAATAGGTATATATTGATTGTGGTATTAAACTATTAATATGTAGACTGTAAATCTATAAAGGATCTTGCCGATCGCCTCCCTGAGAGAGTGTTAATCATAGAAGGAAAAATCGGCATTGGGATTGAGATCGGCACCGTCCGACCCTGATCCGGATCTGAAAAATTGGTCGGATCGGCCGAATCGGATCAAAAAATCGGACTTTTTTACCAGAAGTTTGTACAAATTAAAATTCTCATATATATAAATGAGTTGTGTTTTTTAACAACAAATTAAGATTATATGGTGTGGTGGTAGTTGACTTTAGTTGCTTAGCTAGAGGGCATGGGTTTGATTCACGCAGAGAGCTAAAATTTTTTTTGGAGTTTGTTTAATTCGCGTTTCGGCCGTTTCGGTGGAATCTGTCTATTTCGGTCAGGAACGTCCGAACTTTTGACTTGAATCAGGCCAAAATGGCTGAAATTTGACTGGAATCAGGCCGCAACGGACAAAATTTAACTAAATCTACACTAACCGCATAACTCGGTCTGAAATCGAATCGGTACTGTCCAATCCCGATCCGGAACAGCCGATTTTTCCTTGGTGTTAATCTTTCAAATGATCAAAACATTACAACTAGGACCTTTATATATCCTACACAGCTCCAGAAAACACCAAAGTCTTTATTAATCATATGATTAAGTAACTAATGTTTGTATATAATTAATGCAATTATTTGATTAGCACAATAGCAGTTTTATGGGCCTAGCATGGTGTTAATTCAAGAAATAATACATGGGATTAAGTGTTAACTGTTAAGGTTTGTTAGCACTCACTCCTATTAATCGTTGAGGTTTCAGTTCATTAAATAGTCTTTTATTCTTGTGATTTGTTTTGCCATGTAGCATTTTTCTCTGTTATCCCATCTGTTTTGTTTAGTGAGATGCATTGTGATTTAGAATCAATTGATGTTACTTGTTGAGTAACTATTGCTATGCTTTATGATCTACTCTTCTTGATTCAGTCCTTAGGCTTCTGTTTTTTATAACCATAAAAAAAAATATTCCAATGCTGCTTCGGATTACAGGTTATTAATGAAAGGTCGTTTTCTGATGGTTATATATAGCTTGAAGTTCTTATTCCCATTGCATTGTGCTCTGTTGCTTCATCACCATTGGTTCCTATTTATATTGGCAATATCAGTAGGTTTATTGTTCTTGCTTGGGTTTCCTAAAAAATAAAAATAATAATAAACTAATTTTTCTTGCTTGGATAATGATATTGAGAGAGCTAGTTTGGTCCAATGCAAATTATTCGTGCGCTGCATAAAGCCAAACTAGCTCTGTCAATATCTATACCCTCTGGCTTGCCATATTGGTCTTTTAATAAACCATAAATGCACACATCAATTTAACAGCATGGACGATATAATGCTTATGTAAATCTGCGCTTTGGAAACAGAATATCAATCCCGTTCTCTCCAGTTCAAAAGTCATAAAAAAAAAAAAAAATTGTATATGCATGTGTTCCCAAACCATTGTGCATCAGAAAACTTTTCTAGCAACTATAGAAAAATAACTATTTGTGTTTCCCAAAGAGGCCATAGAAGGAGAAATCATATCACCTAAGGTAACAGAATATTTATGTTTAGATCAAGACCGTCTGATCATAATATCCACACTAATATTAAAGGAGCTCATGAATTCCACCTCGATCCAGATTGACCCGGATTATGATCGGACGGTCCGGATCTAAACAGAGATATCTTTCTTTCTCAAAGGATATGGACTCATAGAAGGGTGAGTTAGTATCCTTTATAATACCTAAAATTATAAGTTTGGAATCTGGACCGTCTGATTAAAATCTGGATCAATTTAAAGGGGTTTCTTTGAACATTTGTGTCAGTGCTGATTGCACGGTCTGAATTCTTTCTGCATGCAGACAAGACAAACTCATATATAGAAGGGGTTTGGTACAATTTTCTGGCCCAAAAGGCCCAATGGGTAAGATGGTTATTTATAGAGGACAATTTCTCCAGCCCAAACGATATCTATTTTTTCTCCTCAAAAAAGAAAAAAAAAATGTCAAACCATTCGAGTTTTGATTAGAAACCGTCATAATATGCCAGTGGTGCTTCTAATACAAGTATAAACACAATATGTATATATATACTCAATGGCTGTGTACAATAAGAAGTATCTTACATATAATGCGACGCTCTAGTGCCTAACGGGTCGCTTATTACACTATCTCCATAACTGATATATACAAAGAATGAAAATTATTATAACACCATGCATATATGAATTATGCTCAGAAAGGTGCAAACCAAACTATCATAATTCTAAATCAAACCAAACAAGGTATGAACCAAGCTCGACATCTCAGATATATAGGTAGCCAAAGAGAACCATGACAACAGGAACTGCTACACCAAATGTCGGCATAGCAATGGCTCCAGCAGACATGTCTGATGCCACATCAGACATTACCATTATTGGAGATGGAACAAGTGCAGGGGCAGGGGCAGGAGCAGGTGTGGGGGTAGGGGTAAGAGCAGTTTGTGCCTCTGTGACAAGCATCATTATAGCAAACACGATGAGCGCCACAAAAGATCGCTTCATCCCAGCTGCCTTCATCTCTCAATTCCTTCCCTGTTTACTTTTCTTTTATTGTGTGAATAATAAAGTGATTGAAGAATTTGGTACAATAGGACCTGTAAGAGGGATGGTATTTATAGGCAAATTTATTAATGGTGGTGTTTAAATAATAAGCAAGGATCGAGGCAAAAAATTCTGAAGAAATAAATGCAAAACACGGCATGTCAGTCTCACACAATGTTACATACAATCAAATAAAGTCATTACATTTGCAATTTTGATGTAAAAGGACTTTATAGGTTCCAAATCACAGCATTTTAATGACAAATTAAAGCTTTACAGATAATTAATATTGATCTAGCGATTAAGACAATATTATTTATGTGAGGGGTATAGATTTTAAAACTAATTCCTTCTTATTAATAAAAATGAAAAAAACTTTTGATTATTTTTTAAACAAATTTCTTTCACAAAAGTGCAAAAATATGATTTATCAAGGCATTCTTCATTTATTGCAATTTTTTATTTATTGTTTGATACTTGTATGGAAAATTTCACTACATTCTAATTTAAGCAAGGAGGCAGGAAATTTCTTACCAAGAGTAAATGAAGAAATAAATGCAAAGAACGATATGTCAATCTCATGTGCTTATACAACTCCAAATTTAAATTCTGACAGGTACTTGGTTGGTTCGAAATCAATGTGCTTTATTGACAAATTAAGGCTTCTTACCTGATTGATAAAGAAAGACAAAAACACAAAAAGTGGTAGCAATTACATGATTCCACCAACAATTGAAGCAAAATGCTCTATGTCCAATCAGATTAAACAAATATAATCAATAGCAAAAAAAATTAAAAATCTTCTTATGTTCGGACTTCTTCAATTCATAAGGAGGTCTTTGATCTATTAACCTTTTAAGTTACTCTGTACATTTTAAGAGCAGTGTTATCTCATTGAAACTCAAATGTGATTTAAGTCTGTTCAATATCACACATTGTATTTTAGAAGATTAAAAAGTAATTATTTAAAATATCTTCTTTCTTATGTGTTCTAAATAGGAAAAAAAATTTGGTTAAAAGACTAGAAAGAGAGAATATGTGGGCATATTTAATTGATATTTTTTTGAGTGAGGAAATGGTACTATACGTAGAGCGGATTGGTCCGTAGTATGGATAAATCTTTATATTTTTAAATTCTAAACAGTTGATTTGAACCATTCAACGTGATCTCCATAATAAAATGTACAAGTAGATCAAATTATACATCTTTTACAGAAAAAAATTACTATTTTTTAAATAGGTAGAAAATTACTACTTTTTTATATTTTTAGATCAAGTGATTTTCTACCTATCCAAAAAAATAGTAAAATTGTAAAATTTAGTCTGCAAGTAGATTTTCATATGAAGATCATACTAAATGGTTCAGATCAACTATTTGTACTTTGAAAACGAAGATAATGATCCATACTATGAACCAATCCGTGCTATGCATAGTAAAATATGTCTTTAAAAAAAAAGATTAACTTGCCCCCAGAGTACAAAAATATGATTTTTTTTTTTAAACATTCACTTCATTGCAATTTTTATTTGGGGTTTAATGCTTATGAAAATTATAACTTCTTCCAATTTAGCACCGAAATTATTTTAGAACCAAATAACCTACCCAATTATTGATTTAGTGCTGCTGAAGCCACAGGTACATCTTGTTTGTATCCCGAGCCCATTTAGAAACAATATAGGCTTGTCAGAAGGCCCAAATCAGAATTCATATATGGGCCGCTTTCCATATAACCAAACGGGCCTGGAATGAACTGAGTCGGTGTATTAATAGTATGCTCCTCTCATTTCCGAGATTATATATTTTGTTGGAGGCGATATATACCCTAATAAACCAAATTTGCAATCTCTGCTTTCTCTTGACAAGGTAAACTTAAGCTCTCCTTCGGTGCTCAACATGATATTCCTTAATTATTGATTTTGCAATAAGATTTTTGTATTGGAAAGGAATTGAACACGTGTAATTAAGAAAAGGTTGGTCTGAACTGAGAAAATTGTGTTTTTGGTGTAATACTGCTGAAATCTGAGATAAAATTGAAAAATTGAATTTTTGGTGATTTAAGCTTGCATTTCACCTAAGCAGTATGCTATGGTGATGGAATCACTTGTACCAAAATTGTATTAGTGCATGGCCTGAATTTCTGAATTACACAAGTTATTTGGTTTTTACAGTATTTCAATCCCAAGTGATGTGAAGTCATATTCGTTATTTGTTAGGGCTGCTAACGAGCCGAGTTAGCTCGAGTTCAGGGTAGCTCGAATTCAACTCGGGAAAATAGCCAGTCGAGTGGACTCTAGTTGAGAATCCGAACCGAGCTGGCTCGCTGACTCTAAGTCAACTCGCGAGTAACTCGAGTTGACTTGTGACTAGTGAATTAACTCGTGATCAGTGATTCTAATTACCTACTAGAAGGTTCATTTGTTCAAAAAGGTTCATTTGTTATGTAATAGACTATTCTCAAGAAGGTTCATTTGTTCAAAAAGTAGTAGCCTTAGCAGAAATTCTTGTAAATATTCACGTATGTTACAGTTATTTTTGCTTACTGATAAAAAAGGGCATCCCTTAAAACACTGTTCATTTGTTCAAAAAGTCAAGATATGGGATGCAGGTACTTAAGTTTAAACTTACTCAACAATGAAAACTTTCAAGAATGCATCATAAATGCTTTTTGATTGTGGGAGGTGGCTAGCTTGGTCAATCTTAAGTGGAGTTCAACACTGGCACATCACTAATGGGTAAGCAAGTAGCCAAGTACTAATACCAGGACGTAGTCAATTGTCTTTTAAAAAATATATTACTTACAAAACACTAGTAAATAAATTAATTATATAAATTTTACGTTGATGCAGTCTTGGCAGCTCCACTTCCTCCAACTCCATCAGAAACCACGACTAGTCCAAACTGCATATAATATATATATATATAGTAAGGCGACGGTGCTTTGCAAATTAAACCACCATCTTTACTTCGGGCCACTGTTTCAATTTTGAAAATCCAAACAACCGATCTGAACCGTTCAACATGTTCTAAATATTGAAATATGCTTGGGGACCAAATTTTACATTTGTTGGAATTTTTTTACTATTTATTAAGCCACTTTGAAAATAGCTGATCCAACGTTAAACAGTAAAAAAAGTAAATTTTTCTGGACCACCGGATCAGTGATTTTCGAAGTGGCTTAATAAATAGTAAAAAAATTCCAAAAAATGTAAAATTTGGTCTCCAAGCACATTTCAATATTTAGAACATGTTGAACGGTTCGGATCAGTTGTTTGAATTTTCAAAATTGAAAAAGTGGCCCGAAGTAAAGAGGGTGGTTTAATTTGCAAAGCACTGTAGCCTTACTCTCTATATATATATATAAACCAATAAATAAGAAATATAGGCCTCAGATTGCTTGCTAATTACTTGTTGTTAACTATGTACTTGCTGAGAAAGCTTATATTGATTGAGAAAAGTTTGTGATTATTTTGGATTCTGCACCCATTCATTAACTATATATTTCGTTATTAAAACTGATAAAGGTTTATGAATTCAAAAGCAAGACCTTCTCAACACCAGGAAGGGGATACTGGGAAAGATATTTTCATAACTAGAAATTTAGTGAAGAAAAGCTTCAATTCGGAAAAATTGGCAAGGGTCAGTGCTGGAGGTGACATGGCGCATCAGTGCAGGATCGATGCGATGGGCGCGTCAGTGCTCCATGCACCAATCCTTCACTAGCTACTTCTGACAAAGACCTAAATGCAAGCGCTGCTGTCTTGGCGGAGGCGATCGAAGGTGGTGGCGACCTTGGCCATCTCGCGAGCACGATCGGATCCACCTGTGGCTGGGGTCTGAGGCGAGAGAGCAAGAGAGAGAGAG